>JADWOT020000009.1:11500714-11937510 GCA_036345935.2 Taenia hydatigena
GGGTCACAGATGTTGAAGCATCAAGTATTCCAATAATGGCTGGGGTTCCATGAAGTACAAAACTTTCGATGCGCCCGGGTCGAACCGCTGTGATCCGTGAAGGTCAACCTTCAAAACGACTCCTCAAAGAACAATTTAGGAGAAACGTAAAACCCAAGTTCACATGCTTTTCGATTATGCGCTATTTTTAATAAGCCCAGTGTAAGCTCAGTACATCAAACGACAAGGGGTTCGACCGGCGTAGATGCGGTTAGCTAGTAAACACACAATACAAAGGTAGTTCAAGAAACCCCTTAAGATTGTCCACGTGGGAAGAAGATAAAATGTGAATGAATGTTGTAAATGAAGTCCGCGTGCAAAGTTTGACCAATACGGATATTAGGAGCAAGTAATAACTTACACCAATATCACAACAGTGCTGAGCCATTTTAAAAAGGTTTAAACGTAGTCTTTAAAAATGACGAATAGATAGATTGATCTTCCTCTCAAAGAAAGTCAGATTAAAACCTCGATTAGATGTAATGAAACAGAGAATAGACTTATTAATCACAGCACTTTGTAGGCGATGATTCACAGGATGAATTACTGTTTTTTATGGGTAGCGAAGCTACATGTTGGCATTAACCATGACAAATTCATGACACCTATCCGATCAATTAAGGGGACTGATGTCCGCTGCAAAATGTTGGATGGGATGATGATTATGATGAGCGAGCTTACGGATGGAGGATTGACGTGGATCAAGGGAGTGGGGACGGACCGCCTTTCTGCTAAGATTACATTTGACAGTAAAATGTCACACAAAGAAGTATTACGCCACATACAGGAACTAGACATTTGAACTCGTCATCAGCCACTGGTATTGCTAATCAGAACGTTCGCCAAGTAACCGCATAAGCCAAAGGCAAATTGGGAAATGATTTCATCCTGGTCCCATACACTACAACAGACACGATTTCATGACTGCCTGGTCAGCCCAAACTCACTTGCGATCTTATCCATGTAAAACTAAGTTTTTTACTTCTTGAAGATAATGATGGAATTGTTTCGAGACCACGAGGTAGTTATAGAAACCGAAGAGTGGGATAACCAAAGCAGTAAAGGTAGTGTACCGGAAATTTGCCGGAGATGCGGTATCCAGCAGAGCACAGGCCAGGTTGACCGAAGCATAGGCGAGGAGGAAGAAAATTGACACAGCTGGGGCGATTGCATTCATATTACCGATGAAGAAGACAAGCTATAAAAGAGGTTAAACATAAGTAATGCTAAATGAAAAAAAGTTGTTGTAAATGTCGAAACAAATGCAAATATTAGCCCACTAAAGTACGGAGATGAAAATTCTCAGACACGGGGAAGAAAGGTCAAATACAAGAGGCCAACATAAAGGCTTGTATGAATGAACAAAGTTCACAGATGCAACATTTAGCCCTCAGAGAAGTGAGTTGGGAGCTTCTGCTTCGCCATTCAAAACCTCCGACTGTTAAGGCAAAATACGGATGCACAAACGGACGATGTCTGTTTAATTATCGTAATTGCAACTGACTCAATTTATTAAATGAGGCAGCCAATCTACAGAGACAGGCGGGAACTCACCGGAGCATGTTATTGAGCAACAAAGACCAACATTCTTGAAAGAATGAACTTCTCAAATTAACTACTGAAACTTAACTTGACAAGTGAGTTATCTGTCATGCAGACGCTGGAAAATAGCAGTTAACTTTAAAAGATTGAGCCTGTGAAGGAGTACGGGTTTAGCACTGGGATTTTTGTGGTATGTAACTACGAGGGGAGGGTTCAGTAAGCGAGCACAGCCGTAGTGATTATTTTTTATTAGGGGAAGCGCTTTAAGCACCGATGTTAGAATGGCAGCAGGCAATACTGATGGTAATAACCGCCAACAGGTTCAGTAGGCGCCCCCTACAAGCATTACAAGAATATCAAATTTCCCAGCATCCCCGGCCATTGCTGAGAAAAAGTGATCCAAATACCGTTTTACAAGTAAACATACCTGGCATTACAGAAGGTATCGCTAGCCGGCTCAATTATGACACTTTACGAATGACGAATTTGACAGCAAGCCCCCTCCCCTCCCTAAGTTTCAAAGTCCCTTTCAGCCTCTAGATGATGCTTTTATTCAAACTATCGACAACTCATTCCGTGGAGAGAGTTGATCTTTGGAGAGACTACATTCAGCAAACTTCAAGATTTCTGATTTCCTCGATTCAAACAAACGTAACGTCGCATTAGGGAAAAAACACCTTTCACTTCAACCAGTTTACGCAACCGTGCTTTATGAATTGTTAAAGCGATGAAATGCGATGTAGTTTTATTAAAAACTTAAGAAACATTGAGGGTATAAGGCGAGAACGCAATAAATAAATGCCCAATGGATGAGCCACTAGAATGAAGGCAATCAGAAGGGCAATCACAAACAGGCTGCCGCACAAAAACCTCAAAATTTAACTAGAAATAAATAGTTTCTTTCATTCTAAAATGTCACGGTTGCTAAGTTAGGATAATGAATCAGTTCTCGCATGGTTTAATAACATTTGGTTCAGCTCAACAAGGTGTAAAGAGTACCTGCTTATCACTCAAGCTACTTTACTGTCGAGAACGAAGAAGTCGTTACAATACTTGACCAAGAGGTTTCTTTCCACCGTCTGCACGTTTTCAATAGTAGTTTCTTAAGGTATAATTTGATCAAATTTCATCCTCAAATTGAAATCTAGCTTAATGGTAAAATTGTAGTCAAGTGGGAGGCAAGAAATTCAAAACAGAGAGGGCTAGCATAATTTTTGGTACACCAACACACCTGAACACACAGATGGGTGAAAAGTACAGCCACAAGAGGATTTCCACCAGAAGTGGTGCATTTCATTGGTTTGAGAAGAACGCCTGTGAGAAAAAGAAGAAAAATAATCCAACACGCATCGAATGGGGTAGTTGAAACAAAACATGATGAACAGCCGCAGCATACTTATGCCCCTACAAATAATTGATGGCTGAGATACATTGGCACGAATACTGACTCAGGAACTCATGTGAAAGACATTAACAGCAGTCCTATCCTTTATTATGTTCCGAAATGCAAAAGAATTATGAGTGCATAAATATAAACACTTTGTTAAAAGTACTAAAAAAGCAAAATCTAAGTGATTAGAGAATTTGTACTGATTCAGGGCAATATTAGCCACCTAGGATCATTAGAGCACACACAACCATGAAAGCTGCAAATTGCCAGTTGATGCAGCATTATGTTTATAAAACATTCCCACAACCACCCAAATGATGCAAATCAAGGTAAAATCAAACCGACCCACAGTTGGAGATCTAAATTACTTCTGTGATCATCCATCCACATTAATTTACAAATGTAATATATCCATAGCATGAGCAATTGTTTGTTTACGTAAAAAAACATCAACACGAAAATGTAATGAGACTGAAAGCGTAACTTCTATGTCTAGCCTCTGTCCCTCGATACCTTTGTCGAAAATACATATGCATCCTCCAACGTAAGTCAAGTGACATATTGGTCGTAAGAGATGCTCAACATTGATTTTGACAATGTCATAATTTACAACATGGCCTCATGCCTAATTGATTGTATTTCGTAGGTAAACCAAAGTGGTAGCGCATACAAAAGAGTAGAGTTTGTATCAATGGCCCATTATGAAGTTTAAAACAGATAAGATACAGATATAGATATTCACATCCCAACATGACTAATCCGATCTATTTGGTCACACGTAAATGAAAATGTTAAAATATTATACTTCGACAATAGCGACACTCGCCACTCCCATTGTTGTAAGGAACGGGAATAATAATCTTCGCAGGTTACTTGGATAAAACTCTAAATCTTCACGCTTTAAATAAAGAATTTGGAAAGGGATTTATCAGTATTTAATACAAAGGACTCATGGAATGTGTCTACTATAGAGTAGCATCAAGTTTCCATTTCTGCTTTCGGAGGGCTTTCATGTATGGTTCGCATATCCTTGTAAAGTTTACCCCATCAAGGAAATGATGCGATGGAACTCCCTAAGCTCCTTACTCCTATGAATTGACCACATTAATGATAAATACTTCGGAACATCCCATCGAACCAGCACTCCCAATAGCATTATGCTGCAGCAAAATGACCCACAAACCTTGCAGCCAACTCAGACCCAATGGGACAGTATAGCCAGCCGTTCACCAGCATGCTACTTCAGATGCTATGAGGTCAAATTTACCAAAAATTTCGTCGACAGCCAGAGCCTCAAGTACACGCGAGCCACCAATAAGATTGCCCAGAGCCGCGGATAGCGTGGCGGCTAACACACCCACTACGGCCAAAGGCGGCCAGAAGGAGATGCTCTGCATGTAGGCATAGTTATCAACCAGAAGGGATCTGGGAAAGGGAAAGGAACGAGACATTATTTAATACAAACCTGACGAAACAGAATGATACGTTCGTAACTACGCGGACCTCTCCAGTCTACCGCGATTCGGTATCCACCGGGATGGTGGCATAGAGCCACGCTCAGCTCTTCAGTACACCTCTAAGGCTGATTTCGTAAGGGCATTTTCGAAATCAAGTGTCGCAGCAGTTGAAAAAGGCAAGTGAGAATCTAGTAAGTCAGTTCAATCGGTGTGAGGCTCCAGTCAAATTTCACGGAATAGCTTAAACGAGGTAATTCATCCAACTGAAGTGTGTTTATTCAGCAGGTCAATATGGTTACCAGCCCACTATCCTACTGCTCCAGCCACATTAAACAGTAAAGGGTAGCGTTAAACAAGAATAGCAGAGACGTTTTGGGAAAGCGGGAAATTCGACACTTATTTACCTGACCAATAAATAGCCAATCCTGCTTGAAAACCGCTTCCATTAATGCCTCGTAAGGCTGTCACACCATAAATCAGTTTCAAGTGATGCCGAACTTCATAGGCGAAACCCATTGCATTGTTTCAATGCAAAACAGAGGAAAAAGCAACCACGAACCCATTGGTCTTGCACCAATGATCTTAGATACGCAAGGTAAGATGTAAGACAATGCAGCTTTTCGTCAGTTCAACCATTTTTAGGGAAATTGGGATGATGACAAGAGCTGAAAGATTAGGATAAACAAGAAAAACAGGCCGTTTTATCTAACACATTTAACTTAACTCTTTCGGTTATGTTGCATATCATAAACTGGAATGCGTTGCTTTTAAATAAATGTGCCCAGGAAGAATGAGAAGAGAAATGCCGAGAATACAAACATTATATGAAGAATTTGGGAAATTTATATAGTGATAGTAAAGGTTTTGCGGTGAATGTTGAACAATCTCCTTGGTTGGCATTCAACGCATTGCTTATAAAAGAAAGCGACTGTTATCTATTTTCCTAAGAGCAAATTTACTACTCGGTTTTACCAGACATAATTTTAAAAAAATAAATGGGGACGTTTGTCTGAGAATGGATAGAAAAATTCCACAACCGGTACTATCAGCTGGCTGCAGATGAAGAACACGAACTAAAACAACTTTAAATAGCTTTGATATAAATTGGGAAGAATAATAAGGAAGTAGACCAAGGTAGCAGCATGAACCTTTTATTGAAATTAAATTTTGTTTCAAGGAATTTTCATCCGATATGGAAGTTCAACATACCTGCTGCACGTAGCTGCGGTCAAGACGGCCAAAATGAGGTAGACACACAACGTGGTGCCAACTGCGGTGAGAGTTCCCCTTGGGATGGATACCGACGGCCTCCGCAGCTCACCTTAGAGTTAGTAAAAAGCGCATAAAAGTTCAAGCTTTATTTAGCACACCCCGTTAAAGATGAAAAGGAATCCCAACCGGGGGAAGCTTTTATAATACCATGTTGGTAAGCTTGGGGGACCCTATTTCTTTAAGGAAGTGAATATCGACCAGGCGCTGGCTTATTGTGTCTTTTATAACTAAGATTACACATAATGCGCAGTTAGCATTCACAACACATCGGTAGCAAGAATGAGGCCAGTTGACACAAAACAAATATTTGGACATTCAGTTCTTGAAAACAGAAAAGCTATATTGGAGAGCTGGACCAATAATGAAGCAAAGGACGGTAAACAAAGGGTTCCAGTTAAAGCAGAATAGTAGATTTCTTCTGGCAGTCCCGAGCTCATAGCACAATTGCAAGAACACTGGCCAAACCCGAAATGCTAATGTTTCACAGCAGTCACCACACACATGTGGGAAAACCATGGACAAATGGATCTACCTGACATATTAGCGCCATTCATAATGCCCGTAACGCCCGAAAAGAGAACAGCGAAGATAATGACGAAGTTCATTTGGGCTCGACTCTCATAGTCAACTACATATTTGGCTGCAAGGCAAATGAAATAGTATTCACATGCAATGGAAGTCCAAAGAAAAGTGGAATAAATAGGAGGCTCACGAAAAAGATTATCCCTCAATGTGGTAACATTGAACCCAGTGAAGGGGACCATTACAGAGGGTTGACTGGGATCGCTGTGATTGTAGACCAGTCCATTGACTCGCGGTACAGCCACATCGAAGGGCGGTTGAAAGAAACTCGATGCGACGAAGACTATCACTGCAAACACGAGCTAAAAATGGAAGAATTAAATCTAGCTACAACAACAGGACAGGTACACCGGGCAAGTATAATCGTCCTGTTGTGTGTTCAATATGGGAAAAGCTCTCCCTGCCACGATCACCCATAAGTAGATTTAGAAGCTCAGACCTACTCAAACCCAGGCCATCTAATTATAAGTGCGAAAACGGGGTATGAAGAAGTGTGTATAGTATTGCTCCGCAAACAATGGCAATTGAAATTACTGCTAGAAAGCTGAGAGCGAAAAAAATACGGTCGTTTCAATCCCGAAAAACATTAACCATCACTTAATTTTGGATTTAAATTTGAAAAAAGCCACTTTAGGCTATCGTAAACTTAAACACGAGTAAAATTAGGGACATACCATAAGCATGAGGATACTAGTTCGCATGAACATGCGGCTCCCTATGAAGAGAACCAGAAGGCAAAAAAGATTCACGCAACTAGCGTAAAGATATTTCCACCAGAAAGTGACGCCAATTAATTTTCCACTAATGAGAACACCTAAACGGGAAAGCGGTTACATAAAGTGGCATGTGTGATGAAGCAAACACGTAGAAAATCAAAACTAAGGGAATCCAAGTAAAGAAGGAATATATCAGCGCATCTCATTTAGAAATCCACTGACCACCAGGTCCAAAATTTGCGCAGACGGCTTCAACAAAGGCAGAGATATACAGGGCGGCACAGAATACTTGAGAGAAATAAAATACTAGCCCAACAGCGCCACCGAATTCGGGACCCATAACACGACTAAGCATATCTAAAATTAGTTAGGGAATCGACCCAATTTTTAAAGCAGTGTTTTGTGAAATAAAAAAATTGAAAGGATACAATAAACTCCACCGCCTTCAATAGCACCATTCGTGCTGATAGCACAAACGGAAAAAATGGTCAGTAGAAGGATGAGATAAGCGAGGAAAAATTGTAAGATTGTTACAAGCAGCCCAGCTTGTCCAACCAGAAACCCTACCATGACAGTAGAAGAAAGTACCACACATTACCCAGTCGAAGAAACACTACACTGCTGAATTGAGAGAGAGTGACAAGAGCAAAGACGCCACCAAAAGTTCCAAGAATACGCCTAGAAATGCCTCTTGTCTGCGGCTCTGCCAACATATTTCAGACCAACAGAAAAATAAGAGTCCATAAAAAGTGAACACAAAAACTGGTGTGCGAGATGGCTGCAGTAAATCTAGTCAACAAACCAATCAAAATGTCGAAGAGATGTCAAACATCAGTGCTCAATGGTGCAAATTGTATTCAAATTTTACAAATAATAAGGAGCAGTCGATTCGAATAATTTAAGATTACCTTTCGCAATGTTATGATGTTTATAGGATAACAGCTTTTATTGTGCGTGATACAAAACCTGTTGTTGGTCATTTCATGAGGTGCTTTCCAAATGTTTAAAACTGTGATTGCTAAATATAGCATTTTTACTTGTACTGAAACCCCTTTCTCATCACATCGATAATGCGAATGCTTCCCCGTGGCTTTCGTGTACCAAGGTCAACTAAGCTTCCCATTCTGCGGTTGGGAATGACGCTGGTTTGTCACGTGCTGGCCACATTAATCCAGCTGAAATGGGTGACAGAAAGCGCCCCTTAAGAATTGATGTTAGGTCAATCCACCAGTAACCATCATGACTTTGCTGTATAGGCGTTCTCATCTGACAGCGACAAGTGTTTTTATCTTTTATTCTGGCTACTTTTTTCTATTTCCCGTGTAGTGCGAAGAGACACTTTAAGGAGTCATTGGGCTCTACCAAGTTTGTGTATTTCCCTCATACCGGACATGCAGTTCAGCAGTTATTGTTATCCATCAATTGTTGTCAAAGATGCTCACTCCTGCATACCTTTCAATTGGTTTGATGCTGGATCTTTCACCTCATGCAATCCTTTTTTAGCTTCGCCCAAATGCCGCTTCCCGACTACGTTTCTCGTTTAGCTGTTAGTTCTGTTCTCCATAAGGACACTCAGCTTTACGGCAAAGCTTTTCTCTTCGACGGGAATCCGGAGACCTGCTGGCAGTCGGACTCAGGTACTAGTCAATGGATCCTTGTGGAGTTCAAGGAGCCCCTCAAGATTGCTTCCATGCGAATTCAATTCCAAGGCGGATTTGCCGTCGAAGAAGCGCTACTTCGCTTGTGGACGAAGGAGACTAAGGATAGCGCAGTATCCTATCCCTTCCATCCCACCAACACAAATAGCCTTCAGTCATTCAATTTCACCGATACAAACGCTTGCACGAGTGCTGCTATTATCTTTAAAAAAGCCACTGACCCTTTTGGGCGCATCATCGTCTATCGACTCGACTTTTCCTTTGCTTGAATACCAAAACGTCTCTTACATTTTTTGTCTCCTGCCTGGACGAGACTAGTGTTGAGATATCTTCTATTTGTATTGAAAAAGAAGTAGTGCAAATAAGTGATCAAGAAAATATTGTGAGAAAAAGTCGTGGCATGAGATGGTTTGAGCATTAGAAGTAGGAAGTTCGTGTGAACCCGAAGAGGTCGGATCATTCGATCTGTCGTCGCCTCGTTCAGCCTTCTACTCATCCGAATCCTAAAACAAAGGACAGGTTTTTAGCTGTAGCATTATGGTTCACGGGAAAGTGCGGCTGGAAGATCATAGACGAAGAGGGGTCTTCATGGGATATGCTGCCCCTTGTGGGGATCCACTGGATGAAAGTGTACGACTAAGGCATCTACAGTTAGTAGCCGAAGTCTACGGACACTTGGCTGGTTGTAATCAACCAAACACAAACACGCTTATTTGAGTAATGGAGTTTATGAGTTGCTTACCTTTGGACGTGGCTGACAAAAGGATTTTACAGCGCGGTTATCTCGACTACTGTTTTCGAAGCGTTGCCTCAATTTGGCAAATGGCGCAAGAGCACTGTCCTCTGATGTCTCAGTATCATTCGATACCGGAGCTTAAATGAAATGAAAAAAAAATCACCTCTGGTAGGCTTGGAAATGGTAAAATGCTTCCAATCATTCAGACACCTTGCCAATTCTAAGGATCTAATAGAACTACGGCGTCAAGAAAACTGGTTTCAGATGGTGTTGAATAAAACGGTGTTTATTAGCCATCTTTTCAACATTGTTAAATATTTTTAGTACTAACTGAAAATCGTAATTTTAATGATAACCACTCCAAAGCAGGTACCAAAAGAAGTGCTACCTTGAGTACTGATGACCCAACCTTGTTATTTGCTAAATACTTTACCGTTGCTTCGGTAGGCTTCTTAATACCATTTAAGCAGTCCGTTCTATCCAAACTTAGGTATACATTCTCCACCATATGCTCGTCTTATCAGCACAAGCAAGGTAATCAAGTCCTAAGAGAATGTTTTTTCCACTTATCTGGCTCCAGCATCATCAGTTCAAAATATTCTTTACTAAAATGGAGGCTAGACAATTCAAAGTGCTTCATTTGTTTGTGATGAAGCGCAGTAGAGAAGCTTTATGATTTTTATATATCGTCTTCAAATCCTTATTCCTAAGACGGAATAAATGTAAAGGCGTCGCTTATTCAGATAAACTCTGCTTAGCTGGCGGTAATTTTGAGAGCGCTAGCGTTTGGAATGATGCTAATCACAAGTAGATCAAAGGAGCGGAGTAGTCCCCTCATTGACGCGGACCCTTTGGTGGAATTTATTAAAGCTAATATCATTATTCTTTTAAAGAGGCGACAGAGAGGTCTGCCTTGAGCCTAAAAATACCCGAGACCACTTATAGGACTTAGTTACACTCATACACACCTTAATCCTGCATTGGAATGCATTAAACAGCCTTACTCACAATGCACACTTCGAAGAGATGACGGAAATGGATAAAAGTTATTGAATACACTGTCAGGTACTAGGCAAGTTATCCGCCCTCCTCTTGGCAAAGGAAGGGTTATTAAATTCAACAACGACAACTCTTCATCTTCTAACAATGGTTGAAGCGTGGTGTTCGCTGGGGATGTTCCTCACCTCGAAATCGAGACACTTTTGAATTTGCAAATGCAGAGCCAACAACCCAGTGAATTGGTCTAGCACCATTCCTTAACCGATTTGAATTTCTTCAAGAAAAATCTAGCGTTCATTAAAGAATTTCTTTATTGGATGATTCGGTGTCGAAATTGTGGCAATCTTACAGTGAACTTTAGAACTGAGAATTCTTCCCCGCCAAGTGAGTATGGACAGAGGGTACTACACCTCTGTGGTGCACATTTGATTACTTAGACCTTTTCCGTTTCTCATGATTCAAATATCGGGAATGAATCGCTATTATTTACCCGATTTCTTTATTCTACTTTGCTAAGGAGAACAAAAAAATTGTCTCCCTAGGGTCACTGAGATAAATAAGTTAAACATTGATATTCCCACTAGAAAAGCTACCTGATAGAGGAGGCCGCGATGATTTTTGCAATGAGAAATCCCCTTTTTTAATGGTACTTAAGAGGATAGTATTGTTTATGCCTGGAATCGCTGGTCTTGTCAGACAAGGTCGTAAGGGTGGCCTCATCGGGGACGGCGGCTCAACATCGGATGGGGTGCTGCAGAGAGGAAAAACAGACCAAATATGCTCAATGCAATCTTCGTCTGCTTGTCGATAGTTCCAGTTTTATTACTTAAATGCTCTACTAGGATTTCGGGGAATGAAGAAGTCTGTGGAGCTTCATAAGGGAAGGTCAACTAAGAACACTGGGAGAAGGATCTTACGGATAGATCCGGTGCAATTGTCTGGTGAAATTGTAATTCACCTTTCTGTGACAATCCTAATTTTCACCTTTTAATAACAAGTTAAATACTCTAACGAATCAACGCTTAGTCAACGGATTAAAACTTTTGAGAGCAGCAGCTGGTTTTGTATAAGCAACCCAGAGGTACTCACTCTGAAGATTCGTTCTTGTCTTCTTTTGGGGGTGGATTCGAAGTTGGATAAAGGTCAGCAGTGTCTACAGGTCCATGAACAACCTCGGAATCCGATGTGTGAATGATCGTGGAGACCGTATGAGCTTTTTGACGAATGGGCCGAGCACGAAAAGCTGGCATTTGAGTTCCACCAAACGTCTCGTCTGGAGTTACGATAACACTCTGTGAGGCATCATCATCACAGCCACCCAATGCCGTGTATTAAACTGAACACGCAAGTTGAGAAAGGCGCGAATTAGCACTCGACTCATCCCTAACCACAAAAATTGTACGACAGACCGCCTTTTCGCTTCAGTGAAATTTGCATACGAAGTATGGCTGCTACCTTCGCCTCTGTGTGGATTTCATGCCTGCGTTAAGATGAAAGGACAGTCGACTTGTCATGCGGAAGTAGACATGTGACACGCTGAAACAACAAATTACCACTTCTTCTCCACTAGCCTTCACCGATTGGGATAATTAAGTAGCAGTGCCGCAACTCTGGCCAACCCACTCCATTCCTAAAAGCATGCCTTGAGGCCTACCCTGAATTCGTGCTTCTTCTTCTTCTAAGTGAAAATAAACTCCTTTGCTAAAATGTTAGCATTCCCATGGGATCGACACAGAAATACACAAGTAATGTTACAAGTGTACGGAAGAAAAAAAGTGGATGAAACACTTTCTGAAGACGGTTAAAGTAGATTTCTTTTTTGAGCAGAGTAGAATTGGTATGGAACAACTTACCATGACCAGGTTTATGTTCATTAAAAGAAGGTTCAGAAGGCGCATTCAAAGTTGGCTCTAAAATACAAATCATTGTGTCATGTTCCTCAAGATTGAAAGTAGCTCTACTTTTTCTAACGCTCGAATCCGCCACGGACTGTGAGAAGGAACTGAAGGAAAAAAGTCCAAGTACCTCCGTCAGTATAGTTCGCACTCCACAAGCGATAGGATACTCTGCGTTCACCCTTCACATTCTCGCTCCAGTTCAATTTTCAAGCCACAAGTGACAAGATACAAATATGCTGGTTTCTCAATCCGACTTGAAGTGTTTTACACCCATTTCACAAGCATTTACATTTCCAATATTGAGAATCCACCTATTTCAACATTACAACTCGGTGATTTGATGGTTTCTAGCAATAAAACAACAAAGTTAAGACACACGCAAGCCGTATTTTGAAGGCCCAAAGTGTTACTAAATGACCTCAATTCCCAAGATTTGCACTACTTAATTTTAGGTGTAAGTAGAACATAAAATAAAACTATGAGACACATTTTGCGCAACGAAACCAAGTGCTGTCGTACGAAATACAACAAAGTAGGGACGAAAATGGAAAGAGTGAGCACGGAGTTTGAATGAATAGGCGTGATTAGAAAAATCAGCTGGGAAAGGCTAATATGACAAGGCTTCCAACCATCCCATTCCCATTTATCCAGGTGCAACAAAAGCCATCAGCATCGAACGAATCGGCAAGGAGTGAGTGCCGAGTTGGGAAGCAGGAAGATGGTATAGAAGTATCCCCTTTCCGTTCACTCATAAGTAACAGAAGGGCATGTAAATGAACCTGATTCGATTGCACTAACTAACCTTTTTTGGGTACCCAGGCCACCGGAGCTTCTTCCTCCTTGTTTTGTGGTAACGCTGATTTCAAACCTTTATTTAAATTAACACCATTCATGAGTACTCTGTTGCATAAAGTGCTATTCGAATAACTTTCTTAGAGAAACATTTATTTGAGTTTAATTTGTGATTTAATAAATAGATCACAATCCTCTTCTAGAATGGTCTGGCATGAAGCCTGCTTTGGAAGTAGATCGGCAGTTCTGCGACCTCAACTGCTAGCAACAATATCGAGTGCTCATTTGTTACTCACCAGCAAAAGCCGTATTAGACGCGTATAGAGCTGTTGGAGGCGGAGACGATTGAAAGGCAAGATAATAGGGCATTATAAACCAATTATGAATGAAACGCAAAGGTACACGGTAATTTACATGCGCATATAGCGCTCTTACCATTTTCCACACTGCATGGGTCTACAATTGAGAACGAAAAAGGCAAAGTTTAGCAATCATTTTATTGCCTGTTGTAGACGCAAAAGCATGCAGCACACATAATGCAGTTATGAGTGGGTGATTATTCGGAACTCTCTTCGTCGTATATGCTTCACAGTGAATTAATTATGGATGAGGATGATAAATCGCATCATTCAAAAGTTGAAACGACACCTATTTTTCTGCCAAAATATTAAATATGAAAAGCCAACTGAATAGAATACCTATCCATTATACAGTATTCAAACACTGACCGGTTTCAGCCACAGTGTAGGACCTCCTAGGGAAAACCGTCTAAAAAAGAATAGATTGTAGAAAGGCTCATTTTTGCCATGATTTTGAATCAAAGATGCAATTTCATCCCTTAACAAAGACTAAGAAGGAAAAGTTTGCCCAACGCAATGGCTTGGTTGCATCTGTAGACGGGATAGACCTGCTATTCACCGCCGTAAACACGAGAATGCCTGCCACTGACTCGATAAAACGTCGGCTATTCTAAGCACATTGCATCCTAATTATCTTACGGATTACAGCGGCATGGCTGAGACTGGCTAGGGTGTATGCATTAAGCTGTAGTTCGGCGAAATGCCTGGAAAAGTCCTGCTGTGGTAGGAGGAAGTCCCACTCTTGAAAACAACCGCTTCACGCGAGAGGTCTACGGCAAGACCGCGGTGATGAAGAAAAAAGTAAACCCATAACTTAGCCCAACTCAGCCCCTTCCAACTTGCTCACAATCCGTTCCTCAATGTCTTAAAAATCGACTATTGCCCACTTCCAAACCAAGTGTTTGTTGTGCATCAAAATTAGAGGAATGGCAAAAACACTTGCATATTCGTCATCCATAGCGCTGACTGATTTTGAGGGTTTCAAATTAATACGATCGGGAAAATCATTGAGGCAAGTTTCAATGTCCTCCTTCAGGCCAGTAGTCACTCTACATAGCATCTCTTCCGCAACTTTTACGTTCGCATCCAACAACTAAAAAGGGACGCAAGATTGAGAATGAAAGAAAACGTAATAACAGTGCATTCTTAACTATTTACTACCATTGATCGGATTGAACTTTCAACTTCTTGATTTAGTAACTGAGACACGGGTTCTAGAGAGCTCTCTGTGATTTGTGGAGAGAATTTCACGACTGATGCGAATGACTGTAAGGATTTATTGTTAACAACGTCCTTCAGACGCTGACAACTTTGTTCTTGGAAAGTTTGTAGGGTCCTCTACAAGAATAAGAAGAAGTTAATAGAGAAGATGTCTACTGTGGTAGGAAAAACCACAGTTTCTATCTCCAGTTTTAGCTCTTCACTCCCAATGGTGGAGGTATGACTGAGTGAGATGATTAAGTAATTCTTCAAAGAGCAAAGAAGATACCTGAAGTACAGCTCTGATTTCGCTCATTGCCCGGTTAACAGCACGATTACACTCCTCGGGATCTAGAGCAGCATCCAATAGCTCGACGTGCATCGAAGGTAGTGTGGAGCACTCATGTAGAGCTATCCTGGCTTGATGAATCTTGGGGTAGTGGGGTTCCAGTTTTTCCACATTGGTTGTAGGCATTTTCCGTTGAAGTCTAATTGCCAGACGTGTTAATTCCTACAGGCAATGTAAACCGATTAAACACTGAGGTAAAAATTTCGTGACACAACCAGTGGATAGGGAAGTTTGCTCAACGAAAGCACAATAAAATGAAGAATGGAGAACTGAAAAGCTCAGCCCAGTTGCACCAGTCGATCCAGAATGAGATAGAGGGTAGTAGAACACATTGTTAATCGGGTACTTTCACAAATGCTATTGAATGAGACACTGAACAAGTCCAAGACTATAGGAATTGGACTTACAAGGTCAGCATCGCACAGTTCCGGTGATGGCGTTATAATAGCGTCGCTGAATTTGTCTAACTCCGTGACGCGTCTTACACCAGCCGTCGGCTGGAAAATAGAGAAATTAATTGATGAATTTTGTATGAGGTGTGTGAAATAATAGGATATCCTAGAGACCAAGGAGTGAATTCATTAATCTCTCAAAAGATCCATTCATGGTCCCCTCTCTTTTAATAACTGTGCATGAATTTAATATCTTTTGTGCGAACAGTTGCATAATAAAATGATTTTAAATGAAAAGAGCGTTTTGTACCTGCTGTAGAACGATGATAGGTTTGTCACATTGATTGACGAAGAATCCCTTCTGCTTTGCCAATCGCTTGAGAGCTGCCCAGGTCTACGGTAAGAGAACACGGTTTTCCGTTTAAAAAGAAAACATTTTTTTGAAAAGACAACAAATCACACGGTTTCTTTCCTTCCTTAGTTTTCTATAGAGAAACGGCGAACATGATAGCCTTATTTAGAATTGCAAAGTATTGATAATGGGGACTAATTTCAGAGTGCCATATGACGAGAGATAAGAAAAAGAATTCGCAGAAAACTCAACACAAAACCATAAATAGCAAGAATTTTTCTATCCACTCCGGTTACTAAGACAAAGAGTCACGTAAATGTCTGGTCTATTTAGTTCCCATTTGGGGCCATTGCCCTCATTACAGAAGGCTCAGAGGAGGTCACGTAAACAGACAATGGGTGCTTTCATGGGCGAAAGGATTGTACTTCCACTAAGCGAAATGAACTCCAGACTAAACCCGTAGCCCCCAATTCACCCCCTACGTCGGAAATACATACTATAACCTCTTCGGTCTTATTAGAAAGTCGTCAGACCTTACATTAGTAGCAGTGGAAAGCGAATCCGATCCTAAAGCATAAATACCCCATTTTCCATTTCTAGATGCTAAGCCTTAACGAGACGGAAAAAGAGCATATGCTGTGGGTGAGAGAATCTGTAACGACTCCTAATACTACTCCCAAACCATATGGAAGGGTTCGTTGAGGGGTTGCCCATGGTACCGGTGTGACGATTTCAATGAAGTAAGTGCGCGTTATTTCTTCCACTTCTCCACTAGCCAGGTATAGCCCAGATAGATACGGAGCTGAGCAGCACTGAGGAGAGGGGGGGGAGAACAGGGTGACAATAGGGAATAGATGCAAAGCCCCTGCTGTTAGGTCAGTGTTCTTACGACCAGCGATGAATATACGGGATTGTCAACACATTCGCTCTAGCCTCAATACAATTCCCAAAAGAGACAAACCTCCAGATCCAGCAGAATTTCCGAGAGCAATCAGTGACGCTGCAGTCAGGCGTCCTCTCCGATGCACACAAATTTAATGATTGACGCGGATGGTTCGTGAGTGTTTTCTTGCTTACAGCACCGACTGCCGACGTTGGATGTTGACCAAGGGGAGCGCCGAAGGCGACGCTCAAATGGTGGGTGAGATGCTATGCAATGCTTTGACTATTCGTTTAACTCTTTGTTTTTGTATCAAGGACACTCAAGGCACTGTGTTTTTAATCCCTTTGACGACATCCCAGTAGTCTCTCTACCTTTCTCTGGGCTGGCAATACATATTCGCTCCAAGGAAACCTCGCGGCGCTACGGAATGTGCTAGTTGAAGTTACATTCGCTCAAGGTGAGCATGAAATTTTAATGGAATATTTATTAAGAGTGTTTTTTTCGATCGAAATGTAGCCTACGCCTTCAATATTCACAAAAAGAATGCACATTGAAACAGTCTCCAGCGCAGCAGAGACGTATTACATTAAGGGATGGATATCATCACTCCCAAAAGGAAAACAAGACATAAAAGTGAGGAAGCAAGAGGATGTTCTCAAGAAGTTGGATCACAAAATTCGATTTAATCTTAAGAGTTTATTCGTGAGAAATTGTTGCTACTGTACTGTGAAATTAACTAAACTCCTTTACAGCACTACGAAGAAAAACTCACACTATCACTGAAATTAGAGCTGTTGAAAATGAGAGTGAAGGGAGTCTTAGAGTCACTCCATCGGACCAAACCCAAGATACATTTCGACTCATCGTCCTTAAGTGTATAATTGGAGATATCGAGGTAGGCCAATTTCTTGCCGAGGTTTGCGAGAGATTTCAGGAACTCGCACAGCTCCTTATTGCTTCCCAGTGAGCCCAAGGTTAATTTGTCCACCTTCTAGAGATATAAAGGTAAAAAGAAAGTCAGGAATATTTATTTAATGACTAAAAACATTAACGGACCTTTGGTTCACCATTGTTTCGTTATGATAACACATGCAGCAGGTGCATGTAGCACTCCGGAGATCTCTACAGTCTACCATGTGATCTGAGAAGTGATACAGTAACAAAGTCATCCAACATTTGAATGATGTACCTTTTAGCCGAATATTAAAATGAATTAAGAAATACTACCAAACTAAGCCACTAGTTAGTTGGCTTTGTATCTGCAATCTCAGGATTGCCCCGATTTGAAGGTGATTAACATCTCCAATCAACACCATGCTTCAATCATTATTACAAGACGAGAAGTTTTCGTCGCCGTATTTGACGACTCTTCCCTTGCCAAGCGGAAGGCCTTTTCAACCATTTTCGTCATCTCTCTGAAGTGTGCATCGTGAGTAAGGCTGCTTAATGCATTCCTCTGCAGGATTGGGGTGCGGATGGGTGTAACTGAGTCTTGTAGGTGATCTCGGGTGTTTTTAGACGCTAGGTAGACCTTTCTTCTAGTACACATTTTAAATGTCACCTCTGTGAAAGAATAACTGGAGTGGCTATAATAAACGCCACTAAAGGGACCGCACTCACTCAAAATAGATTCTGTGACAATCATGGAAAGGTAACAGTGCCACAAGTTAGTAAAAGCCTTTTCGGCGCATTAAGTTCCAGTTTTAACGCCGACAATAGCGTTCATCATTTGCCGCTCCAAGACCACAGAAAAAAGATTTGGAGACAGGTTCTTCGACCAAGTTTAGCTAATCTAGTTTGGTGCGATAAAATCCGTCGAACTTACACAATCAGGGAGCAAAAGTGTCTCCGTCAATTTCTTCAAAACACCAGCTGCACTGAAAAGGTGACATGAAAAAGGCGTGTTAGTATAATGGCGATTTAATAGTGATAAAGCTATGGATAATGAGTGCCTAAAACAGATTATATAGGAATTCCCTAATCTTAATGAAATATAATCTAATTCAATCGAACTACGTCACCTTTGAAACCACTAAACCATCAGCATATACTTATTACTTCGAGGGTCGCATCAATGGAGCTGCCACCATCTGGATCTCACAAGTGGCAGTTACGCCTTAACACTACCAAACTGAGGCTGCAAGCTAACTCAGTGATTAGTTTTAATGGATCAAGGCAACTCAAATTCTCTAATGGGGTGAAAAAACAGACACATTTCTTCATGGAAATAACTTCCAACCATAAAAGCTACAAAATTTCGGCTTAACTCTCAGTTGATGTACCTTTGTCTCATTTTTGGAGTAAAGAATTATTATAAAAGAGCAAACAAACGGCAGGTCTCAGCTTACACAGGTCGCCCTTTATGGCCTAAAGCGATACCCGTAAGACGTGGACATTTAGGCAGGCATTTGATGATGTCAATAACTTTGTCCTCAAAAGCTGGAAGAAAACAAAAAATGATGAGCAAATAGACTGAGTTTTTAAGGCATGAGAAAGGACACTCTCAACCAATCAGTTCGATTTTAAAAAACCATAAGGAAAGATGGTAAAATTTAAAACATGGCCCTTTATATACACCATTTAGGCTGAAGGTGGTCAGTAAGTATGACCCGCCTGACGGACTGGTCCCCATTGGGCCCCGAGAAGAGGGGAGGGGAGGGGAGGGGACGTGCCCTTAACCTCCCTAATCATGATAACTGCATCTCCTGATTTTTCCATATCCGATAAGCTCGTCAACTCATTTTAAGGGTATTAAGGCTGAGAGTGAAGAGAGAACTACCAAGGCTATCACAATATTATGCTGAACACACAAGGACAAACACCCCAAGGCAGTTTGTTTCATTGTACTCGATTCAATTACCAGAAGCACAGCGCAGCAACAAGTCGCCTCTTCGCTTCGATGTGTCTAGCTTGGCACCAGCACATGTACTTCAACTCTGGCGCATGTGATAGATGTAAATAGGCAGAGAGAACGAGCTCGAAAGTGGTGTGTAAAATTGTAACTTGAGTACTTTTTATTCTCTGCATTGTGTGATTTAAAAAAAAAACACCAAAGTCTGGCCTTAGAGTGTCTGAAGTACTCGTAGGCAATTACCCTGATTCTATGCTCAGTTGGATGACCACCTTAGCCGGTAACGTATCAACATTAGGGAATTGGGACTGTCGAGTTAGGTAATAGAAGCATAGACTATCAGATCCAGCTATGGGAAATCGACTTTCTGCCATATTAGCAGCGCTGCTACTTTGATGCAGATCTCTCTAATAAGCGTTTTTATCATTTTGGAGGTAGGCGATCACGCAAAAAAAACTCCGCTAGCCCTCCCTACTGAGATAGCGAATGTATGAGCACATAGAACTGAAAGTAAAATCACCATTTTTGTCAAGGAAGACTTTCGTAAGGCGCTCCACTTTTGGCATATATTTGGCAATCATTTCCGCCGCCCTAACATCCAGTTTGCAGTCGCCCAAGTCCAAAGACAAACGGTTGTAGACAGGATTTTCGATGCTATGGAGGCCTTTGAAGATCATCTACAAAGCACAGAGATCAGAGGTCACGGTTCGGTGCTTCCGTGAGGGAAACATTACCACCATTGAATGGATCATTTATAATGATATTAACAGGTGCCGTTATGGCGACAAACGTTGATGTTATTTACCGTTGCTTAACAAATTGAACAGTAGCCCATAACCAAGCCTACCCTTGGAACTCATAGACAGAAAGGACTCGTGAATTCAAACAAGCCGCCAATTGTAAGCCTAACCTCATCATTTGGCCCGTCCACAAACAGCTCGGTCATTGGCATAGGAGGTTTTTGGCTTAGCAAGCAAGTCGGTGAAGTGGCGAAGTGAATCGGCCTTTCAAAATTGAAGCCCAGAAAATTTTACGAAAGCACAGTGCCACCAAACCCAATGACAAGTTACAGAAGGATGAAAGCTGAGCTCGATCGACGTATACTCGTCATCACCACCCCAAACTGCCATGACGTCGTCTGCAAGCGAAATATGACGACGCACTTCATAAGCAACATTACAATGTCATTTTGGTTAGTGCATAAGGATGCGATCTGCTCGTAGACAGTGTTTTTGCTAGGACTAAAACACTCCAAAGTCCTCGTGCTTCTATGACAATCTCAAACATCAGTTCAAATTTTACAGAAGACTAATCCCTTGTCCTTAGCCTAATCAACTTCGAAGTAAAAAATATACCCTGCCTGAAAGCTTGAACAACAGCTTACATCAAGTGGATGAATTGCAACTGATGGTGTTATTAATCATATTCATGTCTGTCTAATTGTGATATGCCGAGTTGAACGTGGACAATATTTAACTACTCGTCATTTTGAGGAGTCTATCCGCACAGAATGGCATGAAAGAATTCCGTTGAAAGTCAAAATGAGGTAAGGATGTTATGTACTTGGCCATGAACGACCAGTTTCTAGTGAAAAATGCCTCATATAGACCTTGAAAAACCGCAAAATATTCCTTTTATATATTTAGAGTTAAATCCAGCCATCCTGGGAAACTTTGAACGAGTAAAATTTTTCCCTTAATTTTTAAACATCTGGTCGAATTGTGTAGTCTGATAGGAAATGAGGTGGTAACGATTGAGATCTCAGAGAGGATTGAAATTGATGCAGCACTTCTCCCAAGGTTTTACACAGACTACCTTTGTTAGGAGGATATTCGGAGAGCCGTGGGGAGTTTTCAAGAAGCCGATCGTAGCTGTGGTCGAGTAAATGCAATGTACTAACTTGGTCCTCTAAAATCTGACGACTACATCTAACTGGTTTCCCAATGCCCCTGTGAAAGTTGTATCTAAAAATTATGCTCACGCTTCATGAGAACCAATCTTAAAACCTCAATTACTCGGGAACTTTGCCTCTAAAGAATTATTGAACCAAATGATCTCGCTGTATCTAATAAAACAACCAAATTTTACCTTCAACACATCACTGGCATTTTCACCAGAAGTGCCATTCAAAGAGAGGCGTTGTAGAAATCGCAAGGAGGCAAAGTAGTTCTTTATAACTGCATCGGGT
Organism: Taenia hydatigena; assembly: GCA_036345935.2. Lineage (NCBI taxonomy): Eukaryota > Metazoa > Platyhelminthes > Cestoda > Cyclophyllidea > Taeniidae > Taenia > Taenia hydatigena. The sequence goes on from JADWOT020000009.1 coordinate 11,522,370, forward strand.
TTGGTAAATTTGTTTTCAGCCAGACTCAAACCCTCCAGTAATGTGCAATTTGAAGAACTCAACGCGGAGCAAACCTTAAAAAGTAAAACTTTGATTTATCAGACTGTATGATAATAGCCGACCAAAAGTTCTGCATAGAAGTGGCTTTTGACAGATTTAACAAACCAATTTTCTTATTTCTTTACAATAGGCAGAAACTTGCCTCGGATATACCTAGGTCACATCGATTTAAAAAGAGTTCACGAAGTTGGGGCGTCAGTGAAGTGAGTTCTTGCAGAACCTTAAAGTTAAACTAAACGATTAGCATTACAGTTCCAATGCATGAGTTAGAACTTCCGATTTGTTAAACCCAATACCTTACAAAAAGTGGTTATTAGCCCTAGTAGGAAATGTTAAATAGGCACAAATGGCAAAAGGAAGAACGGAAAATTACCGGAGAATGAATGCAAGTATCGGATAGAACGATTCGTCGTAGAGGGAGCTTTTCAGAAGATGTTGGTCTAATATGTTCAATTGTCTTCATAAATGTGCCGGTGTCGATTTTACGAGCGCCAATACGAAGATCAATTAACTGCTGATAGATCTTCGGCTTCAGATCTCCAAAAACCTTCGAAAGTTCAACTTCTGGGGAGGTTATGTCCAATTTTCGCAGCTTTGAACTATTAGGTAGGCATCTCAAAAGACAGCCAAGCCTGTCACTGCAAAAAAAGGTCTGTCACTTTTTGAAAAAGGGCTGGAATTAGGGTTCAAATAATTGTGTAGCTAACAATCCTATAGCAACAACAATAATTAGAATGCACATAAGTTGTAGTTATTTCCACTGGTTAAGATAAAGATATTGCCTGTTTTAAACGGAACAGAAATTCGTCATTGCCTGTTAATTTGGGATTCCCGGAAAACCAGCGACCGAATCGCTTTGTTCGTCCGCAAACCGATTGAACATAAATGAACGAATTCTTCATCCTGCAATATTGTAGACAAAATTTATACGATTCGCTACCTCCTTTTAAAGCACATTTGATCAAAAATGTACTTTTGGGGAAGTTAAATAAAACGAACAAAATACTCGTTTATAGCCGCAAAAGCCAACGCATTTTAATAACAAACGCAAAACCGGCATTAAAAAACTGCCCACCATTTTCAAGCAGCCCAATTCAAGCACAGTAAAAAACGATGGTGCAAGAAGGGAACAAATTGCAGAATTGGATGCATCATCCGAAAAATGAGAAGCAGCATCAGGAAATCTCAAAAACTTGTGTTCCTTACAAGCGAAACACTCTAGAATCTAAAAATAAGATAATAACAAGTTCACCTCATTGACGTTACAACTTTTTTGGAAAAATTCGCACAGATAACAAGAACTCCGTTCAACCGCTGCACGGATGTCGGGAATTCCATACGTATCTTCAAGAGAGAGCAGTTGGAGTGTATCGTCGCCATCAACATAAATCGCTTCGCCACTAGAAGTAAAAAGTGTCTGTTTATTCATACCAAAAATCATAAGACGGAAAATATTCTTTCCATGCATCCAAAATGCCTTTTAAGATGTTATTAAGATCGGACTGTTTCCGTGCGTTGAGTGGCAAATCTATAGTAAGTGTTGAGCCATCTAAGGCGTTTAGCACCAACTAAGAAATATCCATTAACATCAACCAAACCTGATTCGGAAAGTGGTTTATGCTTAAAATATCCAGTTCGTTAAAGCGTTTTTTAGCCGTCGACGACTCCAAATAAATCTCTCCATTTCCAAGGTACTCCTAAAACTCAAATTTTAAAGGTAAACACACGATTTTGCATTTTCGAGGCAAATCCCTATTGTTCTTTTGCAAATTACAACTTAGACATTTTGAGTTTTCGGTAGAAATACGATGCCGCATATCGACAAGGGCAAACGGCTAATCGGTAATGAATTTTAGACCGGCTGTCAAGGCCGCATTAGGGTAGGAATAACAAGCAGGAAATCAGATAAGTAATTACATGCAACATAAAAGCTCTTTTACCAGATTAAAAACATTTATAACAGTGTTTGTTAACAACGGAAATTTTGCGCGTCTTAATGAGGAAAATTTTGCACTGACTTACTAGATGAAAAAAAAATTTTCTTTGCACGAAATTGTAAACAATGTTAACTGTTAAGCCTGACTCATACTAGCAATAGCTTTTTCCTATTCCAAACATTTAGGGATCGATAGTGAGTTGTAAAACGATTCACGGAATCAAATTTAAAATTATTTTCTATAGGTACCCAACTTTGCTGAAGTGTAAGCAACCTTGTTTGCTGCATAAATGTAGAATAACAATGAAACGCATTGCTTCTAATACTTTGCATATTTACTTGCCTCTTTCAGCTACAGTCACTTGGGTAGCCATATTGCCCCGGTCGCGCAGGCTGGCCGCCGGTCCATGCCAGCAGCTCATTTTCACTGTCTGTTAAATGTACATATTTTGCCTTGGCATTTTTTATTCTTTTGCTTTTAAGGAAGTCTTTAGACGCTTAAAATACGACTACATTGGTGTTTTTTATATATTGTCTGTAATACTTTATTTGGACTGTCGGGTTTGGTCAGGGTCACAGAGGTGGCCATATGGCACTATCTGCATAGGGTGGCTTAAAGCCTTGCCGGCAGCTTATTTCTCTATGTTCGTTGAGCATATACATTCTGCAACACTTTTGCTATAGCGTCCAGAGACTTCCTTGTAGGTGAATGAAGACATAATACTAAGCGATATGTGTATATTTAGCAGATGAGGAAATCAGGACTGCTAGGTAGACTTAGAGGCCAGCCAATTCGGCTAAAACTATGGCGTCTCGAAGCTTCCTCGAGGGCAAAAGAAGACAGAATAGAGGGAAATAAGCTGCTGGCATGGCCCAAAGGCCACCTGCGTGATCCTGACCGAAACCAGTACTTAAAACAAGCAAAGTACTACAAGGGCAATATGGTCAGGTAAGGGTCCCATACCAGCAGTCAGAACAAACAAAGCATTACAGTTGCCTTGTCCACCTGTAGTAATCCGTCAACTAAAAGTAGTTCGAATTCATTGTAAGAATTTGTTTGTTTGAATGCAGGTTTGAGATGCGGTTGCTTGCATGACCATATCGTCATGGTCGTGTGTGCAGTACTTTGTTTGTTTGTGCTGCCGGTCTTTGGTTAGGGTCACAAGGGTGGCTATCTTGCCCTAGCTGCGTAGGCTGGCCGCCGGGCCATGCCAGCGGCTTTTTCCTTCTGTCCGTTGAATATACATATTCTACTCTATCATTCTGCCTTCTTTTGCCTTCTAGGCAGCCATGGAAAGCTACATTGGTGGCAGCGAAAAGCGGGCCCGACTCTATAAGGTTTTATTCCGATCTCTACCACCTGTGGCATGTTGCAGCGGTGCGAAAGAAGTGCATATGCTACGGATGGGCCACGAACGACGTCCGCCTCTGGCATCTGTCCCATCTCCGTGTTCTATAAGATAGCTTTTAACAACTGAGGCGACACTAGCCATGGACCACCTAAAAAGTTTCGTTCCAAAGATTACCCCTAATACACTTGTAGCGTCCCGAGGCTCCACCGAAGGCAAAAGAAGGCAGAATACTAGGGTGGAATGTGTATATTCAACGGGCAGAGGGAAATGAGCCACTGACATGGCCCAGTGGTCAGCCTACGCAGCTAGGGCAAGATGGCCACCCCTGTAGCCCTGACCAAAAAACGGTAGTACAAAGTACTACAATACCTGCTTAAGGAGATCGGCGCGCTAACCGCTCCCTATGGACATACTGATGGTCGGTAGAACCACTTATTCTGAACGTTGTTCTTAAGCCAAACGAAACTCAAGGTCTAATGGAGTGCTATAAGGGGTCCCTGATGTTGGTGTCATGAATCGCCTCAATCGCGTCGAATGTTGGCGACTGGCATGGTTAGCTCGTGGGCACTTGTTGCAGCACTGAGTATGTTGTGGTGGCTGACGCAAAAGATGTACCAGTAACAGTTTGTTTGACTGCCAGTTTCAGATGCAGTTACTTGCGTGACGATATCGTCATGGATGTGTAGGCTACCCCCTGGAACATGCCAGCATTCACATACATACCCCTCGCTGAATATATCTATTCTGCTTAAGTGCATTGCCCCCTTTAACTAAAAAAAATAAAAAACGCTGCATATTTTTAATCAAAAATTTGGAATTGGTAGTTTTCAACTCTTTATTATTTTAGTCCTTTGCTGTTGATCAGTAGTTCGCTTATGACTTGTAGAGCAAATATTTTGCACTTTTTTTGCACATTATTATTTAAAGCTTAACGTTGGTAGGCACTTTTTAACTGCTTTAAAGGAAAAAATCTATACGAGGATTTTGTTTAGTGTCTTAATGAACTAATTCTCTTGACCCAGCGCATGTGTACTCTTTAATAATAGGGCCGCTACGGTTTGTGATGGCTCCTCGACCGTCGGTTGTCATATACAATGACGTGGGAACGAACTGTCATTGTGTTAAGCAACTTCGGAGTTGCATTCAGCAAAATATTTTGAGGGCCAATGTTCTTATACTAAATGCTGCTGAATCTATTGCGAAACTGTCTTGCAAATCAATCGACCTGTTTTGTGTTGGAGGTGGATTTGCACGCGGCGTTATCGGCAAGCTAGGTTCCATAGGCCTGGAATGCCTTAGGTCGTTTGTATTGTCTGGTGGCTCTTATCTTGGGATATGTTCCGGTGCATATCTTGCATCGTCAATAACAAAATTTGACATTGGTGGTCCTCTAGAAGTAGATGATGCAGGGATGCTCAACTTCTTTCCTGGTACGTTTTATTTTTTTGCTGGTAGTGCTACCATGTGCTGGAGTTTATTGAACTTGGTTCTTCCTGTCCGGAAAATTGCGAGCCCAAACAGATGTCGCCTTTTTAGTTAATTGAGTAGCATAATTTTAAAGTATCTTGCGATTTCCTAAGTAACTTGACTGCTTTGATGTCAGCTCTGTGAGCAATTGGTTGCTGCTTGTAAGCACTGGGTGAATATTGAGATAAGGCTTGGTCCTCAATGTTCGTTTGTATTCTTTTATTCATGAGTGTCTCGTTCCACTATTCTAGGTACCGCCGAAGGACCGCTGTTTGGACAATTTTCATACGATTCGAAGTCTGGTGTCTCTGCTCCGATTTTGGATGCTTGCGATACCCTAAATTCTGACCTACCAACGTCATTGGCAGTGTACTTCAATGGGGGTTGCCATTTCCTTAATCATTACGATAACCATACAAATGTTCTCTACTTGTAGTAAGCTCCAACTTTTTTGTTCAATTTTGCTGGACACAACGTCATTGTTTTGTTTAGTGGGCTGATTTCCTTAGGGGCTAATTTTTTATGCAATGATGTTAAATGGGATGCATATTATGTGAACCTCTTTTGGGCGAGATGTAATTCATTCATGACATTAAGTTAATGCATTCACGCACATTAAATTTTAAAGAACACATTTTGCCTACTCTCTTTGTAGTCTTCTGGTTGTCACTTTCTCTTTTTACTGCTAAAGCCGCGAATCAGGAACTCCAGCCATTTTGACGAGAAAGTGTGGAAGGGGTACAGTGCTATTAAGTGGAGCCCATTTTGAATTTGATCCTGCAAATTTAGACGGATCGAATACTGATCCGTATATTCAGCGAATTCTACCTCTTCTACTTGAACACGAGGCTAGTCGCGTTAAACTGTGCAGAACGATTTTACCCGATCTAGTCAAACCAAGTGCTGCTGCAATCCACCAAATGAGTTAGTGGATAATCGTTTCAGCCACTTATTTCTCCCGCTTGTTGTCCTTTTATCTATGAACTTGTCTACGTGGCTTTTTACATTTTCTCCTGTGAGTTTTGCTTAGTTGAAGTTTGTAATACCTGTTCCTGTAGTGAAATAATGTAAAATATATTTGTTCTTAATGTTTTGCACATTTTCAATTATTGATTCGTTGGCCATATTGCAGAATTCAACAAGCTTTAGAAATACGGCGTAACAAATGAATAAAATTTAAATAATTTGCATCAGCTGATGAGGTTCTTGAGGCATTAAATGAATTATTTCTGAAGATGGTTTTAGATTTACATCTCAGTAGAATACTTGCGGCATAAGGCTTGAAACGCTTTGGATTTATATGAAAGCAATGCTAGTAGTTTGAACGAAAATGGACTTCTCTTTAAACCGACTTGATTGTAAGAAAAACCTTGTTAGAGAAGAATAACTTCTGCCATGCTATTTGTGCATTGGTTTAGTGGTGTAATATCTCATTCAACTGCACGACCTCATGATATTCCAGAAGCTGACCTCGGCAGCACGGCCTTCGGTCATGCCAATGTCCTCCCGAACATTTTGTTTGCAGCCAGTAAATATACCAGCGTCCCGAAATGGCTCATTGCAAGTTCAGAAAAGACTCGGGTCACTGTATTTGATGCAGGTTAAGCTATTCCCTTTACTATGGTTTAATTCCAGGCGTTAATAGCATAAAATAAAGGATGGATTAAAGGACGGTTGCGTTTGACAACAACCTCCTTCTATTGTTATTTCAAGTAGCTGTTAATAATTGATGAGTCGATAGACGAAAACCTTGGAAAACCCATTATGGAGCTGCCCAGAGGGTTTACATTGACTACCAGTGGATGCGTCATCCACGCTCCTAGTGCCCGAATGAGATGCAAACAAAAGGCCCGCTGGAACTGAAAATAGTAACGAAGTGCCAAGGAGGAAGCGACAGAGACGTCTTTTTAAATGGTTCTGTTTATGGAAAGTTTAGACTTGAGGAGTGCGAGCACAACAAATTCCTTCTCACTAACATAGTTCAAATGCTTGATAGAAGTGCTGGGATTCAAGGCTAACGTTGAAATAACTTATTTTCCGAATGCAATTTGCAGCGTTTTGAGGCTTCCTTGAAGGCAAAAGTATGCAAAATACCAGAACAGAATATATATATTCAACAAAGAGAGGGAATGAGTTGCTGGCATGGCTCTGAAGCTACTCTACGCGACTGGGGCAATACGGCTACCTCTGTGACCCTGACCAAAACCGGCAGTCCAAGCAAACAGAGCATTACAAATTAATTTTTTTCGACCCGGTTCTGGCTCACGCTTGATTGTTAAGGTGCTTACTATGTTGTGATGACCGACGCATCAAAGTGGACGAGAGCAGTGCCATGAAAGGCACTTAGAAGGAGGCTGTGCAATGATTTGACATTTTGTGCAGAGGTATGTTTAAATATGCCTGCTCCTCAGCAGTCCCAGGCCATAGTACCGACCAGAGACATGGTTGTGTTGTCATTTCAATAGATCCTTAGCCCTTCTATGCACGATTGGTTACTTCTTTGTCTCGGTTTAACTTATAAGAATAGGTGGAATAATCGTAGTGCTGTAATAGGATACCACACATTGGTAAAAATTAAGGAAGTCATTATTTACCTATCGGTTTTGGTGAAGGACCACTTTACACATTAAACATTGTATCCTCGCATAGTAGCCAGGTCTCTGAGCCACGCTAGTAGTCTCAAACCCTACTGTATGTTGAATATACACATTCTGTCCGAGTGTCGTCCTATTTTGCCTTCAGGAAAGTCTCAGAATGCTACATTTATGGCAGTGGGAAGCAAACCTTATCTTAAAGGACAGCTATCCATATTTCCACTGCTGAGTGATAAGCCTTAGCAAAGCGAAGAAGTGTATGTGATAGAGATGGGGAACCGGTGTCAACCTCAAAAGAAGGGTTGGAAATGACGTCTATCTTTAACAATTACTTTAGTCTCTTGCTCTGCATAAAGGCTACTAATAACAGAAGTGGCAATAGCCGTGAATTATTGGAAAAGTTTCTCTTATGAGGCTGTCTACCGTCTCTATAATGTGAACCTCCTTCTCTTCTCATTTTGCTTGACAGAAGTCGGGTAAATAAGGCTGGCAACTCTAATATGAGGGCATAGTGACAAAGAAGGTTAGAATTAATACCCCATTATCTGGATTCAAAATATTATTTCTACGTTGGCAATAAAATTTCACGTTTTCGAATTTAGTGCGAATATAAATCAAAAAGTTGGATCCAGTAGGTATGGAAAGAGAGATCATTTGTGCCGCGATCAAGAAACTTCCTAACTGCATGGGAGTCCATTGACTGGCATGGTTGGTGCATAGATGTTTACCAACAGCACCCCTTAGGGCGCGATTACTAACTCTGGAGGTTAACCAAGGAGGAAGGAGGCTATGTAATGCTTTCTGATAAAGGACCATTTTGTGTCTTGACGGTTGGAACTTTGCTGTGAGGGCTGAGCTTTGGCCTATGCCAATAAATTAACCCGTATCGTGTGTTTATTGTATGTATTTTGACCAAGTATTACGTCTTCTTTCGACTTTAGGAAAGTCTTGGAGCACTCTAAGTTACACGCAACGAATTTGCTTGAATTTTTCTTATGGTGTGTTTACTTCATTGATATATTTGACTAAAACCTAACTATGGCCTAGCTTTTCGACGGCCCATGTGGGTCCGATAAAATTGTTTGATCGCTTTGACAATCTGATGAAACATTAGCTAACCAAAAGCTCTCTTGCAAGAAAGCTTCCAACAGACATATTTTGTCTGCTATTTAGTTCAAATATATCACAAATCTAACAGGCGGAGTTCTTATACAAAGTAACACAATTTCTGCATCAGAAACTCCATACAATTATGGAACTATTTGAAATACTCCGATCTGAGAAACCATTGGTTGGGTGAGTATCGGCTCTAGCCTGGATTTCCCTTCCAGCCTGTTTGTTCATCATGAGCAACATATACATTACCGAACCGGCAACAAACGGAAAGGTTATTCTCACCACTACAGTTGGTGATATTGAAGTTGAACTTTGGTCCAAGGAGACACCACTGGCATGCAGAAATTTCGTGCAGTTGTGTATGGAGGGCTACTACGACGATACAGCCTTTCATAGACTTGTAAAAGGCTTTGTAGTTCAGGGTGGTGATCCCACAGGCACGGGCGATGGTGGTGAAAGCATCTACGATGGTCCTTTTAAAGTATTCCTATAAATTAACTTGTATTTTTACTCATCAGACAGAAAGTCACTCCCGTTTGTCTTTTAATCGTCGAGGTCTTCTGGGTATGGCTTGTCCCGAACCCAACTGCAATGGAAGTCAGTTTTTCTTCACTCTTGGGGAAGCTCTCGAGCTGGACGGAAAACACACACTTTTTGGTCGCGTGGTTGGCAACACTCTGTTCAACATGCTGCGACTAGCAGACGTTGACGTTGTAAACGGTGATCAGCCTACCCGCTTGCATCGAATTTTAAAGACTACAGTGAGATGTGATTAATAATCTATTTCAGGTTATCCTAAACCCTTACGATGACATCGTCCCTCGTCAAATTAAGTCCAAAAGGAAAACAGAAGGTGATGAGAAGGTTCAACCAACTGCAAAGGCTACCAAGTACGACTCGTTTTTTCTTATTTCACGACTTTCAGGAATTTCTCTTTGCTGTCGTTTGGTAGTGAGGCGGAAGAAGAAGAAGAAATCTCTTCTAAGATTGAGGAGGTTGGTCTTGATTTGCATTTACTCACTTCCTGAACTCAGAAATTCCGCTCTCGTGGAAAGAGTGCTCATGATCTCGTGGACGATGAAAGTCTCTCTAAGGAGACTGTAATGATTACTGAGGAGGATGCTGAAATCACCGCCAAGGCCTCTGCCATTTTAGAAGCTGAAGCGGAGGCTCGCAGGCGGAGGCGTGAACTGGCTTCTCGTTTGGAAACTGAAGAAGAATTAAGACGAAAGCAGAAGAGAATGTGCGTATTACTTGGTGCCAAATTTAAATAGGTTCACACATCTCATGTACTTCTTAATATCTGTTTTGGTAGCAGTTAGCTATCATCATTGATGGTGATAGCCTCACCTTACATCTTTGTATTTCCGGAGGTTTCACACTTTTAAAAAAACCTAGGATTTTGGGGCCTCTTGTTGGTTGCAAGTCGTATATTACCGATGAGTGTTGTTATTTTAATTCCCCTTGTTTTTCTCCTATTTTTTCCGTCTCCCACACAGGGGGGTTCGTGTATGTATCGGAGAGCTGAGTATTTAACATTCTTGGTTAATGAACTTGCTTTGGCTCTGAGGACTTTATTTGGTTCGTTGGATCCAGCTAGTTTTATCTGTGGCGAAATAAACAATTGTTTTTTGGTTATTTACATGAGTCCTAGTCGATTCTACAAAGAAAGAAAGTGGAAATGACATTGGCTTTTCAACTTTCTCCTTGGGACCTTTGTCTATTTCAAAAAGCTTGCAATACCTTCTTAATCTGTTTTTATCGTATTAGCTTGTGGAAAATAGGCTTAATCCAAAAGCACCCTACTTCGATTTATACTTGGTTTGGTCTAATTTTGGTGATGATTATTTGCTTAGGTATTATCACCTAAGAGCAATGGGGTATGTTCGTTCTTTCGAGGCATCCTACTTCCGTTTACTCTACCTCTTTCTATTCTCACCCATCGTCTATTTTGATCCAGTCTTGTTCTTTTTTCCTAATCCCAAATCTGATTCCTCCAAAACACCAAATCATCCAGTTTACATTTCTTTTAAAATTATTGCTTAGAGCGCCTTCATGAATGAGTGGAAGAGCATTGCTCTCGTCTCTTTCCACGAGATGGCACCAATTGAACATGGGAGACTATTTCAGTCACTGAAGTACCCGTGCGTAAATGGGGTGATGACTTAGGACAAAGTGAAGGGAGTGTTCTTTAAGTACCAAGTGATTAAAGGTGATGAGAATCGATCCTCGGACGACGGCGGCCAGCACTTAGTCCGGTTATCTTGCTTTCCAAATACAGAATCTGGAGCTGGTCATTTAGTTGCTTGCTTGATAACTTGATGCTTGATTTTATTCACGTAGGGAGGAGCTGCGTGCAGAGGCGGACGCAGTACGTCGTGACATCGCGCGCACCATGCGATCGGCAAAAGAGCGCGCTGCGGCCGCGGAAGCAGCGCGACAGGCAGCAGAGACGCGGGTGCAGCGCGAGGCGGATGAACTGCGGCGCGCTGAAGCCTGGGAAGCTGAGCAGCGTGAAAAGGCCGCTGCGGGCCTCCCAAAAGCCACGGCACAACCAATGGTCGATAACTTTGCTGACGAGGTCGCCAGTTACCGGTCAAGGGCAAGGAAGAATCGAGAGGTAAATTTTTTCTTACGCTATGCTTCGTTCCACTGCACTCTTCGAGGAATTGATGCTAGGCCCTTGATACTGCCTTCACCGTAATTATATTTATAATGTCTCGGCTTCTTCATCTGGGCGTGGCGTCACACATATATGACATGCCTGCCCCATCAGTTCGTGATATCTGGCTACGCCGACTCGTGTCGCAAAACGCTTGTCTAAAGGTGTATTCTTGTTTTGAGGAGTCTTCTCCTTGTTCCTTTTTGAGCTATGGTTGAATTAGTCGCGAATTAATGGGAACTGATTTTATTGGAACGGCTGAGATCAATAACATAGAAATTAATGGATATACCCAAAAGCATTCGAATTGCTATTTCACACATCCTTTTTTGTCCTTGTTTGAATTGTGTACCACCGATTTGGGAATCCTCTTTTAGTAATTTTGGCCTTGAGGCTACTTAATTGTGGTCGAAGTGGATGATGGGTATTTGCAAGCTGTAACGAAAATTAATATGCATCTCAAGGTTTGTATGTGTTGGAATTAAATTTTGACGAAAGATGGGACAAAGTAAAGGAGTAAATTAGATGGTTATAAACGTTGTTTTGTGAATGCATGGAACTTGAGCTTGAGAGAGACGGTTTTGCTCTTGAGCGAAAAATAGAACGACGTGAGGCCAAACAGGGGGCAACGCGGCAGACTTATCAACGTTTGTTTTCGGCTCTCGTCGTCTACTTGACCGGCTTCCATATGATTGCGATCGAAATTGTCTGCTTAAAGCATTGATGACCTTCATTTGTTGACATCTCGAGCTGTCCGCTCAGTTGGTTTCACGGAGATGATGCGGAAAAGTTGAAGTGAAGTGTCACGGGAATTATGAGCTCCACAATCTGATAGACCCACGCCTTCCATACTTAACATTTTAAGGGTTTTTTATTGTTCCGTTGCCCTAAAGTTACCTCTTCGTTGGTGTGTGGACTGGACGTTCTATATCCAAATTTTTTGTAACTTTGGATCATCAGCTATAAAATGAAAGATCTTGGCGTAATCGACAAGTCGAATAAATGATTAGCGAACACCAGTATGTCTCTTAATCTCGTATGCATTCCCCCTTGAAAGTATGATATTATTTATGCATCAATGCAGTGCTTTGTTAGGAATCATTGTCCTGATGCTAAATTAGACGCTCTCATTCGACTCACCCATAGCGCAAGGACAGGGAGGATCAAACCATGAATCTCCTAAGCCGTTTCAAATCACGACTCTTAAGCGCCTTGGACAAGTCCAAGAACGATGACTCATCGAAGGACACTGTCGACAATGGCAATGAAGACGACGACGAAAACAAAACACTACCCGCGGATCCAACAGCTTGGTAAGCCAGATATGTTTAAATCTTACATGCTCTACTCGTTACCGACTTCCGTGTTCTTCATTGCCTATAAAATCAGCAAATTTTTGCACTTAATGCGATTTTTTCCGTGGTTTGTGCATCAAACTTCGTAACTCATTAGCTTCTAGGACCGTTTTCAATTCCTTTTATCCTTTAATTGGTTTGGGCTTTTTTATCCCTGTGTTTTATAGTACATCCTGAATTTGGTTTTGGTACTCACTTACCTGCAAAATTGATTCCATGTTCCGCCTCGATTTCTTGCATCTAGTTGATTACGGTAGAGAAAATGGAGTTGAGTTACCCGCTTACCCTCATTCCCTTGTGCACAGGGTGCGTTGCAAATTAGTGTCAGAGGAGCCGGCACCAGCTCGAAGGGTCATGGATCCGTCTCTGGATGATCCGGATCGTCACGACCTCTATGATCCTCGGAATCCTCTCAATTTGCGGAAACGCGGTGCAGTTACTGATGACAGCGGCCGCGATGACAGAAGTCATCACAAACGAAGCAGAAAGTAGCTCACTCCATCGTATTTGTACAGATTTTATGCTAACGTTGTATACTAAGGATAATACGCTAGGACCAGTCACGCGCCACAGTGCGACAGATGCTGCTGTACCATAAGGGTAGTGGTAGTTTAGGCGCTGACATGGAATTCGTGATTCACCATCTTGACTGGATGTGAGCCATTACCTGGCTTGATTCTCGAAGTTTGGTAATTTGTTTTACCCTGACAATGCTGAATAGGGTCATGCCGTTAGTCTGGTCCTCAAAGTTCCTTTTAGACAATGTTTGAATTGGGAACGGAGTGATTTATTTGTTTTATTAGGTTAGGATTCGTAGTCTGCTAAGCTTGTCGAAAACGTGCATCGCTAAGGCGGTGAGGGGCTGAGAGGCTTTTAGCTTGCCATGTCCTAGACTGGGAGCATAACCCGCGTGATTCCATAGTTCCTCCACGGGCGCTTCCCCTTTGCTAACGTTCCGTGTTGGCCACCATGCGTAGTCGGTAATTATCAACCACTAGCAAACCGGAGAAGTTACTCATCTCATTTCTGTTCATGTGAGGGGGCATTTAACACAAACACCGCCAATAATCCCGCGGTACCTCGGATGCTCGTCACAATTGTGAACTGCATTTGGGAGGGGGAAGAGGGAGGAATAGATTCGCTCTGTTCAGATCAGGGCTGGATGGTGCTTTACATCGACGACAATCAATATGTCCAAAACCAACAGGAAGACAGTCTCTCCAGAATCTCAGCCATTTAGTAGCGTGAATCCGACATACATTCGTCCGGGGAGTCTTGCAGTCGCCTTAGAGCTGTCCGGTAATCGCTCTCGAAATTCAATCCAGATAGCAGAAACATGGATGTCGCACTTTGTTTGTTGGAACTACCGGTTCCGGTCAAGGTCACGGAGGTGGCCGTACTGCCCTAGCTGCGTGGGCTGGTCTCCGGGCCATGCCAGCAGCCTATTTCCCTCTGTCCGTTGAATGTATATATTCTACCCTGCATTCTGCCTGTATCCTCGGGACGCTACAATGGAGGTACAGCATATTCTACCTTATTAACAATCTCATACAGAAGCTGTATGCAGCTTCTAAATTAACCTGCACAAATAGTACAAATCTTGGGTCGCATTATCCATGACGAGGCAAGATGCCATTGTAGTACTTTGTTTGTTAGAACTGCCGGTTTCTGTCAAGGTCACAGAGGTGGCCGTGCTGCCCTAGCTGCGTGGGCTGGCCTCCGGGCCATGCCAGCAGCCTATTTCTCTCTGTGTGGTGAATATATGTATTCTACCCCGCCACTTTGCCTTCTTTTGCCTTAAGGGAGCCTCGGGACGCTACAGCCATTATTAACATTTCCAATGAGGGTTAAAAATGGGCAAGTAAAGCGGAAAACGAGGAAGGAATATTGTATCCACTGCCCTGGCCACACGTAACACAAGACGGCAAAGTTTTGCTAAAAACACTAATGTTGCTTTAAAACTACCAAAATACTTTGTTTGTTCTGGACTACTGGTTTCCGTTGTGGTCAGTTTGCGTGGCCATGCTACCAATGCTGGATGGCCTGGCCTTTGGGTCTTACCTGCAGCTTCAATTTTATTTCTGCTTGCCAAACATACACAATCTTTTAAACCACATTTACCTTTTGTCCTCAAGGAACTTTCGAGGAAGGCTACGACACATTTGCGAAGTAAGTTTATTAGGCTAACTACTCGTTTTGCCTTGAGACTACCTTAAGCAGCAATAAAATAAAAATCGCGCGTTCTTTTAACTATAAATATAAGATTTATATTGCGAAAAATCATATTCGCTACATTTGTTGCAATATTAGAATAAAACTTTGTTTTACACTTCCACACCTCTGTCAAATAGGTCAAGGTTATGTTTGCAACTGCAACTGTATTTTCATTGGCTTACTTTATGATGCCTTCCCCATTCCAGCTATGATGCGCTACGTGGCGGCCACGTTTCTTGCCTTCGCCTTCCTGCTAGCCTTCGCAAAGGCCTCAATTGATGAGCATCTTCATGTCGGCGAAGCTTTTGAAAGGTAATATTTGTAGGAACATCCCATACCGTTGCTTATTATCGACCTTCTTAAATCATGTTAGTAATCACGTGAATCCGTTAATCTCACCACCTTTAGCATCGAGTAAATTACACGTGTAATTTTATTCTTGCTTTAAGGTAGGTTTTAGTCTAGCTAAGGCGTTTCTCTACAAAAATACATTCTCAAGTGCGTAGCTTAATTTGGAAACTAAATGAATGTGCTCGCTCCCTAGCCATTCGCATGCTCATAGTCACTTCCATGACCAGCATCAGGAGCATCTTCACGAGCATGACCATCTCCATGAACATTACGATATCAAGTCTCGTTCCAGTCAAATATGGATGGACACCGTTGGCGCGGTTGTGGGCATCAGTTTAGCGCCATTCATTCTTCTCCTTCTCGTTCCTGATCTCAATAAACATCGTGAATTACTCAAGGTTCTTCTCGGGTTTGCAGCGGGTGGTCTCCTAGGTGATGCTTTTCTTCATCTCATCCCCCATGCCCTCTCTCACACTCGCGGCCACGATCACAGCGAAAACTATCACGACGCTCACGGGCACTCGCACTCTCTGGGGGATGGAAACACTCGCGTCTTCCTCTGTGTCATTGGTGGAATCTTTGCGTTTTTATGTATCGACAAGTCTCTTCGTTTCGTGCGAGGTGGCCATAATCACTCTCATGGCTTACTTATTAATGAAAATGGCGATAAGAAGCAGAAAAACGCTAAAACGGAGAATGGCAAGGGTGGTGCTTCGGCTTCCAATGGGTCCAACAAGAACAAGACCAAAAGCAGGCTGGGTTCGTCTTTGGTTTCTTGGGTGTATTTTGTTATTTACTGGTTTTCCTAGGTATGAACATTGCTGGATATCTGAATCTCGCTGCCGATTTCTCGCACAATGTCACTGATGGTATCGCAATTGGTACGTCTGTTATGCCACTTATCTTTTCAAATATCAGTTTCTCTGTTTATCATTCGCTGGCTTAGGTCATTGTCTTCCTTTCTCCAAACAACAGATTTATTTGGGACCGTCATGAACCCTCTTTTTATGACCAATTTGTGGCTTTTAGTTCCGACACTTTCTTAATTGATTCGTCTGTCCCCAGTGCATTTTGATTTCCGTCCCCTTTCAGCATTGCTGAAATATGAGTTCTTTTGTGCCCCATTTTCGTGTACTTGAGTTGTTGAATGCTGAGACAATGTTTTCCATTCGTATCACTTTCGGTTTATATTTCAGCTGGATCCTTTCTGATAAGTCGTAATGTGGGTTATGTTACCACTCTGACTGTGCTTGTCCACGAATTGCCTCACGAGATCGGTGACTACGCGATTCTCATTAAGTCTGGTTGCGGGGCTCATCGGGTACGTTTCTTAATTATTTATGCGATTCCTTTAAGCCGATTTAAGTTTAGCAATATTTGGGTGTCAGACATATCTTTAATCCCAACTTTTTGGTTCATTCTCCTCCTTGTATGTCTTTCCTATTCGTGAACTCACCTTCCGCACACATCTTTATGAGTTCTCTCCAATTATGATGCATGCTCTTCTGGTTTTACTCTTTTGGATTGCCATTTACGGTCTTAATGCATCTTGTCTTTTGTTGGGTTGGAATTTATCGTCCTCTTAATGGCATTAAAGTCGTGAATACGCGGTGCCAAGTAGAATCACTGACAGCATGTTTAGGGATGGCATAAACGTGCAGCGGGACGACTGTTTGAAGAGCTCATTCCCATCGAGGGGCTCTGTCCGTAAAAGCCATTTAAAATATACGGAAGCACTTCCTTTACGCTACGGAGGGCTGTGAAACTAACTGGATTATATTGTTATGTATTGCTTATTTATATACTTGAATCGACGAAGCAAATCTATTTAATTCAAAATTTGGAGCAAGCTACTTAGGTCCTGATGAGTAGCACTTAATTCTTTTAGGCTATGCTACTGCAGCTCGTCACAGCCCTGGGCGCAGTCCTCGGTGCTAGCTTGAGTCTCCTCGCGGCTGGCGTTGGAGTGGACAGTAAGGAGTCTGGCAGCAGTCACGCTCTTTCGCCAGAGCTCATTACTACCTGCTTGCTGCCCTTCACTGCAGGCGGGTTTATATACATTGCATTGGCATCAGTGCTGCCCGATCTGCTTGCCGACCATCAGATGGGTGATCGTCGGTCAGCCTCCAAGATGTCGCGGCGAATCGGGCAGGCTGCAGCGGAACTCACAGCTGTGGTTCTTGGTATTGCACTGATGGCAGTGATTGGTCTGTTTGAATAAGGATTTATTTCTTCCCTCCGCTTCCCGCATAAAGGTCAAGCATTTAGTTTAAGCTTGTATCATTTCCATATTCTTCCGTATTATTAAACGGTAGCTTTGGTTGTGCCTTCTGTGTGGTGGCGGTCATTTCTAATGCATTAGAAAAAGCAGATGAATTGAGATTGTGTGTAAAGTATCGGCTTCTTGTACGAGGTGGGAAGATTGTGCTTAGTCTGAGTGTATGTGCTTGTTGTTATTTGCTGTGGAGCTCTGGCCATTCCATTTGGCACTCCAATAACACAAACCACGAACCAGGTTTAGAATAAGACGACGATGCATTATACGTGGTGGTCTTTATGCACATCCGGTCCCTTCATACATTCATGGTAAAGCTACTCATGAGCATACTTGAGGATAGTTTTGTCTCTATACATTTGTTAACTTATTTAAGGCAAGAATTTTTTATCATTGAATCTAGAAAGGTATTTTGTTGCACTACTGACGAATGTTTATGCCCCAGTTTTAAAAGTTATGTAGATTGTGAAGTGGACACATGGTGAAGCCTCACATGGTGGCACCAGCCCCTAAGCCTAGAGTGATTTCACCTTGGTAGCTAGGTTTATCACAACTCCATTGTTTTGTGTCACCAAGCCGTCAACAGCTGGATGGCATGCGTAAACATAGTGTTCCTCACTGTACAATGGCGGTGGATTCATTGCAAAAGCGGGATTTTAGCTGACCTCACTTCATACAGTGGTTAAGTTGGGATTAGCGAGGCTTTTCTAAGTGTTGTAAATGGTGGAGCAAGTGAACAATGCATGGAGATCCAATATCTCTAGGCTGCGATTCGGGAAGATTGAAGTCTGCTCTTAAGTGCCGGTACGAAAGGCGGATGCTTCATTAGTCAACTAGAAGTTGACTTCGCCTTTTGCGTAGTATCGGACTATTTTATTAATCATGAAGTTGATGTCAGGGGTCTGATGAATTATTTGACTAACATAAGTCTGAAATAGCGTAGTCTTGTCTGACCAAGGCAATCCGCTCGGCGACCTGACCGATAGGTACCGATTCCCTCCGTAGGTCGACAATGTCTTCCTGCTGTGAGAAACATTAACACTTCAAGGTGCACCACCGTGGAAAATTTGTGAACAATAAACCGTAGAAAGAAATTCTTACAAAAAATTGTTGTATTATAGTGGAACTTCAAAAGCACTAACCTCAATGGAAGCTTAAGAAAAGTAGCGGTCGTGAGTGAGCATTTTTGAAAAATATTAAAGGCAAATCTCCGTTGTAGCCAACGAGCGGGAACATTTGTGCGTGTAGCGTCCTTACTTGCGTAAAAATGGGAAGCAATAAGTTATTTTAATAAATAAATGCTAAAATCACCTTGCGCATTTGTGATGGCTGCAGTTGTGGTAGGGTCACTATCTATTACTATTTCTTACCATACGATGGCGTAGAGGAATGTAACTCTAGGTTCGCCATAACACCCACCAACATAGGTCCGTTATGGACCCCGATCCAATGCCTTCGAGTGATGGGCACCTTCTAATAGCTATTCGGCGATCATATGCGAGGGTCGAAATATAAGCAGAGAGGATCAGGGATGGCCTTAATCAAAGCTAGGCCTTCGAAATTAGTCACCATAGCGGGATTTGCTAAAGCTTCCTAATTTAGGGAACAGTATGTAATCCATAAAGGTACCAGGATAATCTTCCAGAGTTTTCAGCAAGTGGGGTAGTGGAAAGGTCCTCATCATTAGTTCACACTGCTTATTCTCATAGGTGAACTGCTGTATTTCTTGAACCTTTAAACTTATACAAATTAATAATAAGGCTCAACAAAGATTCCATGATTACTTGGCGTTACTATGGAAACACATAGCTATTAATTAGTGAAAAAACCTGATAATCACGAATCAAACTTTGCATCTATTAAAGAGCCTAACGGTAAAGCACCCTATAAACTTGTGGTATTTTATCGAAATAAGGTTGTGCTAACAATGCGTTTTCAGGCCAAGCCAATTAAGCCTGCTAGATATTAAGAGACAAAGAGTTATAAAAGACGCCATAATTATATTTTAATGTGAGGAAAGTCATCAGGGATTGATTAAATGCTAGTAAAATTCGGCAGTTTGTTTAAATGATGTAATTTCTGGAACATTTTTACTGCCCTGCAGAAGCGGGAAACTGGGGTTGTCTGAAAATACATTTAAGAATTGCTGTTTCTGGATATTATAACCTCATATTGAAAAACTACGAGTTATTCCAGTACTGGGTGTTGCAAAAATGCATCCTGAAGGAGGTTCTCATGTGCTAGTGCTCACCGCTGGATGGGTAGTTGGGGAAGTGAGCAGGTGGAAAGTTAATTGGGTAGTTGGCTGGCAGACTTTTCGAATGCTAGAAAACCGCGTTAATGGATAACAAGATAGATTGGGAGCTTATAAGCAAAGCAAATGTTTGACGAAGCGTAGGAAGAAACGGACCTTCGGTGAACGGTCAGACAGATGGCTTTCAAAAATTGTAAGGCGTTTAAATACCCAAAAGTTATGATGGAGATAAAACCGAAGTGTCAATTTTTTGCGGCAGGACATGCGACTCATGTTTGTCGTGCGTCCCAATCACGCTTTCTTTAGATCAAAGTGGCGGATGAGTTGAAGGCTCATCTGATTAGTGGAAAATAGGATAAATACATGAGCAAACAAACACCTGGTTTGTTTGTAAAACGGTTTTTTGCTTTTCTACGAACGGGTAGTCTTTTATTAGCAAAAAATATGAATAAATGAGGAATCAACGCCTAATCGGTCAGGTAATTAGGTGATTTAATTAATTTATTAATGAATATGCATAGGAAGGTGTAGTTTGACAATTAGATTAAATATATGTAGACAAGGGATTGTTTTTAATCAAAAGGCAAGTAAATATATGGAGGAGACCTTAAGGAATTGAAATATTTCAGGAATGCATTTATAGTTCTGTCTTAATTCAATAATTGGACTGTAAAAATAACAAAGACTCAAATGATTTTAGCGTAGTTTTTTAGGGATTTGATGCATCGATAAGGAAAGCACAACAGCTATAAAAGAAATTATGATTAGGTGATTGGTGGAAGTGTAAGTAATGGAAGAATTAACAATTGAATAGGTTTAGCGATCTTCTTGATAGGTGAGTGAATGAATTGGCATGCAGAAAGGTAGTCGAAATGATCAAAATGAATGATAAACATAAGGCCGAGTAGATGTAGTAATAAGAGTTAAATCAAGGGGGAAAATTTTTGTATCAGCTGTTTTGCTACTTATTGGTCAGAAATTAAACATTAGATCTCAACTTCTACTTTCAGTTCCCTCTATCTCCACAGCCTTTGTTAGCGCTTTCTCGTCCTCTGCGAAGGAGACATCCTCAGCTAGTCCAGTAGTTGTGTCAATGGGGCGCAGATTGAAGCCAGGCGCGTGTTGTTCGGTCGGAGATGGGGCAAAAAAAGCCACGAGACCCGAACCCACTACGACCGCCAATTTAACCACCACCGTACATGCAAAGAGGAAGAGGAGGAGGCGATACAGTTCCCATTTCGTTTCACACGTTGAGTACTGCCAACAGGTGCTGTTAATATTTATCTACCAGACAAAAAATAATCATCCCGATGCTGGGCATTGTAGAATGAGGATTTCACTTTCTCTAATAAACTATGCTTTTGGCTGCTTGAAACACTGCCTTTACTGTAGTACTTTGTTTGCAGGAACTACCGGTTTCGGTCAAGGTCACAGAGGTGGCCGTACTGCTCTAGCTGCGTGGGCTGGCCTCTGGGCCATGCCAGCAGCCTATTTCCCTCTGTCCGTTGAATACATTCTACTCCAGCATTCTGCCTTCTTTTGCCTTCGAGGAAGTCTCGGGACGCTACATTTACCAACACTGAGATACAATACAGATATCCAACTTTAATTGGTAAAATTCCCTAACAATGCTTCTGCTCCATGTAATTGTGGCGAAGTGACTGCGCAAATAATTTTTTAAAAAATAGCCGAAAATAGAGGGCATTGATTCCAAAAAAATGATGGGGTCACGAAATAGAAGTATTACTAAGCAAAGCGCTAAAATAATCTAGTTTTTGCATCTGCCCGTCATTATAACGAAGTAAGTTATCCTGGAAGAGCTTGTTGGTAATGGTAAGCATGCGGCCTTTGACTAGTTACCGCCAAAGAACAAGTGTCAGCCAAGCGCACGCACATGACATTTAAAATAAGCTTGTCTTGTTAGGTTGTTCCTTCGAAAACAAACGTGGGGATGAATTTACTGCAAGTAAATTTGGCACATTTCTTCCCAGATTCTATGTAAAGCACAGACTTTTACTGAGTTACATCCTTAAAATTAAATAAGTTGTCATGACAACTAAGCGTCGGACGCTACTTTGTAAGTTGATTTTGGAGAAGCACCTCAAATAAATTTCGAGTTTAATGTGCTACATGTAATGTTTTATTTGTTCTCACCGCCGAGTGGGCAGGCCTCCGTGCCATGCCAGCAGTCCTATTCCCTCTGTTCATTCAATACATGCATAATTTGCCCTAGCATTATGTCTTCTTTTGCCTTCAAGAAAGTCTCGAGATGCTACGTTACAAGTCTATGACTTTTAATACATGTTAGGTAATTTTCCTAAAAAAATCCCAGCTTTATCAAGTGAGTGCTTCAATTACTTAAGCCTATGTATTTTTGCAGTTCTAAAAGGCTAAGGTATCTAAACAGTTGGACGTCAGATACCGTTTGAATGTCGACTTATAAAAAACTCCTAGCATCCTCGATACTTTTCGCTTGCGATTTCATTTCAAAATCACAATACGTATAAGTACTTAGGAAGGCTTATTAAGGGAGACTGCTTTATGTGTGTATGTTTTAATGAATCTTTCGTTCTTTTTCCTTATCAATACCAGCTTAAGTTGCCCCATCTCCTCGATAATAGGTAACTACTCAAGCAAAGTTTAAAAAGCGATTCCTAGATTTCTGCTGAAGTAATATACTGTGAAGCATCGAAAGTGAAAATAAAGTCGGTATTTTATCCGATCAATCTTCCCTATTTATAAGTTCTATAGGAATTGGGGTTATTCAATACTATTAATGATGGTTTTATCATCCAAAATTACTTTTAACGACGACTAACACTTCCACATAATTCTGATGTGTATACAATGTATCTTGAAATTACCCTGAAAAAATTATAAACTTCTGGATCACCTTATGTCAAATTGCATCGCTTTCATGAATTTTACACAAGCCTTTACCATCGTCGCTACTTTCCAATGGTAATTAAAATATACAGATAATTACCTTATCCTATTCTAGTGGAAGTGAAATTATTCGCAAAGCGATAGATTTTTATTAACCACCTACTTGCTAATACATTACATTATCACTATTCTTTAATTATAGTTTAAAACCCGACTTGAAGAGTTTGCATGTTTAGTTTTACTCTGTTTCGATCTTCCCAGATTGTTTTTCATCACGTCCAGACAGCAGAAATGTGTTTTGAGTAGGTAGATTTCAAATTCATTAAATGGGGTACTTTCTTTTTAGATTGATGGGTCACTTCTTGATTAAAAATTGACCAATTAAACCCACTTGAGAATAGCTGCTATCTTGAAGGTCACACTTGCAGATCCTCGATCGATTGCGATGTACTGGATTGCCGTGGAACACGAATGCACAAGTGGCACTCCAGTGAGACCAAGGTTGGCAACCACTGAAACACTCCTCCAGAGCACAGGCACTTAGACAGTTGCCAAGTTTAACGCATGTGCAAGTGAAATCCTCCAGACATGTGTCTGAGGGCGCTATGCTCCCAGCCGTGCCATTTTCGCATCCCGGTGTATACCTCCATCGGCAGATTCGAGCCATTTGTCTAGCTGTAGGTAATCGAGTTACCGTTAAGCATCTAGCCTCTTTTACAAGCCAACAACTTAAAGTGTTGAAGCAAATACTACAATCAAATTTGCCTGTTTCGGGTGCACTTCTAACCAATTTCAAACCCCGAGCATATGAATGGCCATTTGCATTTAGATAGCATAGAATCGTTTCCTTCAGAATAAATTTGTTGTGGAACAGTGATGGGTGTGAGGGTGTAACTTTAAGTAAAACAAACGATCAAGGTGTGGAGACAAGAGGCTCACGGCCATAACTCAAATTATACCTGTCGATTCAATCTCTAAGGTCATCTAACTGCTAGTGTAACCCACTGAAATCCATCTTAATTTAACCCAAAATTACCTCAGATGTTTAAAAATGGAATTAAGTATCAGTGTCGTCTTCAAACCTTGCAAATATTCCCGACCGACAGCTTTTTAAAGTCGCACAACGTTTAACAGGTTTGGTTCACTATAAGCCAGAAGGGATAAAAGTTGATTTGAATTAAGAAATTTTAGTTTTGCGTGGAGGGTACCGTGAATAGATAATATGCTTCTTCAGCACACTTAAAAGCACAGATGGATCAAAGGTCAAAGATCAAAATACTTATATACTCGGCGAAAATGAAAAAGGGAATGTAGTTCGAAACAAGGATTTTATTTATTTAAAAGCCTCGCTCAATTATTTGCTGACTAATCTAATTCAAGCCAACTTAACATTGGGAAGTACCAAAATTTCTCCTACCATCACTGGATCAAATTAGTTAAAACTTAGCAAACTGCTCACCATGCAACTTTTGCAGATGTACTTTACCCTAACTTAAGATAAATTTTATAGTATTTGTAACCCCGCTTCTCGTCCAATCATATTAGCCCTTGGGATGACCCGAATCTCAGTACTTTTTACCATGCTGGAGCGCGTTCAATCTTGGGCAGAGTGTGCCTCACATATGCCTCGATCAAACGACTAACAGGAGCAAGCACGTGGTGTTTAAGACGAGGAGATCCCAAACCTCTTGGTTTCTCAGTGAGCATCGCGTGAGGCATTCATTTGAAGATGCGAACGCCCTTAATGATGAGACTGATTTCCCAAAGTCAGGTAGAGTTTGTAGAAGCCCTAAATCTTGTTGTCTGTCACGTCATTGGATTGATTGCCTCCAATGTAGCCTGGATGAATGTTGTCAACTCTTGATGGTGTGCTTGCACAATCAAAGGACAACTGACACCATCCTTACAGAAGTCTGCGCTGTTAAAACCTTGGTTCTCAAATGCCACAGTTCATTACGCTGGCTATGAGGACGAGTTTTTAGCATTCTTTAACTAAGTTGAGATCGGAAATTCATAAATAGAGCTTCAAGCTGAATCAGAAGTCTGACCGGTGATCAAATCATCAAAGCTTCAAGCATTAAAGTTCTAGAAAATTCAGATTTAATTGGCAAAATGTAAGACCAGCCAACTTATTGTGATCCAAAATTCATGTTTGAACCTCGGAGCTAGCTGTCGGAGATCTCAATAGAGAAGCGAGTCGGCTCATTGAAAGTACTATTAACGTCGACACATCCCTCCGATATATTGAATGTGCTAAAGCTAAAGAGGGCATAAAGGGCTTTCTTCTGGAGCAGTGACTTTAAGAGACAGTCATCGCTTTATTCAGATTTGCCTATCAGTCGATCCGGAAGAGTAGTAGAAGAACAGCTACCCGAATAATAAGCAACTCAAATTGAGGCTAAATTTGAAGACTTTATAGTCACAAGAGGGTTCGTTCTCCTTTAGTGTTAAAAGCTTCTTAAAAGATTTCGCCTTTAAGATGCAACCTCTAGAATGGGAAGGTGACGGTGCAAGATGTTCCTTACGTCTTGGTGACAAATCCACGTTCGGGAACGAAACCAAATAAAAGAATTCGACTGTGGTGAGCTAAGGTTCTAGGATCCAGACTGATGGATCTAGATCCAAGATTGTGGTGCTGCTTGTTCAACTTTGTGATGGAACTAAAACTAGAACCACCACGACTGTAGGAGAGTTAAAAGAGGAATGATAAGATAATTAGGACGAAAGAGAAGTGTTTCTGAAGCTATTTTGCAAAGAAACTAGTAAGTGCTTGAAATAGTATGCTCCCTTGCTACGAGCATTTGCTTCAAACACCGTCCTGATCTCATCGTCCCTTCCCCTTGCCCGAATAAGTCTCAACTTTTTCCTTCGAAAGCCCCGACTTATGGAACTTCACGGGAACTCCCAGGAAGAAATATTTTTCGTTCCCAATTCCTTCGGAGTAATGAAGAAATTAAAACTCCTCCTTGTACTAATTAAGTTCATTTTATAACATGATTTTGTGTTTTAATTAGCACTGTGAGAGATAAACTTTGTTTTCCATGAAGCAAGTAGTTCTACACCTCTATTGGCTTCTTCACTTCCGCCAGTCTGGTCCTTTGCACTTACTGCATTTACTGCAATTTGGATTGATTATCTACTTTCCCTTAGACAAATATATAAACTTTATAATTCTGTTTGGGCATATAAATCCAGCAATGCTAGAAACGGGTAGCGATTTCGAATTGGACCTAGAGCGCTTAAATTCTTTACAGCATTGACAAACAAAGTTCTCCCATGCTTCAATTATCTTTGATTTATCCCAGTATTTACTTCTTAAGTATTCTACTTAATTATAAATTGCAAATCTGATTCTTTTCAACTGAGGATATTTTCAAATCAGGAACCTCATGCTAAACTCCGACTTGTCATGAACACTTTGCTGTTAAGAATTCAGTAGATCGTTTAAATTGTTAAAAGTCTAGAGGAAATAGATATGGCATCCGACAAATATGCAATGTGGAGAAATATTTGCCATTGTATTCACAAAAAAACCATCCATATGTCTAGTCACTGTTTTCGGCGGTAAAACGCTCTGACTAAATGGTAACATTACTTCGAAATTAAAAGTTTGAGTTAATTTCCCTTTGATTGATGCAAAATTTGCAAATTGCCCCCAAAAGTTGCCTTTTTGCTGTGTAAATGTGAGGAATCATTATAAGCGTCTTGTAATTATACCAACTCCATTATATTTTACGTTAGTACAATAAAAATCAAGTCAGTGAAATTTTTAGGGCACTGTTTCTTAGAACCTTTTTATCGTAATCAAGCTGTCACACTTTTTTTCACTGAAGTTGAGACTTATTTGCATTACTTCCCCCTCGACCTAAATGCGTGATTTTATGTGCTATTGCAGCATGAGTTTCGGGCTCTACCTCCAACATCCTTAAGCTGATATTCCCAAGCCCTTAATCGCCTATTGTCATGGTGTACTAAATGCAGCCAGGATAGTCTAAGACAATTTCACGGTTACGAACGGCAGCCCTTACTCGACATGAGACATATCGTTGTTAGTGATTCGTGGCGCTCGTTGACTTACGACAATCTTGCACCACTTTAATACAGTAACCAAAGTTTGATTATAACTCATTTGCTTTTTGGGGTTGCGCTAATCATCCCCGTCATCAACTACAAAGTATCCTCCTATTTTAATAAGTCTACCCTTAAAATGCGGTTACACTTTGACGGGTTTAAAGTAACTCAAGGCTGTTCAAAGGTTCGTAATGGCAACGCTTTTACTATCCCCACCTATAAAGTGGTATCAGTACAATAATAGACTAAATTTTCTTTCTCAAGTTCATTTTATTTTTCTTTGATATTATCGAAAAGGCAAAGAGTGCAATAGCCTGGAAGAAATAAATTTGGACCATGAAAAACGTAGGCGTCAACTTGCGTCACAAGTTCATTCATCGCCAACTGTGTGTTTGCGTTTTGGTGCTGTTGATATGCATGAACTTTGGTGGAAAGGGGTATGTGTTGCTCTCAACAAAGGCATTTGCCGTGTGTTAAGAGGCCTAAGAGACAGGCACCTATTCTCTTTTGTGTGCGTTTAATTTGTGTGTTGACATAATACCTATCCTTTGCCAAGGCTCCTAATGACTATTAAAATTTCACCTTGAAGTGAGTAGGAGTCCATGTTGAAATGGCATGACATGGTATGCATTTTAGTTTGCCAGATCGGAATGGAAATACAGATTAAGTTTGAACTTTCATGTCTACGTAAAAAACGCACATTAATGGACTCCTTTACAACCTTCCTTCCTCCCACTTGAGATTAAATGCTACTCAATTGGACCAAGACAAAATTCAACTCGGGGCAGAAAGCAATGGAAACAGGCCAATAGAATGAATTTATTTCTAATAATTTTTAACATAAATTGCGACATCAAGCTTGGACTCACATAACTTTTACATTTTCTGTAGACTTACAAACGAGGAAAGAGACATTATCGACCGTGAAGAAGGCAAAATTTTCCGGAAGATAGGGGATTTCGCTAAAATGCATAGGCATGGCGATTACGTTGACAACAGTACGTAAAAGAGAGAAATATGTCTCCTACAATCTAGGGAAGCATTAACTTATATTCAGGCTCAACTGAATTGGAGCCATCAGCATACTTTCAATGAACATTGATGTGTACAGGTGAATGATGCTTTGAGAGAAATGCCTACCTTCCAAAATCCAGACCAGTTACACAGCTCCATGCTGGTCCGTATTTGTTATCCATGGCTTGACGCACATAAGTGGCGCGCTCCTGATTCGATTTTGTCCTACTAATCGCCTCTGTAGCCGCATCTATGGCTGTCTGCAGCTTGGATCTATCGCATTCCACTTGAAGTTGTTTGACTTCTGGTTCTGGCATGGTGTGACGGTGAGGCAAAACACACTACTGCGTGTGGTTACTGCACATACAGAGGGTATTTAATATCTGGCGCACAGCCAATTGAGTGTCGCTGTGACTAGCTAGGCTTGTATTGCCCGCACGCTGCGCGCTGTGTTGTGCTGTGCTGTCCTTTGGCAGGCTGATTGACGTTTACTAGTGGGTTTGCGACTATTTTGCTTCTTATTATTCTCTTTCTCCCACATCCTGCTCCTGCTACCTTAAGGCTGTGCTGCTGAAACCGATTTCGTTTCCTGGCAATCGACATACAAGTACGCACTTAATCCATGGCATTTGGAACTACCTAGTTAGAATGAGCGGGTTAATCACAAGCACTTTGGAGTGATACTTATGTAGCTTATGCACCTAAAGTAAAAATTCTTAAAGAGATGCTGGTAATGTCGATAATAAGTATGCCATTAACTGGAATCGTCTCGGTGTAGCCTGCGGGCTATGCATAACGTTTTTGCCTTGTCTGTTCAACTGATGGATCCTCGTCTTCTGGTAAAAACTTAATGATATTCATTTTAATCATGATTGGGATCGAATTAACAGTAAAGGTCTTGTGTGTCTCGGGTGGAAATTAAAAGTAGTCACTGAATCCATCCTGGTGTGCTGTGACCTCCAAACTTGGCTCCAACTCGACCATCAAGTGGTCCTGCAATGGAACACTCAGAGTTCCATGGTCTGATTCATAACGTAAACAAATTATTTGGAAAATGACAAGTTTATTTTCTACTTGCACATCTAAGAGGTGCTAATAATCAAATGTTCATCAAATGTTTCTTGTCATGTTACGACATTCCCCGAGGTTTTGCAGACAAGGAATGAGACATTGCCCACGGAGAAGAAAGCAAAGTGGTTGGGAAGGTAGGGCAGCTCACTGAAAAAAAGAGGCAATAACACCAACGATCCAGATTTGTCACTCAAAGAGCCAATCAAGACGGAAAACTCACCTGCCAAAATCTCTGCCTGCTACACAGCACCAGGCCTGTCCATACTTCTCGTCCATAGCACGTCGAACGTAGGACGCTCTGCTCCGATTCGAGTTTGACTCACTTAAAGCCTTCTTTGCAGCATCAACCGCGGTGTCGAGTACACTCTCCTCGCAGTCAATTTTGTGTTTCTCTAGACTCATCATGCCTTTACAGCGCCTAGGATGAAAGAAGAGTGATTTTTTTCACCGCGCACATAAACAAACACACCCATGGTGTGTGTGTGCGTGTGTTTCCAACAATGTGCTTGTGCAAATGCATCTCTATGTGTTAAAGATTGGCTCATTTCTCACATCAGTCGTCTGAAGTATCCAAAAGCCTCTTGAGTTACTCGCTAAGTGTATTGATTGTATGTGCAAGAAATTTACTTCATTTGTCTAAGGCAAACTGAAACTGCCTTTACACAAAACAACCCACAGGAATGTACACACCTTCCTCCAATTGCCTAATTTGCCTATTTGACCTACTTATTCCTCTGTAGACACTTTGTAACAGGGTTATTCATTCCCTAGGTCATATTACCTCCTTTGGCACCGATTGCCACGAGGATTGGCTCGGTGTTAGTCACTGAAAGGTGAGACTGGTATGTACGTGCGTGAATGCGTGTTGTCACAAGCACGAGAACACCATATCGCCAAGTCACAAGGCCTGTGTGAGACCAGGCTAGGCCCAGGCATTCCGTTGGTGCGCTGTTTGTTGGTGCCTTAGTGATGCAAATGTGAATGGAGTAGGTTGTGAGTAATGGTAGACTGCCTCCAAAGCTATTTGCATCAGCGTATTTGCACATTTGATTAATTGCAAGTAGAAAGGGTGCTCACCTAGTGTGGTGTCCTAAAATTTTGCCTTGCTGGTAAAAACTCTTTCATAAATTTTACTGTTAAAGCAAAAAATGGGCAGTCTTGATTCGAATCACCAGCAGTCATTACTAAACGTACAGAAAGCACTGTATTCTACTCTGCCTGGCAGGCGGCATGATCACCATCTTGACAATGGGTGGCAGACGTCAAGAGACCCTGTAAAAGGACACAAACGCTGTTTTAGGATAAATGAATTAGTTTACTATGATCGCCGCATGATAAATCAACTAAGTGATGGTTAGATTTTCATTTTGTGATCGTATGGCAGATGCATTCCAAACCTTCAAAAGGCGCATATTAGAGACATGATTTAAGGCCCCTTTGGAAGAAACTATGGTAATTAGTGGGAATTCGTCATTTATGCATTAACGGAATTGATGGCTCCTAAAAGTCCTGCTGAGTGATTATGTGCCAAATTTTTTTAATGCACAAGTAATAAATTTTGTGTTATGATGCTACTTGCGAAAATTAAGTAGCATTTCAAGAATATGAAAGTCGAAGCACTTCTAACACGTTAATCCATCTATGAATTTGATCAGAACATTTAACTGCAATTAAACAACTCACTGCAATGATTAAATTTAAAATTGGGACGCAAGTCTCATTTGCACTAAAATTAACTTTAATTTCGAAGCTAATTATTTAAACTGAGCGGTACGACGGCCATCGCCATCTCTAAGTAGCATGAAGCATTAGCAGAAATACTCCTTTAAAAAGTCGTTCTTTAACAATAATAAAAGCTTTTTGGATTATTTGCTTTTTTATGCTTGAGGTGTTTTTTTTTTAGGCCGAATTTTCGTCTAAACGTTCAAACGTCTTTTGTTAGTAGTTTGAGGTGCTGTAATGCTTCGATCATTTGCTCAACTCTTCCTCATGATGTCATGAGTGCTTGTACATTTGCTTTTGTAATTCCGCTTAGTGATGTGGTCTTTAGGCCACGTTAGTAGCCCTCGTAGCCCTTATGTCCCTCGGCAATATATATGATCCTAGTATTTTGGTTTCGTTTGCCCTCAGAAACGATTCGAGACGCAATATTAGTGGCAGCGGAACGCCATACTGATCATGAAGGATAACGATCCTGATTACAATCACTAAGTGTAAGACTTTAACTTGGTGAAGGAATGGGAATTACGCCTACCTTTGGCACCCACCCCAGTACCGTGTTCTGCAGATAATTATCCGGGAGAATTTTGTTAAGGAGGTGACTATGGCCCCCGCATGAAGACTTCAATTAGGTCAACACGCAGTACGTATTCCCCTTCTGCTAGCCGGGAGGAACCCGGCTAGGTTAGAAGGGCTGTTTAATACGACTACCAATGGCCATACGAGGTGGCCGGCACATTCATCCATCCCCCCAATACAGCTTCCAAGCAGGACGAAGCTCCAGAATCGGTGGGATCGTCAAGAGGGATCGGTGACCTAACAGTCCTCTATCATATCAGTTGCAAGCGAATTCTATGGTTGGTGATGTTGGTTCGTTTCCCTTATCACAGCATCGACTACGTTGTGCTGGGAATGGCACTCCAGAGGAAGGAAAGGCTATGCTTAACTCTGCTTTGATTTTCGCAGCCACTTAGAGCTCAGCCTTTGTACTTCAAATGGGCAGCGATTCCTCGATTCCAACCATAAAAAGCTGTTTCAAAAAATGAATTCATTTGTTGAAGAAACAATTAGGTGCAATGCAAGTATTGCACTTGTGGATAAATTTCAACCAAAGTTGTGCATCATTTTCCCGGAGGATTTGCGACCTTCTCGGGAATCCGGTAGGTGGGAATGGCTAACTTCATGCCTGCTACCGCGTAGTCGTGTTCGGCTCCCGATACCACCTCAAAAATGGCGTGCAACTCGTCAGTGAGGTCATTCAGGTGGATGTTCTTCTTCTGCTCGTAGACGATGCGATCACCGACCTCCTTGTATTGATCCAGCCACTGGTTGCAGAGATTGAAAAGATCGTGTGCATAGAAGGCCAATTCGGGCCCGATGCTAGTCACCACTAGGGCCAGTTCCTTTAGCATTTTCATCAGACGTCGAGCTATTACTTCGTTATCTACAAGAGGGATTCAGGGGTTGTTGGTCATTCCTCCAAGTTTCAGTTTCTCATTGTCTATGAAGGTTTCGAAGCGTAACGAGACAAAATCACTTGGTATTCCTCAGTATCCTTCTGATAAAAGTAAATAATACCTAGTCATGAAGATTCGACTTCTATCAAGAATAATGATTTGAGAGTTCTCTTCTAGGGCAAATGTATACGCAATTAAGCTTTCTAAAAATTTGTTACCCACTTCTACGCATCATCTTCCTGAACTCAATGGAGAAGGAAGGCAGTGCACTAGCCAATTTTACGGGAGACAAATGCTTCAGCAAGTCCATAAAGACCAAATGCCCCACGTGTGCCCAATGCGAATCATCCGACTGCGCTTCAATTGTGTCTTTTAGAAGATCAGCAATATCATACTGTTCAATATCAACACACCAGGAGATCCTATCGATGAATACGTCTGCTGAATAGTCGAGGCGGAAGGGATAGAGACCCTTTTCATACCTCACACGAAATCGTGATCGTCTTAGAGGTAGATGGACTTTGCTTGACAGCGGTTCTCCAATATCCCATATGCCTTGTTCTGCCTGCATTCCAAAGGCACGTTTTGATTTATCCGATGGGGAATCTTCTATACCTAGCAATGGGATACGGCGTGGTTGGGGTCCACACTTATCCTCCTTGCATTGGCAAGGATCAAGTCGGCGTCGTGCCTCCTCCGCCTCACGGAGAGTCTCGCAAAGGGACAGAGGTGGTCGCTTGGGCGAACATGCCACCCTTCGATAAATTTTGCCAGTGGGGGTGAAACACCTCATTTCCCTCACAGCCTGACGTTTGGAAATCCATTCCACCCTCGTGGATTCAAATCATCGATTCGAGTACGGTCGTCCACGTGGCCTTAAAGGTGTGAAGAACCATTTTCTGTGTTTTTAGCTGGCTGTTGTCAGGAAGTTTAATTCGGATTTTGATTAAAAATTTAGATATTAAATGGGCGCTCATGCATGAATAGTCATATGAATTTGCTTTTCGATAAACTATTGGCGTCACATTATATCTGGTGAAGCATTCATTGCATCAGCAAATGTGAAAGTTTTACATGACCTTCAAGCACGTTGAGAAATTAAATTGCCAGAAATGCTATCATACTTGCGTAGATCTCTGTAGCCAACAAGTCAGTGGACTCGAATTTCGGATTTCCAACTGATGCTAGGTGTTTATCAGTTTAGGAACATAAGTTTTTAACTTATACCACATGAACCTCTTCCGTTTGACCAATGCTTGGTGGAGTGCGTATATGATTTGACGTACCCTTGAAGGTGAGGATTGACCAGCTTGAGCATGCTACAAGACGTAGCGTACGCCATCAATCCCCGGAGATAAACCGAAGACCAGTTTTTTAAATATTTGACTATCCCTTAACGCTCGCATTACTACTTGAATAAAAAACCAACCTTTGCACGGTGTCTTTGTTCTAAGTGCGCAAAATCAGAAACTTATGTGGAGACAGAAGCTGGTGCAAGCTGCATGATAGTTTACTTCGTATTTCTGGCTAAGAATTGGCCAGGCCATGCCAGCAACTTAATCTTCTTTGCCTGTTGAATGTATATATATTCGACCCCAGTATTCTGCCTTCTTTTGCCTCAAGGGAGTCCCGGGACACTACTATAATACTTAATTCTTTAAATGCGCTTTGTAGGCCAGAGGCGGGAAGTCAATTTTGAACCACGTGACGGAGCAACGTGTAGACTCCTTGGAGCGTGACGCACCCTCGGCCTGAACCCCTATTCGTCGCCTAGCTGTATTTATTACCCATATACATTAAAGATGTCTAAACGTACTCAGACTTCTACTGGCAAGGGTAACCAGGAGGGAGAGGAGGAACCCTCTACACTACACTCCAAGTCATGATGATGAGAGCACAAGTGTCAAGTCAAGTGGAAAATGCACACTTAACCTCTAGGTGTAGTTTACTACTTACTTTTAAAATAATGGTATTAAATTTGATGAAAATCGAAATGTGAATTTCGCAAAAAATTTAAGGATAATATTTCCATTGAAAAATTCGAGCCTGTATAGCATTTAATAATTGAAGATTTTTTGCATCGTTTAAAAAATAGACAACTACGCCAATTGCATAGACCCTTAGTAGTCATAACTAGAAATAATGGACAAATCATGTTACGAATGCGCAAGTATAACGTGCAATTGTTTGTGTGTCTTCCTTATTCATCAACCGCCTTGTACAAAAGATGTCGAGTGAGGTCTTCTTTTCTCCGTGTTTGGACATTGTCCAGGTGAAATAACACTGAGGAATGTCAAAACAGGCACAGTTCCTAAAGTGGTTTAAAGAACTAAACAATGGAGCTGGTCATCCTGGAATACTGGGACTGGAACTATCGGACTCGGTAGCGGTAGGTGATCGAGGCTTAATCGCACGCAAATCTCTCCCATCTTCTGATGGCTGTCTAGTTTCCATTAAAGTGGACGACCCACGCTTAGTTCTTACTCCCATTCGTTCCCATTATCTCCTCAACCAATGTCCCTGTGGTTTTAATGAGTACTGGAAACCAACAATTAATAAAATAGCTCAGGATCCGCAGGACGTTCTGGTCTTATTCTTTTTCCATCTCAAGTCCTCACATAAAAACCAGAAATGTGGTCTTTGGAGGTTGTGGCAAGTGTATTTT
The DNA here is from genome assembly GCA_036345935.2 of Taenia hydatigena. Classification (NCBI taxonomy): domain Eukaryota; kingdom Metazoa; phylum Platyhelminthes; class Cestoda; order Cyclophyllidea; family Taeniidae; genus Taenia; species Taenia hydatigena. The sequence continues at coordinate 11,556,889 of JADWOT020000009.1, forward strand.
GATCTACTTCCTAAATCCTTCACGGACGTCGCTTACGTTTCTGTCGAAAATCCTAAGATGCTACGCGCACTTCAATCTCTCTTGCCCATGCCTCTGGTATTCGCCTTTAACTCAAGGATAGAAAGGATGCGCAGGGCTTATCGGCGCTTGTTTGCCAACTCGGTGTCTTCTGATCCGCCATTATGTTTTGTATGGGCTTGGTCGGTTGTTAATTCACGCTGTGTCTACGTCAATCTTTCGCCTTGGGTTAGTAACAAGCTCATACTCCCTCGTGTTTGTAATTATACACCCCGATTTCTTCCTCATAGCAATGAGAACATCGCTGTCATTCCTTTCTTTGATTTCTTTAATCATTCACCTGACGTGTCTGTTAGCGTTGAGGTCACAGATGGTGTACTAAAAGTAAAGACAGACTCGTCTTATCAAGCTGGGGAACAGGTAATTGAATTACCACATACTTACGAAGACTGACGTTACCACATATGATCTGTATTCTACTTATAGGTTTTCATCAACTATGGAAATCATGATAACCTCTTTCTTCTTTGTGAATACGGCTTCTGTATTCCTGATGGAAAGAATCCATGTGACGCGATTTATCCTACCTTCGGGAACCTGTTATCCATCAGTGGATCTATTCGAAGGCTAAATCTTGTCATCTCCACCCTTCAACTGCCTTTGAACGGAGACAGTACCACATGGAAATCAGTCTACTTGACAATGGAGGGCCCATCTTACTACCTCATTCTGATCCTCTTCGCCCTATTCACGTCTGATGAAACGATTCCAACTTTAGGTGTTCTTTACAGCCTTGACGAAGATGATCGTTCCCCTTCCGTTCAACATGGCCTTAGTCTGCTTTTAAACTGCCTTCTTGAAGAGACTGAAAGGGCCCTTGAATCTGTGACCACACTGGGCTGCCATCATGCATTCATTGATCTCTTGATCACATTATTTGCCTCAAGGCGTGCTCTGCTCAAGTCAGCAAGATGAACTGCTGTGCTTAGGAGCTGATGGAAGCGCAGCCTTTGAGGAGAATTAAGACCGAAAACAGAATTGGTGCGGGATTGGCCTACTAAACTCATCGACAGGGATTTTTTCTCGCCGGAATCTTGTTCTTTTGTGTGTTTTATATTAAAGAATACCAAGACTTACTATACCAATCTTCTATTCAGCAACTGGTAGTGGGCATGGCGTCTAGTCGTAGTACTGGGGTAATCAGGCTTATGCGCTATTTCCACGCTACCGGGGAGAAATTTCATGGGCTTTCCAAACCAGTTTTCTGTCCATGGTCTCGGCCCTGCATTCTGGGCCTCTACTCGCATTTCATAGGCCGATTTATCAAGCGGAACATCGGTGATAATCTCCTGCGAATAGGAGATAAGAGACGGAATGAAATGTCCCCGATGGTTTATGACTATGCAAGAGTAGATGAACAGGTGGTTTGTCTCTGATTTCCTCTGATTAATGCCAACATCCCTAGCCTTCTTTTAGTATTCATAAAGTATTATTTAAAGAAGTTCTAAGTTCTGCCGTTTCTACGACCAAACTTCAGCCTTTGGCCAGTGTTTGCAATGAGACTTGCGTGGACTAGTAGAAAAGTCGTAAAAAGTAAGTAAAATAGTTTTACTGGTTCATTTCTAGAGGTAGAATCAGATCATCATGAAAAGCCACAATTAGAAAGTGGAAATAACGATCAGGGGCCGTGAAACCACTTCGAATGGCTGAAGTTAATGGCTTTGAGAGATCAAGAAGTGATAAGGGAGAAGGAAGGAAGGGAATAATGGTCTAGTTGGATGGTGAAACTTCACTGTTATTCGTCCCATTAGGGCTTTGGATGGCATGATAGGATGAAATAGCCGTCGCCTGCACCGCCTCCTCGCTACCCGACTGAAAGGCGTGGCCCTCATCCACCAGACGCGCGATGGTGTTAACGTAATTATTGAACTCCTCCGCGTACTCCGCGTAAGCATGGTGACCGCCGTCCTCGATTACCTGCATCGTCAGTGAGGCGAAAAAAGAGGGATAAGCACGACTCTTTGTCTGCAGAGGATTAACAATTACAATAGGCGTATTTCTGTGCCAAACTGAGAGGACCTCCAAATCCCCCACGATCCATGATCCATGTCGCTTTTACCAGTAGGTTGACAATAAACCCGATGCGCCCTATTCCGTCTTCGGAGGTTACATAGGCGCTGGAACAAGCAAAGATACACCAAAGATTAAAATACTGACTTCGTCAGCTGGATATTACGCCAGTCTATGGTTGAGTCTGTGGAGTTGCACAGGAAGAGAAATGCCGAAATCGAGGTTGAATTTCGACAATCACCCTGATCCCGAGTTTCGGACAGTGGTCATCAATGAGATGAGAATAGATATTTAAACGATGAATTCTGAGGATCACCATGACGTGAAAACTATTCCACGGTGGAAGAGATGCTGTGCAGTATACCTTTCATTGAACAGTTTCGATCTGGACATTTGTCCCTATAAATATCAGTTGACATACGAAATGAGCCCACTGCGGATCAGCGTTCAGACTTAGGCAATGCAGCGTAAATAAACCTCCAAGGGTACAGTTCGTAATGGTTCTGGAGAAGTGGTCGAAGTCTTCGAGATGCACCACTGATTTCAAAATCGGATGTTGTCCCACCTCGATAGAAAATCATCGCAAGAACCCTTTTTCCTGTTCCTCGGTTGGTTTTGATTTACCCTGCCACCTTATGATGATTAAAGCAGAATACTTACTACTAGAAGTCTCGAGGGGGACACATAAAAAAAGAGAAGAACTGCCAGACAAATGCCACCTATTTCAATCGCATGTTCAAAAATATGACGTCTCCGTCCTCCCATGATCCGAGTACAACACACTTGTACAAATGGTTTTCGAGGTGCCTCTGGTCTGATATATATTGCCGATATCCCGGATAGTCGTGGTGTCAGGTCTGTTAAGAAACGATTCGCAGCAAATGGCTCAGACCGTTTAAAAATGCATTTATCAGTAGATGCACAGCGTTTTGGCCGACAGTTTGGAAACCTCTATTCCACGTGCTTTTGTCTTGCAAAGGAACCAGACACGTGGAAGATCCTAGCACAACCGGGAGAGATCAAAGCGAACGTGATGGAAGCAACAAGTAGATCATTAACTGCAATGAAGGCCGTATCCGTAGGCATCAAACAGACGCTGTAACACCTCTTGCTTGGAATGTTTCATGGGTAATAAATATTTGACCCAAATGGAAATTCATTAACAATGACGCATTTTATGAGGTCTAATTTCTTGACTTTTATGCCTCCGGGTACCCCACTTATGGTTCGTATATCCAGCGGCGTGAAAATATACACTTTGATCAACTCACCTTCAAACGCTCGTAAGTTGTTCCCCCTCTCCAACTTTTTTTGTGCAGTAAGATACCAAACCTTGGGGTGGGTTCCAAAGTTGTTTACCAAAAAAAGGCACCGGATCAAAAAATGACCATGAGGTGCGCATCAATATTTGAGAGGAGTTTGTTTAAACCGCCTGCATGCAATGTGCGGCGCCAAAACTAATCTCGCATGAAAATGACATACAACACTGGTGTGTGGGGTCATATGGTTGAAAAACAACACCTCCACACCAGGTTCGCGCAAATCACGTTTAATTTTGGAACGGTTATTGGTGCATAGCATGATGAAAGCAGTATCGAAGCTGGGAAAATGCCAAAGGGCAATCACGTAGCTTGCAAATTATACACTTCAAATTCACAAAGTCCAGCGAAAGTCATTTGATCAGTATAGTGTTTACATCATGTTTAATTTCAAATCGAGACCTAGTAGTACCTTCTAATCAAGGGAGCAAGATAACGCTTATGCAATCTCTCAAGCCATTTCTTCCACAATGTCAGTACAGTGATGCAAAAAATGCCCCCAAATTACCAAATTCACTGTAACAAAAGAAAAGCAAATAACGATTGATGGAGAATAAAATAATTCTTAATTTATATTGAGCCAGATCCTTCTTTGACGCAGGACCGAAGGAGAGAGGGGAGGAAATGGTCCCTTCATGAGAACTCACAGATCTCAAATTCCTCTAGACAGTTCATATGATTGTGCTTATTAACGGTTCGGAAAAGTGAAATCAGCCTTACTCCACAGTAGGGAATCACTCTTAATGAAGTGCTCTAAAGGGCTTCCTTGGAAATGCCCTTAAGGCGAATTCCCACAATTACAATTTCCCACATTTTTTTTCTGCATGGCTAGAAAAGAGCCCACAAACTATTACTACATCCGTGTGGGAATTTATGGTTGATAATCAAAATTCTGCCTCTGACACACTTAATTGCATATAATTGACAAATACAAAGAACTAATTAGATTAGAAGAGCATAATGAACGAAGAAAATGTTCGCACACACTGAAGTGTCGACGTAGGAAGGGGAAACGCTTGATATGCTCAAGCATTGTTTCGTAAAGTCTGAGATTTCGGGTTGACTGACGCAATATATCTCGTGCTGACAAAAAAGCAGTGCTGCAACACTAACGAAAGAGCTAAACGTTCTCTACACATCAGAACACCGAAGTAATAATCGAAAACCGCAATACTGGGACTTATAGATGCCCTAAAATGTATGCTAAACAACCTCAACTGAAGATCAGAGGCCAAAAAAAGGGAATAAAAAGACTCGCCATAACATCAACGTAGGAATTGGGACGGAGATCACGAGTACTAAGGCCCGAGGAGAAATCGACCCACGAGCGTCCACCGTAGATGAAAGTGACGGGCACATCAGCCTTCAGGTCCCGCATTCGTGGCAGCATCGGCCGCAGTGCCCAGCCCAGCACCGACATACTCTTGAAGGCCTCTTCGCCGCTGCAAAGATGCATTTCGATTCATTTTGTCAATTTTTTATCTATTCAAGCATTTTAGTAGCCTTCAAGCTCCTTTCAACGATCCATTTGGTCTGTTTTCAAATTAACACTTTGCTAGATACTAAGCCTAGTAAATTGCACAATCACTTGGTGAAAGCGCTCATAGATTTATTGTGCACTTTTGCAACCGCTGGCAAGGAAGTCTAGAGGCCAAGCAAACTTTTGAACGGTCAGCCTTCTTGTAAAAAGCGATTCTTGTCAATGATATGGTGGACAGTCAGAAGGTATCCTGGTAAATTGGAGACATGACTAAACTTGCCGGTGCGGTTAGTGTGAGAAGGGCTTGAGTTGCCCTTTCAATCAATTACTATGTGATACAAAAGTCATTCAGGATGTTCACGAAAACTTGTGCATTTATTAAAATCAACTTGTTTGATAATGAAAATGAAATTCTTCGTAAAATTGTCTGCAAGTAGATTGAAGGATCCTTAATTGTTCATAATGGTGTGATCAACTTCAAACTTCCAGTTATAGCCCAAACCGCAAAGGCCAAAGATGCATGTAACTGAATAGGAGTAATAAAAGAATGACGGGGAAGAGACCTCAGGAACGTTAAATGTATGCTGGATCCGCCTATATCCTAGTTTAGGCCGATCTTGAATTCGGTAAAAGTGCATACCGGATGACTGCCCAAATAATTAAAGCATAGATGAAAGTGCCTAGGTGCTCGTTTTGTAGTCGTACTAATGGTACTAATATATTAGCACGAGGGAAACGAAATCGTGCCTCACCGACGAATTTGTGTGAATACGCAAGATGATTTGTGCATTAATTGTAACTACTTCTCGCAACCCTATATTTTCCGACTTTCCACTAATTCATTTGGCCTAGGCCAAACTCAGAAAGGCTGGTTGAGATAATGACATGTCTTCATATAGTAGGGTACATAGTAACTTCAATGCAAAATAACTTCGGAAGTCATTTAAACATTACAATCTACCAAAAGAACAAGAAATGCGAAGTACATACGTACGTGGGGTTACGCACATTGATGTGGTATATGTAGTTGTAGACAACAGACGAATCGTAGGGGGAGAGAGAGTTAAACCTAGAGGTCTTGGACAAACCCGTTTTGGATGGTGCTGATTGCTTTTTGCTAGAAGACCAAGAGTTCGCATGTCCGAAATCATTATGCTCATCGTCGACTTCACAAGATTCCTAGGAAATCACAGAAAAATAATCTAGCTCCTTCATTTACAAGATTAAACGCATACAGGTTACTATTCGAGGGAAGTACGATAAAATAAACGCACTCCGAAGAGCTGAGAAACGAAAACAACAATTATACTGCAAGAATAACGCCGTCTAGTTTTCCTACAAAATACAACAAAATTTAGTGTTTGATTTTTAGAACAAACTTACATTCGTTGAAGCAGAGGTCTGGAAATAAACTTGTCCAAAGTCTTGTCTGACCTTGCGCATGGCGTTGAGACCAAATGGTCCAATCATTCGCATGGTGGTTAGAGCTCGAAAAGAAGCCAGTTTTTTGACGACCCATCCACGGATTCCACTTGGGTATGTGCTATTACCTTCTTCCTGTCCGACGAACCCCCATGGATCAATAAGGACCAGGTGAACAACCCTAAGACAAAAGGAATTTTGAAAACAAAATAGGCACAGGTTATAGAATAACCAAAAAAAAATTGGGCCCTCACCTCTCAGGGTGGCTGAGAGCGTAAGACGCAGCAATGAAACCCCCCATACTGTGACCAAGCAGAATAAACTTTTCCAATTTTATATTCTTCCTCCACTCCTCAATAATTTCAACAAATTTGTCCTCCACTTCCTCTGCAGTGTCCGGAAAGGGCGGTCGTGAACTACGACCGAAACCGAGCAGATCGAATGCGTAGACACGACGGGAGGTAGAAAGCGTATCAAAATTTTTGCACCACAGCCCAACACCAGAGGCAAACCCGTGAATAAGAACTAAAGGCACTCGATATTCACATTCCCTTTGAACTGATTTTGACTTAGAGAAATTTCGTGCAATGACGGTCCGCAAATACAGTGAAGAGTCATAAATCGGCAAAAAAAATTTCTCAAAATCACATTCGCATCCTAAAAAACGTCATAATTAACTGAGTTAGACCAACTTTGCAAGATTTTATCCTCCGCCTGTACCAGTTTCGCATTTGATGTTGGGATCCATTTACACCAATGCAACCAAGAATCTCCAGATTTGTCGTAGAGATCACTATCTTCATAACATCGACTATTCGATCCAAACTCACTTGTCTGTTACGGAAGTGGGAATCGTCATTGCAAACCACAAGAGTTAAAAAACATTGGACACACTTAAATGTGAGCCCGTGTACACCGAAACGACGGTGAAACAACCTTGAACACAGACGATCTCCTCGAATATTATCTTAAACAAATATTATTTCGATGATGAATAATATGGTCTAATCAAATTTTTCTTAAATTTTTCAAAGCAATGGTAGAATTTAAATGATTTCTAAACTTGCGATAAAATTGTGCGCTAAGATAAGTCAGGCTGATCTCTCCGCAGCACAACGTTTGCTACTACAGCGTCTCAAGACTCCCCTAGAGGCAAAAGAAGGAAGAAATACCACAAGGTAATATATATATGTTATGGGTGGAGAGAATGATGCTGCCGGCACGGCCCGGAGGACAGCCCACGCAGTTAGGGCAATACGGCCACCTCTGTCACCGAGACCAAAACCGGCAGTTCCAACAAACAAAGTATTACAGCTACTCTATTAATCCTGCCTATATTTTGCAATGCCAATGGCGTAGAATCATATTTACCTATGTTTCTGATGGAGTTAGCCCATATACAACTTTATATTTGAAGTAAAAGTTGTAAGTTTTCTTTGAAAATCCGCGTGAGCAAAACCTCTGTTTAACTTAAAAGCGCGAAACTGTCAGATCTTTCGGCTTATCACAATAAAAATAATGTCACCAAATTTTTCAATCGGCGATTGTAGTACTTTGTTTGTTAGAACTGCCGGTTTCTGTCAAGGACACAGAGGTGGCCCTACTGCCCTAGCTGCGTGGGCTGGCCTCCGGGCCATGCCAGCAGCCTATTTCTCTCTGTCCGTTGAATATATATATATATATATTCTACTCTAGCATTCTGCCTTCTTTTGCCTTCAAGGGAGCCTCGGGACGCTACAGCGATGGACTCTTATGGCATACTTTATCAAGTTCCACCTCATCGGTGAAGATAGAATTTATATTTGCAGCCGAGTTGCGGTGCTTTTATGTAATAATTGTAGCACATTCCTTGTTCACTTACAGCAACCTCAAAACGAACAGACTTACTGCTTTGTAACATTATTATTTCTGATTAATTGGAAAGAGTTTAATCGCAAGTGAAGCAGGGTGGTGGACTTCAGTCCGCCTCGGTGAAGTTAGATACTTCGTCTAGCACGATGTTTGAATATGTCCTACTGTTTCGTCCATGTGTCACATTTAATACAAAACAAGTATTCACTGTAGCGTTTTGAGACCTTCTCAATTACATAGGAAAGCATAATACTCAAGCAGTATATATATGTATATGTATTCAGTAAAAAGAAAGGGATTGGTGCTGCTTGTACGGCCCAGGCAAGGCAATATGTCCACCAAAGTGACCATGACCGAAACCGAGATTTATACAAACAAATCACTACAGCAATAACTTTACCTTTAAAGATGAGTGGAGGTCGACTGAGTAGTACAGCGTGGTATGAGCACCATCCTGACAATACGGAAACTTACTGCGAGTAAATCCTAGACTAGTAGCATTTGCTAAAAAGCTTCAATTGCAAGGCATTTTTCACTATAAGTTCGGAAGTTTGTATGTGTTGACATCTGACCATTAAGTAATTTGAGTAATGCGTTGACAGCAGCCGCGTAAATCATAGTATCACTAGCTAGTTGCAATCTCAAAAGCAAATAGTGGAACGCAAAGTATTGTATGATTTTTTCTTTGCTGTGTGATTTTGAAGTGCGTAATGTTTTACACGACCTAAATAAAGTTAGCGGTCAGTTCTTATAGCACTGTGCCACCTTGTTTGTCATTCCGATTTCGGGTAAATTAGGGGCTCCTCCAACTCATTAAAGATCTCTCGCGCGACCACAAAGTGATTCTCAGTTTAACACCAAACATTTTTTATGTAGGCATTTTGCGTATGTCGCATTCCTGCAAAACAAAATCCCTTGTGTTGGTCTCTGAGGCTCATCTCCTTTAGAGCATTAAGAACTGCTGATCTTGTGGATGCCTAATTCCTGTCCTGGTTCAATGGAACCACTCAAAGTCGCAATTACCTTGAAGCCTTCTGTAGACGGTTCATCCTTTTCTTTCTCTTCCCTTCTTCCGCCCCACTATGAGAAGGCTGGTTGCTTCTAGATATCTTTATTATAGACTGAAAGATGGTATAGGGTAGCAACGTCGTAATGTCTAGGACGACGTTGTGTTAACCTCTGGAGAGCGACCACCAAAGCAAACTGTTGCGTACATGATGAGCAATTAGAGTGTGCTTCTATTATTTTATTTTTCCTGAAGTTCCATTGCAAATACTCACTAAACTAGTGATTAACTGCGCTGGATACAATCTTTTGAGGAATGAGAACTTTTGGTTCCGGCATGTTTCTTGTAATTTTTCGACTATTCCTGGCGCTTCTTATTAAATATACAAAAATAAATTTTCAAAATCAAAATGATATCAAGTACAATTGATTGCTTATTCTCTAATTCTGCAAGTAATTTAGTTAATCCAGACTAAATTAGCGAATTTTTCTTTTCCGACGTTATCCACTGAGCCTGACGATTGTTGCCATTTATAAAGGCAATGATTTTACGGACGTCATAAATCTAGGAGTGAGTTGGGAACGAATAAGTACTTTTAGGATCTAAACGTGATGAGCGGTTGAATGCTTTCATTTATGCATCATTGAAATTGCGTAATTTAAATCCTTCTCCTGAGGATTTGGAGCTTTTTAGTCTTCAGTGACCTTGTTAACAAGTCGATTTTTCAAATCTTTGCTACTTGGGTTGAGCAGACACGATGTCTAAAAAGCTAGGTTGACTGGAGGGAAAGCCTTTTCAACCATAGAACTAGTTGTTTTTATTGTTAATCTTCTGTATCTTTCAAAATTCGTACATTAAAACGAGTGATGCGTTGGGCGCCTTTCAATTAAAGTGTCCTGTAGACTATTCAGATTTGCAATATATTTAAAGCTCGGCTGAGATTAAGCCTGCAATATGTATTACTCCTCAAAATCATTTATCAGTCGCACTAGCCAGTGCTTTGTTTTCATAGACAACGCGTCAAGTACTATTATTTGTTAATAAAAAATAAAAGCAGTAGAGACTCATAAACTTAATTGCAGGATATTGTGTAAACACAAGACAGCCCTTAATACCCGACAGCCAGTGGAGAGCTGCAACCCTCAAGGTCTGTTTATATTCAGTGGACATGGCGACGCGATCCGTTCTAGGCTTGTTTATGTGCAGGCGATCACCTTAACTTCCTATAAAAGGTTGAACTTCCTGGGCCATTGGAATTGCGCTAAAATGTTGAGACGCGCGATTGTGGTTCTGGCACTTGTCGCCCCATGTGTTGTAAATTCCGGTGAGTTCTTCGGTCATAAAGACAGAATGTTTTCTAGTGAGTGGGAATGAATTTTTACTTACCAATTTTGACGTTTCAGCATCGTCTGGAAAGCCGACCGAAAGCTTTCAATGCCCTGTTGTTTGCAATGGTATGTTGTTCTGCTATTAAAACCGATTTTTTGAATTTCGACTTTGCTTTTATTTTTCAACCATGCTGTCAAGATGCTCATTTTATTTTAACCTATCTTATTGGGAATTTATAGTGACTTACATTTGTCCGGTAACTACCTTTCACTAAGGATTCTGCGGTCGCAACGATTTCTATGAACTCATTGATATTTAGCCGATCGTAAATTAGAATTTGACCTGGAACTTGGGAAGTAACACACGCCCATCGGCAGAATCCGGTGTTTTTTTTGGAAAAGGTTTAAATGAAAGGTGTTGCATTGCCGTAACACAAAGTGCTTAGAATATGACATGGCTTTAGCAGTTCTCTTTGCCACCTAAGTGCGTTCCTGTTTATGGAACCGCGCTACATTTCAAAACAGGTAACAAGAAACATCGCCAAAAATGTATTAAGGCCATTTGGTGGGAGCCAACTGTAAAACGGACAATGCTGATTGGCTAGTCGAAGAAGAACAACCCCCGTTCATTCACACTTTTCAAAGGAAGACTTATTTGAACAGTGAACGTCTTTATTCCCTTTTCTAATTGTGATTGTTTTCCATCATCGATGACTTTTTATAAATCTTACTAAGAGAAATAATAGAGATGTGTTAAACATGCGATGAGATCCCATGTCACTAGACTTATCAACAGCCTCCATTAAACACTAGACTGTGGATGAGTATGGCTCAATTAGACATCAAGACAAATCTTCTTAAATTAAAGAGAAATAAAGATCAATGCTAATCCGCGAGAACGCTGTGTAACTGAAACATTCTTGATAACTCTTGGCCAAGACATACACCATTACTTATACGTTCACATATTCTTCACCTTAACTTGGCAACTTCAATGCTTGAGCACTTTAACATTGTATCCACATCCACACCCAAACAAGGGGCAACAGCCAAAACCAATGTGACTATTCATCATTTCTGGACACGCACAAATGTACGCATAGGTGTGCAAAAACTACGGCTTTTGTTTATCGCATTCCAGGTAACAATCCATTCGTAAACTTGGGCGTTCTCCGTCGCCATAGGTACGAGTTCGAGATTACGCATCGCGTCAACAGTGCTGCTCAAGAAGCCTCACAAAGTGGTATCACCATTCGCGGCAAGGCTGCCATTTCTGGCGGTACTGATTGCACCTATGAGCTCAAGGTTTGTTAGTCTAGCCATATGTATTTTGAGAGTACGTTAGCTGCTTTGAATGTCAGATGCCTTTGGGGGGGCTCATTTACCTATTCCCAGCATTTCATTGGTGATATTCCCCTGATATGTGCAAAGGCGAAACTGCTTTAATCTTATTGGTTACCTGTTATTTGCCGCATAAACCTAAAACCTGATTGGAGAAATCCGTCTAGGGTTTCAAAGATTAGTCAAATCCTCTTTGACTATTGAAGTGACCGATTTTAAACACTTTCTTCATTTAGACTTTTCTTCACTGGTAAGAAAATGTAATTTTTTCGACGTATGAATTATATAATACAAAAATTGCACTTCTTGAGGACCAACAATGCATAAACATTAAACCAAGCTACATTTACCAAATTTTGCAAAATATTCCTTCTATCAAACCAGAAGAAAATATAAAAACTAATGAGTCTCTAATCTTATTTAGTAGATAACGATTGTAGCTTAGTACGCTGGCTTACCATGTGATGTTTCACCTTTACTGGGAGAATTTCCATAAAAACCCGAGCAAACTATGTGCTATTTTTACAAATAAGGCGGGTTTTGACATCTTAGGAAGCCCCCTTTATTACTTATTTCAAAAAAGCCTATATTTTCATAACTGGTTTAGTTGGAAGATGTCGAAGCTTTTGAGGTGGCGTCTGACGGCTTTCGAATTGCCAAGCCGACTATGGCTGCCGTCCTGCAGGCAAAAATAGCCTACTTTGGTTTTGAGGAAGGAAAAGTAACTGGATTCTGCCCCACAGAGACAGATGATCCTTTCGCATGGAATGTAAAGGCAGCTATTCTCTCCCACCTCCAGGCAGACTTAGAGTCTTTGAAATTGCCCTCGGAATCAATTGAGGTATGTTATAATCGCTCAGCACAGTGTCATAAAGTCCTTAGATTTGAAACAAATAACATTCAACTAGATGTTAAGAACAACCAACTCCCAATCCCTTAAGAGAGAATATTTGTCTAGTAGGGCTCAAAATCCTTAAAATAACCGAAAACAACGGTGATCCAGAATGTGTTTGCTCAGCCTATCAGATCAAACCCCTCATAGCATTCCAGTTGCCGATTGTGCTTACATTTTATTGTATCCTTGCGTCGGTTGAGGGGTCGACCTGCGTGGCGTCATGTAAACATAACACCAGCACAATCCACATGATTGACGCATCATTCCGGATGTTTCAAATTTAATCTGGGTTTTGACCTAATAAACATGTTCGTTCAAGGGTTTAGGTGTTTCATTCTATGCCAGTCGTTTGGTGGACTAGCATTATTAAGTTTTTTAAATCTGGGTGCCTTTTTCTATTGAGTACTCACGAGTGGTGGGATGAGTTACTGTTACCGATTGCATTTGCGTCTTCTTCTTTTTAACTCAAGGAAGACGTTTCAGGAAGATGCCTGACACGATATGATATCGTGAGGAGTGACGAAGAGGGGGTCACTTTTGAAAAACGCAAACCCACTGCTGGATGCGCCGATAAGTACGACTTCATTACGCGTCTTCACGGTGTTTCTGATGAAACTCCTTCTGTAGGTTACTGTTTGGAGCAAATTTGGTAAAGTTCATGCGCAATTTTTGCTAACATCCACCTTTCTATCAAGGAATTATCGAAGAACATAATGCTGAGTGGAGAACAGAAATGCCGAGTGTCTTTCAAATACAACAAACCAGTCTCTGAGGTCTCTTGCAAGGAGAGTATTGTTATAAGCGACCCGGTCGACTATCAATGGAAAAAGCTGAATGAAATCGAAGTGATGACGAAGTTGAAACTTATTTCTTCAAAATCCTCTGGATCTCTTACCTTCGGTATGTCACTGAATACTTTTCCAATGTGTTCAAGAACTTTATTTTAAGCGGTTTCGATGAACCACCCCTGACACTTTTGTATCTGAATCCTACATTAAATCATCAAACCTTCCAAATTAATTGCTTCATTGCGCCTCTAGATAAATCCCAAACCTTTGTACAGACCAGCCTGCGCCACCGAGAGAGCTATGTTGCATCTAAATCAGATCAAGATATGTGGTCTGAAGGATTGATGCAAATGTTGAGAGACGTTGCTTTAGAGAAGAGGACCGCAAGCGCCCGCGATTTCCTTTCGCTCGTCGACTACGTGCGTCGGTCCACGAGCATTAAGTTGAATGCTTTGAAGCAGTTTGCCGACAGTGAAACAGCTCTGTAAGTACTAGCTTTGTTGGTTTTATGCATGCGATCTAGTAAACACAGAGCTCCTTGAACCATGTAATTCTAAGGAAACATTCGACACCATTCGACCGTTTCCTCTTTAGATTTGAAGAAGCCTTTACGAAAACTCTGTGTTATTTGGTCGCTAGGCTCACTTTCCGCGAGTCATGGTGCATCCGACTTCAAATAGTAATTTTCGGCATGTTTTAGAGGTCTACTTTTCAATGCTGCAATCCAAGCACAAACTGACGAATCAGTCGAATTCCTCGAATGGTGTCTTGATAGGACGCAGTTTACTTTCCCAGTTGGTCACATGAGCTTCCTTTCCAGTCCTTCTCTGAGCTTCATCAAGAAGGTTAAGGTAATTTTCTTGTGTTTCGCCACCAAAATTTTAAATTTGCAAACAGTAAAAATAAATGCCATTTTACTCCGAGCCACTCCTGAAGATATAATACTGCATATCGATGTAGAAGGGCTAAAAAGCCACAGACACAGACCAGAGGCTACATCACCATGATGAGGTTAGAAACCAAAGAGACGTGGGAACCTAAGTGGTTGAATATCAATTATTCAGAATGTGACTTTACCATAAAATCGCTCGCAGGTAATCAGGCGATTTGAAGTGATCTAGTCTTTAGGAGACGACACTTGCCAATGAGCATGCGAAATCAGCCAGGTAGCGGTTCCTTAAATCTCGCATAGAGATTTCATAAATTGGTAATGTAATGCAATAATTTACTTATAAACACTGTAAGAAAGTGGTCTGGAGGACTATTTGAACCCTACTAATGGTACTCAAAGCTTGTGGAGTTAAATTGAATGATTTTATAAGCGGTCTTGAGCTTTTAAATCGGAGCAAAAAGTAAATTAGCGGTATCAATATGATTCACTGTTTATAATATGTCTGGATTGAATTGCAATATTGGGAAGTTAAAAAAATTTGCCTGATATTTGATTAACTATCATTTAATAGACTATGAAAGGTGGTGAAAAACAGTAGTCGAATAAATACGGGTAACAATGCTTGAATGTGAGATAAACCAACTATTTTATTTCAGCAAGCTCTCTCTAAGTCAAGCCACAAGACCCTCACAATGGTGACCTCAAACCTCCTGCGAACCTACTGCAAATCGCATCCTCATTGTGACGAGGAAGAGGGTGTAAAAGAACTGATGAGAAGTCTTGAGTCAAAGGCGCTCAATTATTGCGATGCTGGTCAATCTGAGGATTTGGATAAGGTAGGGTATTTTTAAAGAATTTCAATGGTATCCAAGATGCCAGGCGTTTCCACAGTTTGCTTGTACTCAGCGCCACGTAAGCGTACGGTTTACAGATGAACCAAGATAAGCACCATTCGTGTACTACACGAGCCTTCCCTGAGGTCCAACGAAGCTATCATATGTTTTGCCGAGGGGCGGGGTAGCTACAGGCATGACCCGAAGTCCACGCCCCTTCTCTCTCTCTCCCCTTCAGGTAGTAAAACGGGAGGACCCTCAAGTGCCCGCTACACCACAATGATAAGTTAAACAAATAGGGTATTACACTTTGTAAAATTCGAATGTTCGAAGCATTGTCAGATTTATTTTAACTTAAAGAGGGATCGACGTTGGCAACTTTTGATTTAAGAGTTACTATGACCATTCCAGGCCCTAAAGTCACAGTGCCTTTTCGAAATGCTGAAAAAAGGCTGTGGATGTTAAAATTACAGAACCAGCAGTTGTATCTTTGATCCAGAGCTATAAGTATTTACTTTGACTTCGGCACAAAGTGCTTAAACGGTTTGTGTGGTTCCAAAGTGCCTTCTTCAACAACTAGAGTGGTAGATCAGTAATAACAACGCCTCTATTTAAAAGAATGGCATGACCATTCACCTTTAAAGCTTACCGTTATGTTTAAAGTCAAGCTGTATTTCGCTTTGAAGTAAAACTGTTCATCATCTCAAGCTGGTGCTTGTTATTAACTTTTAGGTTCTGGATTCCCTGAGAGCAATTGGAAATCTTGGAAGAGTTAGCAATAAGTCGTCCGTGTACTCTGCTTTAGCTGGATGTTTGATCCCACCTACCAAACATGACCTGATTATTCGTGTAACTACTGCTGAAGTGTTTCGTGGATTTCCCGCAGATTCGGACGTCGATGTAAGCCCACTTGGTCGGCTTTTACGTACCTTTTACCGCCAGATAACTTATAGTTGACTGGAAATCTTGTAGGATATACTGCTGAGAGTCTTTTCGAATGCTAATGAAGATGTAGAAGTGAGAATTCAGGCCTATCGCTCGTGGGCTCGACACCTGACACCAGAAAAGCTCTCCCAACTGCATTTCCTTGACCAAGAACCCGATGAACAGGTCAGTCTAAGAGCTTTTCTGGAGGTTGAGCAGTAAAGCATCACCTATTTGCACAGTTTACTATGCATTTAAGGTGACCTCCTACATTCTGAGCCATCTAAGTGGAATACGAAACTCCAATGACCGCGCTAAACAGGACGAGTCTTTTCTGCTCGCGAATATTGACACTCCACTAATGAGGCTGGTTGAGAATCACACGCCAAATGCTTTAAAGCAGTCTTTCTATAAGGAAAATCACGTTTCAGGGAGTCAGGTTAGTTCAAGCATAGAGTAGGACCACCAGTACGCAACCAATACATTAAAATTGACTGGCGTTTTTTAAATTTTAGCTTGGTGGAGGTGTGGACACAACAGTTGTCTACGGTCCACAAAGCATCTTTCCCCGTTACGTGGATCTCAACCTCACTTTTGACGTCCTAGGCCATTCATTCAACGTTCTTGAGCTCGCCTATCACTCTGTTTACTCAGAAAGCTTAAGCAACTATGTCTATGGCTTTAGAGATAAATATCTCTTCAGTAAAGAGAGGAGTGGAATCGATGGTTTGCCCAAAGCCACTGAGATGGTAAGTAGCAATTTCATCCTCTTCCTTTCTTTATT
The DNA here is from genome assembly GCA_036345935.2 of Taenia hydatigena. Taxonomy (NCBI): domain Eukaryota; kingdom Metazoa; phylum Platyhelminthes; class Cestoda; order Cyclophyllidea; family Taeniidae; genus Taenia; species Taenia hydatigena. The sequence continues at coordinate 11,573,840 of JADWOT020000009.1, forward strand.
TTCCGTTTATACCAGACCCCAAATTTTTAGTATGACCGATGGAGCCCAGCTGACAGGAGATCGAGGTTGTCAGTGCGACTGTTTGGTCGCGACGTCAGCTACTACGATGACATTGAAAACCCTGAACAATTGGCGAGGCTCCTTGAAACACGACCCATTCTCGTGGGAATCAATGAGACCGTGGCATTCTCAACAATCGGTGGAATTGTCGTGCAAATCAACCATCTACTGACCATACATCAGGACATCACATATTACTATGGGCTAAATGCCAAATACGGCATCAACGTTGTGTGAGTCACATCAAATTTGTTTAAATGGGAGGAAATCCCATTCAATAGCGCCCTTAAGGCACAAAAAAGCAGTAAAACCTAACTTTTTAATACAAGTATGCAGCAAAGACATTCCTACTTTCAAATCTAAATTCATCATTCACTGAAACTAAAAATGCGAATGGAAATACGCTTCAAGGTGAGAAATCACTTCTGGTTACATTAGTAACGAATATTGTTGGTATAAGTCGAGAAATTTTCCTTTTTTCGTTCAGCTTAGACGCCGTGCGCTCGGTCAAAGTGGGACTCAACGCATATGAGGGGCTTTTGGGCTATTCCACCGAAGATGACGTTCAAGTGAATGTACCGATTCTCTTTACCGTTGACCTTCTGGATCGAATCAGAGAACTGACGGGATTTGAGGTTGGACTCTTTGGAGTAGACTCTAAAATGACTGCATTCAAATTAAGGTGAATTTTACTATCATTATCACATTCCATTCAAAGATTGCGCTTGGAGATACATGTTCTATTCTTTCTTTAGCCGATCTGTGAAGTCAATTTCTCCCACCAGTGGGACAGCAGTAACTTTATCAGGCGGGAAACCTCAACTTCTGCGTAGCTCGCCATCCCTCCTCAAGATACTAATTGGTCTTGACGCTAGTCTAAGTACTCTTCGAGATCCGTCCACCGGCCTGATCACGGGCTATGATGTGGAGGTGGAACGCTTCGATGGTCTATTCGTCAGCTTTATCAAAGAGAAACCGAGCTATTCTGGACTCTTCCAGTCTATAAAGTTTGAGGTCAAGCGCTACAGTGCCAAAAAGTCAGACTTCTTGGGCTCGAGGGAACTCATCAAGTTCAGCTACCTGACTCGTGAAATGAAGGGCGAGTGGTTTACCCTGGCTTCCATTAAAACGCCCTGGAATAGCACTTACAGTTGCTCAAGTGAGTTTGTTTCACTGATTTAACCGTTATGCGAGGACCAAGGCTAAAACCTAAATAATGCCTACGCCGTTAAAAATGTCATTTTTGTTGCACAGTTAACTGCAATTCAGAAGGCGAATTCTCTGGAGACTTGAATATTGCCGCCTGGGAAGCGAACATCACTGGGAACATGAAGCAAATCGGACCCTCTGACTACGAAGTCACAGCTCAGGTCATTCGTCCTGACTTCAGTTTGTCTTTGAATCAACAAGTAACAATTGGAAAGCTCTATGTCCTCGCTGCTGAATCAACTAGCAAACTCTTACCGTTTATATTCAAGTGTGAGCTTCATTTGTTTGTACTCCTTTTAAAATCAACAAGGAATTGACCATATTGAAGATTGGAGGTTGGCGTCGAATAATGGCATAATTATCTTTGATGGAGATTCAAATATCACAGAACAAAGCAAAATGGCTCAGCTCGAGAAATGCATTGTACAGCAATTGATAATCTCAACCTTGGCTTATGTTAAAATTAAGTGCCGAAAGATTCGCCAGGTGAAGGCCATTAGGACACAGTTTTTGTGCTGTTACGAATTGGGATGAGTCCTATCAACAATCGCAATAATTCTAAGATAAAATTAATGCAAATAAGCAATCTCCGGACACACTAAAAACCTCGAAGTCTCGTATTACTCTCCAAAAATGTCGTGAGTTTCATGGTTCAACAAAATCACCCCATCGGTTACCTGAATTATCAGTTGATTCGTGAGCAGATTAAATGGCGTTTGTTATAATTCATTAATGGCACCCACTTTTTCCAAATTCGGTAAAATGAGTACAATTAGTCCTACATTCCTAAGCGAATCCTCGCTAATTTGCATTTGGAGCGACAAAAATAGTGGGCATTTTCATAGAAGGCGGTTACCTTTGTTAGTCCTTTGTGTTGAATTACTTAATAGCTTAGCACATTAACTCAGTCAAAACACGATTTCACGGAACTTTTTAGCCACTACTGAGTTTGCTACGCCGACTAAGGTGAAGCACACAAGTGAACTGCAGTTGCCAACAGATAAGAAGGCGATTACTCTTGAAACACAAATGAACTGGACACCGAGGAATTACGGCGCTTTGTTCGATCTCCAGGTTAAAAAAGGAAACTCCGAGAAAAAGTGGAGAGGTGAAGCTGTTGCAATCAACAACTTTGGGGTCCTTCACCTACCACCCTATACACCTATCTACAACTATTCCTTGTGCGTAACTATGCACCGTTCTACCGCTAAAAAATTATTCTCCTTTATACCTTTGAAATGCTAAATGAGCATCAGAAGGAAGTGGAATTAGAAATACGTTGTTATTTTTCTATTCTAACAGTTCCGTACGCCAGGTTCTTCCACAATATTATTCGCTAAAATCAGATCTCTGAAATTACCTTATGAATCATAATGAGAATCTGAACAAATTTTAAGGCTCGATGCCTTTTTGACATGCAAAAACCACTTAAGTTGACTTTAATAATTTTTAAACCGAGAGACGCCATAATGATTCTTATTCTCCCATCTAATCAAGTGAAAGCGCGCCGTTTTGAGGTCACGGATCGCCATCGTCCATGATTAGCAATCTTATAGCTTAAAGTGATGACGATTATCTTTTCATGTCAATACTCACCGTTTTCTCGTTTCTCAAAAATCGTACTCAGATAATTTCTTCCAACTACCTTTTATTCATAAGTTGTTTCATTAAAAGCGACCCACTTCAAACTAGTCAAGCAGCAAATTTGAAGCCTAAAATCCTTTAGGCTATTAAACCGCTTTCTCTGGACTTAATTTTAGAATTGTGACTATGTAACCAAGATGCTACTTTAAATGCTATTTAGAAAGTTTATTGAAAAACCACATGATATATCTGCCTGACATCAACACGTCACCTAGCAAACACTTGAAGTGATACTGATGAAAAAATTTTTGCTTTATTTTTTTTAGGTTCTTGTTGACAAACAATGACCAAATGTAAGTTCATTCAACATCCCTACATTTAATGTCTCCATGTGAATGCTCAAAGTGTACGCTAGTGACTAAAATCGCAACTAAGAATGGAAATATGTGAAGCAATGATTCGATACAATGTCCTCGTGCGAAACAAGCATTAATAACAAGGTTCACAGCTTCAGTATAGCTTCTGAAAGGACTGCTAGAGTTGCTAATGGAGACTACAACGTCCTCAGTAACGAGTTTCAAAAAAGGTTTCGGAGATATGGCCACTCCTAATGGTAATTCTCTCCATGTTGGGCCGAACTCAAAATGGGAGGGTCAGTGACCTGCAACGAAAAGTGTCGACCATTTACTTTTGGAACACCCTCTACGAAGTGCTCAATTGACGCTCTTGTGTGTTACACATCGGGCTAATAATTGACATTGGCGTCCGATGATTTATCACAGTTCTCGATAATATTCCAAACCTTCAAGGTTTCTGATAACATCTAATAGTGGACAATACTTCCTCTCTTTAGTATGGAAGCAGCTCCAGTGACGCCCAAGGACGCTTCCTGAGGACCCACTTAAAAAGTGTGCTGTCTCTAAGCCACGGTATTTGGCCACTTAAATATTAGTAACGGTATAACTTTTCGTCATTGTTGTCAAGTTTGCAGTGAAGCATGATAAAATTTGAGGGAAGTCTTAATAATCTGATTTTGAGAGCTCAGTTTTGAGAACCCCAGTACGTACCTTAGATTTGAAAACGCTGTTCTACTAAATGATGAATCACAACCATACTGGTACCTTGATAAATGTGGGATTACATTATGTTTTCAATACTTCGCCAAGATTACTTACGTGGCTAGGTCTTCCATAAATGCGATCTGATCAACTCATTCCGTTTATCTTCCCAAGTTTCGGCTCCTGCTTTGCGCCACAGAGCAACTTTTATGCCCCTTGCAGCCTCCGTCGCTTTTTCGGTGGTTCAAAAACAGGCAACTGGGCTTTGGGTTCCGCGGCTATGGGGGTATCTGACGATAGCTCCTCATGGATTGTCGACACGCAACACTGGTTCGGCGTCTATGAAGCTGGGCTTAGAATGGGGTACAAGAGACGCCCATTCCACGTCAGTGGACTTACCTATACACTTGATGGTGTACTGAAAGTGGATGATGAGGTAAGAACTAATGACCAGAGGCGAATGAGATCATGCCTCTGAAACAGTGGTAATGTAATCAGTAATAGTAATGAATTGAAGTGAATGAAAACAATTCATCATTGTGACAAATCGTTAGTGTTAGGCGTGGTAGTAGCCGTTTGGTTACCTTGTCGTCAGAACCATGAAACAACTTTTAACTTTTGTAAATAACTGCAGCTTCACCTGACATTCAACGGTGACTTGAATATGGACGCCTTTGCTGTGATTGATGCGCACTTCAATGCAAGTAGATGCTACTCTGGGACGTGTAAGGAAAAAACTCGCAAAATAAGCATATACTTGGACAATAACGAATCCGAAAAGAAAATTGAGGGTGAAGTGCTCTGCGATGACGAATGGGTTTACAGATTCGAAGGAAACCTAGATGTCGCCAAGCGCCACCACTCTTTTCGCCTACTCAAGGCTGACGACTTGGAGTTACGCATAGAGTCGCCTTATGACATGCAAGTCGTTGATGAGAAAATTCGAGTAACTGTGAACTCAAGTGTCTACATTGGAACCGAACACCGCTATGATGTGTACAGAAGTTTGATTACCTCACAAAATGAATTTGATGATCGCTGTCATGTGAAGAGAATTTCTGACGGTAAAATAGTGGCCACAACTGCACTGATCCTATCAAACACCCCCAAGTTCCGCTTGCAAGTGGATCTACCAGCCACAAGAGACTTTACGCTTGACTTCGGCTTCGAGTTGGAGAGAAAAGTCAAAAATGTACTCGACACTAGAGCCTTATTGGCAATGGATTCTATAAAACGTGGCTTTGAATTCCACATTTCAAAAGGGTTGGGAGGATTCCTCCCAATCACCTTTAATGGCTCTGTTCACGGCCTGGTGGACAACAAATCAACCGACGTGAATTTAAATGTTCAAAGAGATCAAAAAGGTCTTGAACAGGCAGACCTATTCGTTCGGACTCACTTGGACGACGAATTTATATTCAAAGCGATAAAAAGCTATGGGAAAGACAGCAATTCCGGTGAACTCTCACTTTTGTGTTCACTTCACCCGGGAACACCGTCGCAAAACTTTACAGGATTCCTCTATAAGACGCAGGTTTCCTGGACATTTGCTGAGGAGGTATTCAGAGTAGAGCAACAGGGTGAATGGAATGGAAATAGAGCAACACCGCCAGGAATGCCTTTCCGCTACGGCATCAGACGCACATCAAATCCAGACACCAGAGGTGGTGAAATTCAAGTGTATGCTGAAGATACCAATATGGGGAAGGCCTTTGGCTATGAAATGCTTGAGGGTTTGTACATGTACGAGATAGAGGATGCCAAAAAAAGCTCCTTCGGGCTGGAAGGCAATGTGCTACTCAATTGGAGGAAGTATCTTGGACGTGGCGTAATAGGTTCGCAGGCAACTCTAAAGGCACGGATAGACAAATCTAGGAAAAGTGGAAATGTGGAGATATCATGGGAACTGCCTGATGACAATCAAACCCTCATTGCAGCCAAGGTGAATTATAAATTTGACGCAAATAAATTCGTCATTATTTCGAAGGCCTCCCTGGGTGAGACGCAGGTGCATCAAGGAAAACTTGAAGTAGAACGCGAGGCCAGCGGTTGGGAAGTGGAACTAGATGCAAAACTCTACGACTTTGTCTTGGAACTCGAATGTGAAGGCAAGTTCAGTCCAACCCCTTTTATTGACGTGGAAATTGAAGTTATGAAGAACAATAGGAAATTACTAAAAGCGGTGGTCGTCACCAAAAGGAAGAAGCAGCCACGCCTCTTGATACATTTTTCGCCAAATCATGCCTTCAAAGGTTTGAATCGCATTTCGTTGAGGTTATCGAGCCAGACTATGCTACAAGAGATGGCACTCGGAAACTTTGATGTAAAAGGTTACTTCAGAACTGAACCGATTTGGGGGAATTGTGAATTCAGTGTGAGGACAGGTAAAGATTTGCGATTAATTGAAACTGGTCTTTCCATCCAAGAGGCCAGTGGACTACGGCACAAAGAGTACAGCTTATTCCAACTTTCTGAAGACGGTTCTGAATTAGCCATTAAGGTAGATATTGACTCTCCTTACCTACTAAACGGTCCTATCAAAGTCTCCGCTAAACATGACTGTTCTTCCGGCGCTGAGATGAACTACGATTATGACCTTAAATGCAGTAAGCCAAACAATTACACTCTGGTGTTGAAGAATACAAAGGTGCCGACTGGCATTTCCGACTACCTCGTAGCTGGTTTTAATCGCGTTTCAGCTGGAACCACTTTGATTGAAGTTCGTGCGGACAGCAAGCATGCAATCCTCCTCAATTTCACTCATCGTGGCAAATCTACTGGTGATATTAAACTGATTCTCCAATTAAATGACAAATTAGTGGGAGAGGTAGAGGGAGGTGGAAGTCTTGTCCGCAATAAAAACGGATTTGCATTTGATGTGAATGGAAAAATAACCACTGGTAACAATTCAATTACCTCTATGAAGTTTAAATTCTCAAACACGCCTAATCTGCGAGCTGTCGACATGGTGCTCAAATCAATGACTGAAACGCTCGGTGTGCACAATTTCATTTTGAAGGCTGATGCAGGTTATCTGCTAAATCTCCTATCAAATGAAAATATGGAGGAAAGCTACTCCCAGCTTAAGACCTATCTGCTTCGAATCGACGACCATGCAGTGGGTCTTGAACTCATCAGTCCATCAGCCTCTATGGTGACATTCAGTCTACCGAGTCTGCCGACTCCTGTCGTTTTCCGGTCGGCTTACGATCTGCAGCAGGAGGGGGCTTGGAGAACAGTGCTACAAGTCTACGAGCCAGTTCAAATTGAGATGAGAATTCTCCTTGGCTCAAAGGAGGAAATCTTTCTTGCTCTCTCGAACAAAGTCAACATCATTGATACGATGGGTGACTTGAGCCTCACCAGCCTTCTTGGCGGCGATAAGCTGGGCTTCGTCAAGAGCGGATGCGCTAATGGAGTGGAAGATTGCATGTCAATTGTGCTAGGTGGTGATGCCAGCGGATTTGCTCATCAAAATTTACTCTTTAGCGTAGTCTTACCGAAATTTGGACACATAGAATCCATTATTGTGGAGACAGAATTCGCAGAGAGGACTCCACGAGCCCTATTTTTCACGTTAAAAGACCGAGAAATCGGATTCGGTGCTTGGATCGATCGTAAACAGGATGCAATTAGCACAGAAATAGCGTGGAATCGTCGAAAAGGAGGTCTTTTATTAGCGACATTCGGCAAACAGTTTTTTGCCCTGCAAGATCTTAAAAGACGCATTGACTTCGGGAGAGAAGGAAAAGTATACTATGTACGAACCAAAAACCTTCAAAGTGGAGCCGTCACCAAGTATCTTGAAGGTACTTTCAGAAGTACTAATAAATTGGAGCTTGATTCGTATTTGTTAAAGGTAAGTGCTAGCCTACGCCTTTTGCTCGAAAAGTATCGGCAGATGTGTTACATCCGCTCTCGGTCCTTGCAGGAACCTGTAACCCTCGTATTCGTTAAGGATTCAAAGCAAAAAACCTTAAGATTGCACCGAGGACGAGCAGATGCGTTGTCGACACCAGTGGTAGAGTTGTTGATCATTGAAACACCACTGGATCAACGTCGGACACAAATCACCATAACACTCAATCGAAATGAACGGCAACTTGTGATCGACACGATTCGGAATGAAGGTGTCACTCGAAAAACCATAAGTAAGCTAAGTAAATATGTTACCCAAGCCCATTTATAGATTCTACCATAAGCGTTGATGGCAAGAATGGGCAAATGTACTTTGAACGCATTCCCGGTAGAGGAGTCTACTTGAACGTATGTGTTTTCATCTGCAAGTTTAGCCACCAATGAGCGGGTTAGGAAAATTACCACCTTTTCTTCATCCTATTTAGCTCAACAACAACGTAATCTTTGAAATGATGCGTGCATTGCAACCAAATATGGCTGTGGGCAACATTGCACTGCAGTACAGAGGAGGAACAGTGAGAATGGAGGCAAAGTTCCGCGCCACAGCCAGTCCTATGAAAATGTTCGCCAGCGTGCAAACCGCTCAAGCAGGTGCATTCAAATCTGATTGTAGGCCATAAACGGAACCGTTTTCACAAACAATACTGAATTTTAGTTAGATTAATGCATTTAAGATGTTCTTCAAGAAGTTCTTTGAAAATTGTTGCACCTTTGCAGCAGTGGGGAACTATGACTGGCCAAAATGAAGTACAAGACCTATCGAGATTAGGGATGGCATTCAAACAACATGGGAATGCGACACGTATTAAGGCAAAATTTTTGCTCTTATAGAGGCTGTGTTGCAGGGCAACGGATCAAGCTTGATGGATGTCGCAGGGGACCTGCAGCATACTTACAACGAGGGGAAAAGTATTCTTGATGCCGAGTTATCTACCTATTTGGACGAACAAATGGAAAGGTACAAATTGAATGCTTACTGGAGGGCTGGAGCTCTAGTTGAGCTTCTGGTGGGTCCACTAATTACATACTTAGGCATCGAATGACAGTTCATTTCTCCAGATACATGAAATTACTGTTGTTCGTTTTCAGTTTGGTGGAGTGAAAAGCGTGACAGCCGCTAAGGTCCCATTTTTCATGGCAGAGTTGGTGGAGAATTTGATAAATCTTGTGGTGGAGGAAGTCAGCGAGCTGAAGGATCTCTTCGATCAGACGGCACTGGAAGAGACATGGCTGTCGATAGTACAGAGCTTCAAGGACCTGATAGTATCTTTTGACGATCCGTCGGTAACCGAACCTATAAATTTTTCCAACACCACTCTCGCGGAAAAGATTGAAACGATACACAATCACATCATCAGCGCCCTTGATCGAATTAACGGACTTTTTGATGCAAGTGTTTCGTTGTTATTTAAAATACAATCTATTCAAAAGAGTGCGGCGAAAATGAAGCATTAATAGAGGGGTAGATGAATAAATTAATGAAAGAATGAATGCATCGAAATCATAGAGGGAATAGTAAACCGACTATAAGGATAAATAGATGGACAAAGAGAAGTGGAGTGAATCAAGATCAGACAGCCAAAATAATGGCATAGACAGGTGCAGCGATGAAACAATGCCATTGATGTATACATAGGTGGTCGAACGGAAGGAGGAGTGAATATATATACTGACAAGTCACCGTTTTGTTATGAACTAAATCTCCCATCCACATTGCAGAACTTAGACCCTCGGAAGCTCTACAATTCCGAACAGGTCACGAAAGCCCTCCAGTCTCTTGACACTTGGGATCAGAAGTGCGTTCGATGGACCAAAGAGGCTTTCACTGGTTTCCTTTGGCTTAATGAGATTACAGCCCGTAAGTAACTATTTTAAGCATGTCCATCTGATATAGAATTGTTTTTTTCTTCGCATGCTTCGAGAAACCTCATCCTGTCTGTGCAAAATTGCTTTCTTTTTATTGCAGAAACTTTCCTGGATAAAATGGTCAATATCTTAAACTTTCTTAACTCGGCCATTGAGGATGCCTCTGACGTGCTCAACGATGTCTGTGATCAGCTGTCTCAGAATATAACCGAATTCGCATTGTTGCGTGATGGTGTGTCGAAGCTCGTTTCGGAGGTGAAAAAAAGTGGCTTGAACGTAATTGTGAGTGTGGCAAAAAGCAATTATGACCTTTTCAGAAACCATTTAGCTGCGTTTGGCTTGATAACGTATTTTTAAGTTGAAAAGTTCACTTACAGGCCCATTAGAACCGTAACTATAGTTGAGATGAGGGTAATTCAAACGATTTACTTTCTCCGCCTGCTGGTAACATTGGTTTGAGCGAAGTCTAAGGATTTGAAGTTACAAGTCCATGAGCCTTCTATTCCAATTTCGATGATCCTATATACATTTTTCTTCTATGTTTTTAAGCGAATCTCATTTTTTCATGAAAGATTACTGTGATCGTTTCAATGTCAATCATCTTTATCCAATAACTAGTAAGGCAGACTTAGTTGAAGCAACCACGAAATCAAAATTAAAAGTCACTATAGCTTCTCTGAGTTTCCGCACAGTCAAAGATTTACAGCATTTCCCATTTTCATACCCCTCATCGTAACTCCAATCCGCCGTAACGGAAGTAATCATGGGCTTTGCAGGAGATAACTCGTGACGCCACCACTTATGCGGAACCAAAGTGTTCATGTGGCTGACATGAAAAGCAACAAACCCAGACGGCGGCTCCATGTGCAACTACAAAAACATGTTTCGTAGATAGCAAAGAAAACTGATGTACATGCTCTCCTCCAGCAGAGATTAGGGAGGTGAACAATGGTTGCACACCTTATAGAGGAGCCATTGAGCATAACATGTTCAACTACTTAATTATTGCAGAAATGTGGAAATGAAATGGTTGGACCCTTACTCCAGTCCTTCGGTACAACTTTCTACAGGCCCCTTTCGGTATATGACAATGTGACCATGAACTCCCTCGTGGTAAATCTGAACAAAATTACAGTTAATTCTACAATTTTCCTTCCGCTATGGGTTCGAACTGCTGCTGGTGTCGCGTCGACAAGGTTTGTGGGCCTCCCTCTCACAAAGGTAGGGCAGATACGCGACAGCCTCAATGGCAAACACACATTTCATGCATACTTAAAAGATAAAAAATGATTGCGTCCCAAACTTTGAACTACCTGACAGTCATGCATTTCTTTATCATTGCTAAAAAATTAATTGATTCACAAAAATTCCGTTTTAGAATGATTTAGAAAGGAGGCTATCCACGCTCTCCCTAGTTGCAAGTCAACTCAAGGGAGTAGCGAAAACAGTGGATCTGATTAGTAAACGACTCCGAAACCCTTCAAAATGTGAGCTCTACAATGACTTTGGCCAGATCATAATCTGAAAGACCCTTAATTTAATCTGCTTTTGCTTCCTTTGTTAGACAAATCCTGGCTCTTCCTTGATACAGCAGACAAATCTCACGTAATTACTTTTGATAAACGCTTAATAAGCTTTGAAGCCAATGCGAATGAAGTTTTGGTTCTGATCCATGATGTGTTGAGGAACGAAATCGCTGTTACTGTTGAATTTGGTGCAGACGGAGCACAATTTACGTACTACAGAAACCGTGAAAGCATCACTGTAACTGAACAAGGATTGGTAAGATGATATTTTCGGAAAGTCTTAAGACCTGAATGGCTGCAATTTCAGACCTTCATTTTGTGGTCAGCAATGTTGTTTTTTACCAAATAAACAGACAAAGAATGGAGGCCGTGAGAGTGACTCAAGCACCTTTGAGCAAGTTGGAGGAGCCAACTTGACAGTGGAACGAACTGCTGTATCCTGGCGACTCCATGACGAGGTTCAGGATGTTACGCTAACATTCTATCGTCAGGAGCGATTCCTACTTCTTGAAACAGGTGTTCGGTGGTATGGACGCCTAGAAGGGGCACTGCGGTTATCGCATCGTGGAGAGTACCCGGATATCACAGTTTCAGACTGGCTAAAGACAAAAGGAAGTCATGAAAAGTGGTTGAAAAACCTGCGTGATTACTGTCAGGTAGGATGATTTCTCCTCTCCGAGTTAAAATTGAATACAGTGTGAAGTCACCGCGTTAAAACTGGTGACTGCCTCAAAAGGAAACAGTTTTTCTGAAACTGAAGTTAAGCATTCATAAGTAATGGATTTTAAGTTCGCGTACATTTCAAGAAATCGACAAGAAGAATTAGGATGATTCAGCCGATTGCAGGGTTGAAAGAAATAGCAGCCCTGAAGTGGCTTTGTCACAGTAGCATAGGCGAGCGGAGCTTCGTTCTCCCGGTTTAAATACCACATTGCAAATTCCGAAAGCCATAATTAACTTCCGAGAATGGATCGTTTTAGCTGGCCTACCTGAATCACCGTCTGGATTTTACCAACCGCTTTTGTAGGACGCTGCCATGATGAGAGATAATGTGGAGAGCCTATTCAGTGAGCTGGAGTCTAACGAGGAGGAGTGCCCGCCTGCTCCTTTCATGCAGCTGGCTTTCATCTCAAATCCGTTCTGCAAAGGAGACGACTGTGCATTCACCAGAGGCTCAGTCTACGACGCTCATACTGCCCTAGCAAGTTGCATTGGCAAGGGATATGTCAGAAATCCATGCTACGGTAAGTGAACATTTATGGCTCTGAGTTAAGCACGTAGCATGGGATTTCCTGGGTGTCTGGGCAACTGTTCAAACATTGAACGGCGGTGAGAGAAAAGTTGAATCGCAATAGCTAGAAATAAGCGTCTGTCATACTTTGATGCGCTTTCGTTATGGGTCGACAACAGGTCCCATACCGCCTGTTTTGAACCGTCATGTCATAGCGTCAGTGGAACCAGATGTGATTCAGAGTTATCTGCTTTGCGAACTCAAATGCCACATCAACGCTGCCTCAGGAACAGAGGCATTGCATTGAGGGCATAACTACGTGTCGCTGTTGATTAGTTACTTGAGCTGTCAATGACTCAGTTGTGCCCACGTGAGTGACGATGAGACAGAGTTTATATCACACGGGAAATTCAATGTGAATTGCTGAATAAGTTAATTCCAAATGCTATGCATCGACCGATGACAGACAGAAGACTTCTTCACTTCTTTCATTTGCGTTATAAAACGGTTTGGTGGTGGCAAATTAGAACGCTAAGCAAAGGAAATGCTACGCGCTTAAAACGATCCACTGATCATCCAACACCTCTAAAAGCGCGAAACAAATGATTGTGGTTGGTGACAGTTGACAAGACTTTTTCGTCATCTTTTAGATTCAAGACAGCGGTGGTGAATACACTTGATTTGTGACCTACCAATGGATTCGAAATTGCTTAGAACTTGCCCTCTGTTTAACAATGAAACAGGTTTTACAATCACACAAACAACATTACACTAAAATTTGTAACCCAACGTCTTGTAAAAGATTTTTATTTCACTTCGAAGGTGCATTATTGTTATCTTCATTTTGGTCAAACAAAGGTAAACTTAAGAACAGAAAAATCACCGACAGTGATGGGTTAATTTGCAGGAGGAAAAAAATGAAAGGGCGAAGAAAAAAAGCAAGGTAAAGGGAAGAAATGGGTCAATTTAAGGTAAGAAGGGAATGAGGCGAAGTTATACCGGGGGCTTTGCGATGTCACATTGAGAATGTAGGCTTTCACGTCAGCGACAGGATGAACATACAATTAATTAACACACTAACACACGTACTTACAAAATGATTCAGCGGAGTAACTGTTCTTGATCACATGAGTGGCGAAAATGTACAGAGGGAGAAGGAGAGAGGGAAAATGTACAAAGAAGTAGCGTCACATTGCTTCTGTCTCAAGGACCTGTCGGGCCTTGTTGTTCAGCTAGAAGGGCGTAGCAATCAATGCATACCCGAACTGGTCGGAATATACGAAGGGGATGGATTTCGCTTTCAAAACGGCTGCACCTAAGGAAGGGAACAATAATAAAAAATGCGACCGCCAAATTAGGAGACTTTTCATTTGATGAGATGCACTAAGTAATAGCAGAGGGTTTCTAATATTAGATGTCGAATCATCCTCTCAGACGGCAAAAGTATCTTAGGTGAGAGTTTAATCGCAAGATGGTTAGTAAATCTCAAATGGCTCTGGAAGGTGCTGAGGCGAGTGTTTGTATTTCCAGAACAAACAATCACAACAAGGCTAAAAGGAGATACTGGCATCATTGAAACAAGGGTAGTTACATATCCAACTTAAAACATCAAAAAATATGTCCAATTAACTAGGATAAATCATTTCAAGAAAGGTGTTTCCCACTTCAAAATATGCATTTCTCCAAACGTGGCGATGGACTGTTTCACTGTTACAGCTTAACCAAGAGGTGGCGCAAGTAAATCGTCTGGATCTACGATAGCTCGTACGATCGTCTCCTTGCATTTGCACCGCAAGGTAGTGAAAAGACATAGATCATATGTTGTCAAGGGAAGTTTGATCGCATTGTGTAGCTCGTGACAAGATTTTTTTGGCTCCAAGGGATGAAACCAGTGAGGAGCTGTTTCCAGACACAGTCTACCCCGGTGACAGATTTAAAGGCCATCTCCCGTTCCTTGAGCAGCATTACTGAAGTAGCAGACCAATTTACAAGCAAATCATTTATTTAGCAATGAACCTTCCACCTTCCCCACTCATCTCAATTCACTTCACAAAATCGTAAGCTGAACCTATTTAGCGGTCCATTTACCAAGTGGCCTTGGTCACCTCCACTTCTGCTATGAAACGGTTGAACTCCCAACCCTTAGGGTAGCGATCCCCCCTTATTGGATACGAAAGTATTCCGACCAATTTTTGACACCGACTCAATTAATGTAGGAGATACCAGTCAGTCACTAAAATTCACTGCTACCTACGCTGGTCTGTCGGAATAGTAGACAGTTCGTTAGGCCTTGCTGCTAGTTCACGCGCAGATTCACGATTCCTTTCAGTTTATTAGTTCCTATCACGGTGTCAGTTTAGGTCCCCCACACGCAAGGCTAAAACTCCAGAACATTACACTCTCATGGGCCCCACAACACAAAAGATGCACGGATGTCCATACAAGGGGTTATTTCAAGAACATGACTGATTTGAAGGTTACAAACACAAACTCGAACCGCAGTGTATCAGTCCGAACTCACCAAAAACGGTAGAAGTAGGTACTTCCGATTTTATATAAGTTGAAAGAACATACTAACCTTGAACAAAAGGCTTTGCCACAGTTGCGACAGTGGTGTTTTCGCTCCGTCAGTGAGAAGCGCGTCCCACAAGCGGGTGCAGCACACACCCCTACCAAGCCATCTTCACTGAATGCAGCACCGATGGTAGTGGCGGATGTGACATCAGAACCAGAGCCGCCGCTTCCGCAACCAGGCACGGACCAGGCAAAAATGCGGCCCTTAGCGTCACCGACAAGAACGGAGCGATGGTCACGAGAGATAGCCAGAGCCATGAGCGGCAGTGGCGCTGTGTCAGATCGATCGAAAGCGGTGTGCACGGTGAGATCGGCCCTCAGGGTCAGTTGGCGTCGCCATTTCACCTGAACTGTTTGGAGAAATAATGTGGATTTTAGAACAGAAATAATCCATCATCCTATTTGAGATCAAGCATTTGCACGATGCAAGTGATCAACACCCTACTTGAATTACAGCTCCCCTGTTCCAAGTTCAGTGTGAATAACGGACTTGGAGTAAACGTAGTGGATGAAAGAAAGTGCTATCGACTACTACAATTAATGACCGCCATTCTCCTCGTAATTAGAGTTTTATAATGCCTTTTTGCCTTCTATGGAAATGTAATTGCGTATGATCAAATGTTGTTGAAAACTGTGGATAGGATACCGATTCAACAACAGCTGTGCCACTTTAATTGAATTGTTTGGAAAAGGGACTTTAAACATTCAGTAAAAATGGGATTAAAAGGCTGTTTTTAATTTGGAGATGAAAGTCTTCAAAATCCTCTGCTTCGACCCTCGACGTAGAAGATACGGACCTACTATTGCCGATGGAAAGAACCATCAGTAACTACAAATCTTCTAGGGCAGTGTGTCCCCTGTGGTTAAAAATAGGATAAGAGCTTCTAAAATACGCCTCCTGGGGGCAAATAAAAGTGAGTTATCATTAGGAGTGTGTTAAAGATGGATGTGGTGTAAGTACCTTTTTGTTGATAGGGGCTTTAAAGTTTCGCGTTTTAGTTGAAAGGGAAGTATAAACCGTTATAGACTAATCAGATGATTATTTGAAAGCAACTACCTTGAACCAGTCGCAAACCGACTTGGATTGTGAGAGATTATCTGTTTTATGGAAGTATGTACGACAATCGGTAAATACCAGTAAACGGTTTTACACCACTTTACTTAAGAAACCGCCAAGTCAGATGCGTCTGACCAGTGAGACACCGATGAAGGATGTAGTGGTAGCGTAATATACTTATACACTGTAAATTTAAAACACGAGGTTTGATTACAAGGCTTTCGTATGAACAGACACTTTTACTGCTTAGTCGTATTTAAATAATGATAAGTTGCCTTTGATCATTGAGAATTGCTTTCCAAAACCACAAAATTCTCAAAAAAATAATTACAAATATTGTCAGCAAAGAAACGGAAGAAAGGGGAAAGAGGCTCACCGAAATCATTTGAGGAAGTGAGAGACGGGCAGGGGATCTAAAATGGACGCAACACGGATTAATAAAGGATCAGCACAAAAGATGCTTTCTAAATTACACATGCCGCACCTTCGAAGTGGTGCTATCGGGCGACTCCTCACAGACGTAGTCTAATCCCCACATTCGCACGAAACCGTCTGAGCCCCCAGTGATGACCACATGACCGGGCTCCCAGTCTCGAAGCTAAAAAAAGTCAAACGGTTACATGGTGTTGCGCATTAACTTGTGGCTTACATAGAGTTACTTCACTTTCAATTAGCTTGCATACAAGCAGCTAAGATTGTGGCCCAATTTTAAGAATGATGCGGCAATTTCATCCGCAATTAGCTCGCATTCTGGAGAGCAACTCACCTCATAAACAACAAATAATACACAGAATGGAAACCAGATGTTTGGTCGGTGTAGCGAAAATAGACTGCAAAATTACACCACAACTAGAGGAAAACAGATGTAGCCACAGAAACTGCACATAAGCCGTACTCACGGTACTCATGGCAACACAGTAGATTTGATTGCTCTGGTCTGGCGCAGTATTGAGACACGCAACCAGGTCTCCAGTGATACTCCACAGATAAAGCCAGGCACCAGCGCACACTGCGATGTCGCCGGTGGCCTCGCTAATGCAGAGAGCAGCCACGGGCGCCTTGTAGGCGGTCCCACCGCTACTGGCGCCAAGCTGGCGGAGAAAGATAAGGTAGCGCAGGTCCCAGACAATGCAGGTACAGTCACGACCCCCACTAACAATAAGATTAAAACTATCCGAGGCTGCGAGGCAGGTGACCACATCGGTGTGACCGTAGAGACACCCATTCAGTTGGAGACTGCTCGCGGTGGTGCCAAACACAACGCCTGAGCCATGTCCCTCGATAGGGACATTCCAGTCAGAGGGACAGAAGGGTTTGCCCTGCTCTTCGTTAGGGCTGCGTAGCTAAAAGCAAAAAGAAGTTGGCAATGTCATAAAGCATTCTTAAAGATTGCTACCCGAGACTGCAAAGATACACTCAAATACCAGTTTCTAGCATACAAATTCAAATATGACCTAAATATGGATAATACAAGCTCTATTTCGATACAATAGCATGACCATATGTGAAGCTAACTGGTATGGCGATTCCTAGTACGTGAGTTCAATTCAAGAAAATAGGAAATTCATAATAATCCAACGTAATAATTACTATGAACACAGTTACCCTCTCTGGTCTTAGCTCGCAATATCTCACGTCGTAGACATGCAATCAAGGTTGAAATTGTCGGTAAGACTCAAATTTCTTGCATCAATAACTGTCGACATATGATACGTTTAGTGAGTAATCGGGTCTCTGTAAAATTTAGGGTCTTTAATGCCAGATTGAAGTAAATCAAGAATCTATATGCAACGACCACACGGATCCATACGATTCAGCCTGTTTTACAAGAAGTTTAAAGATCAAGTGCTAGAAGATGAGCGCATTTAGCGCAAATTGTAGCATTTTAGGGTTTAGAGACGAATCTAGAGAGCGGGAGTGCTGAAATTAACCTCAATCCGGTGGAAACACGAAGCTGAATAGCTGTCATTTCTTTAATTCGAAAGAAGTCACTAGATTAATGAGACCCGTAAGTAGATGAAAAGCTGAGAGCCTTTCATTGGATCGATGAAGGTGGGAAGGGCGCTGGGACTCACCTGCCAGACTTTTACAACCCCAGTCATGCCAGCGGTGACAATGGTGGAGGCATTGGGAGCAGCAGCACAGAGAACCTGACTGGAGTTAACCATCTCAAAGACCTGCAACACTTTGTCACCAAGAAGGCTGCAGATGCGAAAGCTATCATCTGGGTAGCCCCAGGCCAGGTAACGAGTGAAGTTTGGTGGCAGCAGGACCTGCATTGGCGAGCGAGAAAAAAGTTAAGTTTTTGGTTGGCGATACACTTAAAGCACGATCTTACATCAGCTGAGAAATAAAATTCCAACTGGAGGTGGCATGGAGATTTATCATCAGGACGTAAAATATGAAACGTTCGATCTCTATGATTCAGGGTATTTTCACCTTTTTTCCCATTTTTTTCAGTCATTGTAAATAAGAGATAACATGACATTTTGAAAAGAACAATTCGATTTGGAACTTCATCAAAGCGTGAGCATGTTTGCACTTCTTATAATCACTGCCAGAATCTCGGTTTCACCGGAGGATACAGTACCAAAAGCTATGATACGATGATTTAGCACCGATCTGGTGATTTGACTCCTGAAAAGTGAGCCACGTGCTATGCGAGAAACCCGATATGGAATCAGTGTGACTTAAAATTACGGGAAAAAAATGAATCGGAGATTGCACATGGGGTGATTAGTGTTTTAAATTATTAAACATTTTTTTCAAAAAAAATTCGGACGGGAATGAGGAGCCAATACCGTGTTAGGCAGTGTGGCCACTTAACCAATCGAAAAGCGTGAACTTGCAGTACATGATTTGAATAAATTGAGACACAAAAAGTCGTGATTAAGTGGCCCATATTGATATTAAAGCAAGTCCATCGGAGCAAAAGAAAAAGAGGACATTTAAAATTCCTCGAACAAGCTCCCCACCAAAATAGGGATAAAGTAGCAAAGATAAAACCCGGTTCTCTTTTCAAGTTTTTTTTGCTATGGACAGCAAGATGGCAAACGTGCCGAGAACATCTGATCAATTCAATACACTTCTGCTCATTTGAGATACGGTCAGATTGGAAAATTTATGGCCTCTAGTGCATCAAACAAACACAAACCTATTCGGACTTCAAGTTAATTCCTTAAACCTATTATCAATCGACTAAGTTGAGACTCAGCTTGGCTTTCCATGCTTCTGTCATCATTTCAACAGTTTAGCGTTTACCATATTTTGTTCGACCACAACTATGGGTCCGGCCGCTGCACCACCAGATCCCGATGAATCTCCGCTGGAACCGCTGCCAACACCACTGCCACCTCCACCAACAGCACCACCACTACCACCACCAATTCCAAAGAGTCCACTAGGTGAAAGAATGAGGGTCGAGAGGCCCCCAGAGGTAAGCTGGGAGGCGCTGCCAAGAACCGGAGTGCCAACAGCGCTCCCAAGACCACCACCACAACCGGTGATGACGCCACTACCACTGCCAAAGGAGAAGCCCTTCAGATTTCCCGGCTCCAGTTGAAGGATCTGCCCTACGGCGTGACGTAGTTCTGGTGAAGAGAAGGAGAAACGGTAGTTATAAGTTACTAAATTGATTGTTAATTCTTGGTGAAAGTAAATATGCCACTCATTATTGTCGAAGCAGATATGCGGACAGACGCATCTGAAATGGTCCTATACTAAGCCATGGTGTTACAACAATAGTCACTGCTAAACAGGAGGGATCGAAAATACTGAATTAATCACATAGGCCGTTAGAACTTATTCGTTTGCGTTTCTTCGATCTTTTTACCCTTGCCATTGGCCTTTTAACTTTCCATAAAGAATAATCTCGACATTACTTTTGTGATTAAAAAGTAATTGATTTGCGCTACATACCTTGACGGGCAGCAATAATTTCTACGGTAATGAATGTTGCTGACTACATTGCTTAAGAGACCGAACAAGTACGAGCTATTTTTTGGAATTATTAATTTTAAACAAGGCCCGGGGAAGAAGCCATTTGTCGAATGAGAGGCAAAAACGCTTGCAGATATCAAAAGACATTTATTACCGTCCCAAAAAACTTTTGTAGAAAGAACCTTAGAAAAGAGATGGAAACTGACTCATGTGAATTGTTCACTTCTATTAAGCGATTGCTTAGTCCTCCAAGTTACGACCTCCATGCCGATCATGAATAGATCTGGCCACAATATCTAGCCATTCCTTATCTAAATCACACTGCCTGGTAGATCTTCCAACCCATGGTATGGAATACCAATTTGATAACAATTCGAAGGCGGTTTTTTACCAGATCTTTTGGTGATTCCCACGGCTCCCCTACCTTACTCTATCAGTACCACTTGGAACTGCTTAAATACTTAACGAAGGGCAGTCACTCGGCATGGCCCGCAGGCGGGTCCAAATAGAGTACAATTTTTCAACCAAATTTTGTTTTGCAAAAGTGGTCTGCAATGGAGACTCGATGAACAGCTGGAAATTAAAGTGGATGGCCAAAAAGAAAGGTTATACGCTTTACTGCAATATGAAGGAAATGGGAGAAAACAATGAAAAGTACACCTTTCGCGAGCGCAAAAAATTTGGATTGGAGAGCCTGTTGTTGAACATGAAAACAAACCAAACAAACGGAAGGATAAGCTATGAAAAGTTCTTGCAACGTACCCCTGGCGGCACCCAAACTTGGCTTCAAACTTTCCAGATTGTGGAAAAAGAAGGCGGATGAAGCTGGAGATATGCTAGCCCTTGAATCAGGAAAAGAACCGACGTTATTCCCACTACCAGCAGGAATGAGAATGTTGGGATGTGAAAGAGGTTGAAAAGCGACCATTTTCTTGGCCGGATGAGGTTTGCGGAAAATTTGCCGTGGAATTTGACCAAAGTTGTTAATGAACCCGACCACGGCACGACGCTTCACAGGATCGTCGATGGCATAGATGTCCACATTTCCTTCGTAAAAGAGGTGGTGAAAGACGTTGGCTGCTTGTACCGCCGGCTCTCCACGTTGTTTGTAGCCGAAGATGAGGTCTATCCAGTGGTGTAGATTAGCAGAGACATATTCACTCTCCAAGGCCTGTTAGGTGCAAATATAAAATATCAACACCAAGCAGTACAGCCATGCCTAAACAAGTCTGGTGATTGTGTAAACCACTAGAGTCCGGATCACTAATCAAACGATAATATAGCAAAGAGCCTTATTTTCAGGTCCCGTCCAGCAGCATAGTAAAGTTACTAACAGATCTGTGCATCAAAAATAACTCGTCAAGTCCGAAACAACTTGTACTTGTAGACACGATGAGGATCGATCGGTAATACTATTGTGCTTGAATGGAAAACATAACATGGCACAGATGGAGTAATAATTCGCTTAAATTACGGGAGGTCATTCAATCGTCCATTGGAATTTAAAAGGGTATAGCGGGAAAGGCTATAAATGAGGCTCCTCAGATGGAAAGGAAGGGGTAATATAAAAGCAGACTCATTTATTTGCAAAAGAGGTAGGCAAGCTAAAAATTCCTCGGCCAAATACTGAGAATCCTATGCGAGTTGGAGTCACTAGGTCTACAAAGTGCTTATTTGTCGTTCAATAATCACCAACAGGATAGCATAAAAACGATCCAGACAAAATAAAAATTTATCAACGTACTACTTCCTACTTGATCATTGCAAGCATTAAAAAGATAAAGCGGAAGAAATAGATGAAATCTAAACAGATGAATTACAATCAAGTAAAGTCTTTAAAAGAACAAAACCATGGTAGCCGACCTCACGATGTTGTCGAATGAACTCGCGCGGATCACCCTTAGCCCAGGGTGGGAGAAGAACGTGGTCCACCCGAACACCATTCTGCTTGCAGCCGAAGTCGAAATGGTTTGAGTTGACCAGGAAGTCAGGTAGGTAGAAGAACTCGGGAATGAGCTCGCGCACGTCGGCCATGTTGTGCTGGCTGGCACTCAGCCAGGCCTCCTCCACGCTGTGAAACATCCGATCTGGCAAGTCGAAATGGCCACCCTGAAAAGCCATCGACGATGGAAATAGTAACAGAGCAGTGCTTGTCTCAGTTGCCTATTTAGCCCCACAATATTTTTCAGTTGTTCACTAGTTTTATTATTCAGGTCTCGCTGTCTATGCTCCATATCGTCTTCAAAGGCGCCTCTGAGGCTACATCAATGACAATTTGGTAAACACAATTCGAAAGAACAACAAGCTCAATTTCTTTGACCCGCTTTCAGAGGGTTCAAATGCAGAAGCAGAGTTTAAATAAGTCACGAGATATAACCAACTGAGTAGAATGGATGTCAGCTTTCGTGGTTGTACCACCTGCCGCTCATTCACCATTGAAAATTACTCAGTAGTGGAACGGACGAACAAATGGACCGAAATACAGCGTTGGATGCATGTGAAAAGACCGTACAACAGGGACATTTGACGTCTAGTAATTCCGAACAATAAATAAAGCAGTGAAGCTTATTTCCGTACTTTTTTACTGCCTGTTTAACACATGGCATTGAGGCGATAGCTGATCTACAAGTTAAAACCAGCTGTTGCTGTCAAATGGGCTGGAATTGGCAGGATTAAAATATAAATGAACTGAATGAAACATATATCATTTTATACTCACAATCCTACTACGTTAGTCACCAGAAAGCCTAATCGTTGCACAGAAACTGACCTGAAGTTTAATGAAGTGTTGCGCAAAGGGCTCCATGCGCACGAGGTAGGAGGCAACAATCATGGCAGAGGAGTAATGCGTGCCATAGTGATAGGGAGGCGTCTCTCCAGAGGGGTCCTCCCACTCCCTGAAGCGGCGTTGGAATTGGGCTAGCCTACCCGAAGTCTGGGCGCCCATAGGTTTGGTGAAGTCACGGAATGTAGTGGGGCGAGAGAGGTCGAGGTGGAGAGAGGTGTAGTCAGCTAGCACCCATGGAAATACGGGATACTGCATTAGGTCGTTGTAAGAACGACCTGCCTGAGTGTTGAGGTACATCAGGTACTGGAAATTGCTGATCTCACCGCGCTAAGAGGATGAAGAATCAGCTAGGCCTCATACTACGTAGGCATGACTTTATGCGCAAGAAGTTGATGTATCAACTTAAAATGAACTGTGGTAGAAAATGGCTATGGTAAAAAATATTGCGGTTAAAACTGAAAAGATAAAATTAAAAATCAAATAAAACAGAAGCATACCACCCAGCGTTGAGTAACCGTCTTTTCTCCAAGCAAACTGCTCAACAAATGCGAATTCCTAAAAAGAAATACAAGCAACAAATGTGGTGAAGAAGTAAATAAACAGGGAGCTTTAACGTTTAGGATGATTGAGCAATTAAAAACAGAAATAAAAAAAGTGACAACGGAGTTCAATTGTTCCAAACGCACTAATTATAAAGCGCTTAAGACGGAGGAAGTGCTTTTAAGGGCGAAAAAACATACGATCGAGCCGAATGCAGGGAGGCGAAACGATTTGTATTGATGCTTGAGGAGGCTGCCGTAAAACTATGATAAAAATAGAAATCAATAAAATTCTTTCCTGGGAAAAGGTAAAAGTAGCGGCATGGACTTTCCAACATCAAAGCTCGGTTCAATTATGAGAAAGCACATTAAACAGATGCCTTTTGAAAGTTTCGGTTGGATTAGCAGAAAACAAACGCGCTCAAAATGAGATTTGTTGCTACTGACTGACCATTCGTAGACTTTGCTTTGGAAGTCCTTGGCAAACACGAGAAAGAAGTTGCGACCATCAGCATTGAATACCTCCAGTGCAGTCTGTTGTAGGAGATATCGACGACGATGTACCTCACGAATCTTTTCGTAAGCAAACTTGAAATATCTAAAGTACACAGAGCATGTGTTAAAAAGATAAGTGAAATATATTGAGGGTTATTTTCTAGATTCAGTCACTCACTGGTTCCCCGAGATTTGATCCACGGCACCAGAACTGACCAAATCCGAGGTGTAAGATGAAGACGAGTGAGCCTGTCTATGCCTTGTGGCAACCACGGCGACAGTATCAGTCCCAGTGGGGACAATCGGTTTGTGCTGCATCCCTGGAGGAAGGGCTTCAATGCTGACGATTTCATGAGTGTTGGTGAGAGTGTACCCATCTATCACGTAAAAGTGATTTCTCCCAAAAAGGAGAAGACCCTCATGCACATCCAGACCGCAAATTCGAGCGCATCGGTAGATAGAGGAGAGACATTCAACCGGCTCTAGAAGGCGCATAAAGGCGATGTGACCGTTGAGCTGATCTAGAGCCGTGGGACTTCCCTCGGGAGTAGACGAAGAAGGTGGTTTCGAGGGAGGCGATTGCCTAGCAGTACCATCAGTGGACGATTGGTGTTGTTGAGAATTTTGTGGTTGTAATGGTGTAGATGGTGGTTGCGGATTAGGTGACTGATCATCCAGTCCCAAGTCGAGAGACTCTGTGGAGGAGTTTTCGATTGCTTCGCCACGGTCCTCTTCATCAACTGTCTCGGCTTCAACAGAATTAGCTGAGGTATCGCAAAGCGCCTCACTGCTAGAATCCACGAAACTGACGGCGCGAGAGGTATTGCTTTTGCTATCGCGAATGAGGCGGCTGGTACGAATTAGGGTGTCTGAAAGAAATCCGGGAGAGTCATTGAAGTCAAAGAAGATAGAGTCTTTACATGACTTTTTGGGATTTAAATGAAAACTCCAAAGAATCTAAGTTAGCGCTAAACAATGTATGATTCACCCTTGCTAATCTGTTAACTGACCTCACATTTTCATAGCCATAATACGAAAATTCGGAGGACCGAAATTGGGAGACCTCAGCAAGTAAAGCTTCCCTACGGCTTTTGGTACCTGGTTTACAGTTCAAAGATGGGATAGCCAACTATTTTAGCGGATGGTGGGCGCGGCTTCGAAACCACATTCCGGTAATTTGAGGAGCCTTGTCTACCAAACCATCCTCTCTCAGAAGAGCCAATACATCTGTTCGTTTCTATGTCATAAAAACAGGCTGAGAAGGGCAGGGTTGAGTAGAATCATTTATTATTTGTTGCATTCATAGAGTGGAACGCGGCCGATTGATCGGTGATGTTTAAAAGGTTTTATTTTGCATCGAAGGCGACGGTTTCGATATGACTCATTGTTCTTCTATGATTTATTGAATTGATTCGATAAACTCCGGGCAGTTGGTTGATAATAATCAAAACTCTTGGAGTATTGAATACGTTAACTATCCTAGATAAGCACCTAATTTGAGGTAAATCAAGTAAATTCCCAAAATTGTCCATTTAGGCTTCATTAGAGGTCGCTCTAAGATAAAATAGCCTATCTGAACGGAATTCCTAAATCACACGTTTCCTTATTTATTAAGTAACCATACCCTGAAAATAGCGCTGACTTTCAGAATGCTCCCTCAAAAAATAGATTACGCAGAGTCCCATTAAAATTAATCACTTTAAATTTAATAATCAAACGAATTAAAGAGTTCACAGCATAAGATACGAGAAATGGGGCCACCCTATTCTAAGACAAAAAACCCACCTTCTGTCTCAGCGATGTCAGAGAAGGTCAAGCTCTCCCCACTAGGATCGACGGTGTCGCTTGGCGGTGATTCCCCCACAGCCGCCTCCTCCTCTTCCAGCTTCTTTGGAGCTTCAGGACCTCGTAAAAGTCGTCTTCTGCGGTAGCGAAATCGAGCTCCCAGACTCTGAGGTGCGATGAAACCACGTTTCGTTGTGGTTGCAGGCATCTGAATATTTCCACTTTCCTGAGAGTACGATAATAGAGTACATAAATAAACAACAGCCGAAAGAATTGCGTCTTTGCCGAAAAAGCAGTGAGGCTCGCCTGTCCAAAACCAAAAATACCACCGCAGGCCGTGCAAACAACAGGAGAGGTTTAATAGTTTGCATTACATTAAACAGCGTTGGCTATTTGGTGAATCCGACACTTTTCTTAGAAAATTCAGAAGCTCAAACGCATAGCGCACTGTTGAAGGGAGAAAACATCAAGAATTATCCATTCAAACTACACGTGTAGAAGATGGTAACATTTACTCTCAGCTCAGTGATACTGTCTCCAAGACCATATATTCTAGACTTGAAAAAGATTGTTTTAATACTTTGTAGAGCGTTCTTTATAATTGCTGATCCGAGTATTATTTTGCCGTGTTATAACGATGGACTAAAAATTACAGTTTTCCGAGTTATCAAAGGAGTATCAACCTCAACACCTTTTGTTTGCTTGGTATGGCCTTCTCAAGTAACTTATGGACTGAAGGAATAGGATTCTCGTGTTCCTCGGAGCAGTTGATGAAAGGCCATAACTTTCTTATTCCCGACTATTTAAGGTCACTGTGGTGTTCAATGGTTACAAGACACAGTCGAATAAGAAAACCAAAGTCTTAACCTTTCTTCGATATCTCTTGATTACATTCAAATCAAAACGCCTGAATTACCCCATTGGCTGAAGAAGCGATCGTCCCTTCATTCGCAGCCTGAGTGGTTCTACTAATAGTTGGATAGTGCCGATAGAAGCTCGGATTTGGTAGCATTCTTTTGCGCATTCGACAGGGCCCCTCAGTGGGATCCAGCTCCCACTTTACAACGTCATCATCAGCGCACATAGGACCCCAAATGGAGCGCTCTTGAGTCAGATTATCCTCCATTTTATTCCACTCAATCTCCACTTGGCGCCAGAGAAACGATGTATCCTGAGGCGCAAAAGAAGAAACACGTTAAATATTATCATTTTGGTTTCATAACAGTTTAGGCAACTTACTCTCTCTTGACTTTGTTTACTCCAGTCCAAGGACTCTGTTACCAGCGTTAGAGGGTTCTCCACCTGCATGCTGATACGCTGGAAAAAAAGGATACAAATTAGGACAGTGAAATGCCCACAATTCAACAGGCAGAAGGGCCATACCTTCAAGGTAGACAAAGTAGTCGATTTCTTGGTCAAGAGTGGCAGACCAATGGGAATCCTCGGCACAAGCACCCAATCGGCATCGCCAACGCTACTGCCACTACCTGTAGTCATTAAACCAGAGACATCGACAGATTCTACGAGGCTGAATTGGCGCCCATTTCTTCGCGACTCTGCCGATTTCGCAGAGCTAAATTCGGCGGCTGTCGTGGATGTACTGCCACCACCACTAACAGCAGCTGCGTTAGATGCCATTCGTAAGACACTGGCACTCATTCGACCCAGCCTCTTGGATATCTGGTGGGAGAGCCCTTTAATGGGAGGTTTAGGTGGGGTGGAGGATAGCTGGTCGGCCCCCGTGACCTTGTTGTTGGTCGACTCCAGTTGGCGTTCGATTGTGGAGGGACCATACATGGAGAGAAGACCCCACTGAGAGGTAGGTGTGGATGCGGCGTTTTGAGAGACAATGCCACCGCAACCTGTGGCCTCTGCATCGACGTACGTCGTCCATTTCATGATGCAGGGTCCTTCAAGAGCGACAGACCATTCTAGCAGAGAGGGGATCCCAGCTAGCTGAGACAGTGGAGAATTTGGAAGGAGGGCCACAAAAACCTGGAGGGAAGAGCATTTCTTGTTAGGAGGCTGGAGCATGGTGGAGTTCGACGGCAATCAAAGTAATACACAGGCAATGAGACTTGTTAATTATCACTACAGTAAGTGCTGACTTTAACCAGAAACTCCGGTCATGTTCTATATGTCACTGGCATGTGACTTCGGCGCCAACTTGGGCTCTGAGATGATGTGGAAGCTACTTCGCTGTTCTACTTCCAGGAAAAAAGCGCAATAGCCGCACAACAAATTCCTTCAATGCTCTTCATAGAAATAGTTTGCTAGTCTCTAAAAAAATACCCATCTCCTCTTCTAATGTGATCTACTCGTAACCGTGGGCACTATATTATGGCATCAAGGCATATTGTGAGAAATGTGAAGAAAGTGGCTAATAGCCTAAAGTTATCAACGAGGAAAAGCGCCTGATTAGAATTGGAATCGCGAAGACACGATGGAAGGAATACACAATAACACAGCTGTACCTTTCATAGTGGAGATTGTTTATTCACGTAAAGCAAAGCCGAAAGCTGAATCCATGTAAAGAACCCTTGGTATATCAAAAAAACTCAGTACTACAGTGAAAGTTATTTGAGATGCACCATATTTTGATAAGATGCAAAACAGATCAGAATTTGCCAAGTCTGCTTGAAATGACTTCAGATATTGAACTGATAATTATGCAGCGATCGAAATCCACCTTCCTTTGGTGTTATGACAAACATCTGTCGAGAGTAATTTGTTGAAACGGACTTTTTAAGAGATGAAGTCCCGTCTCTTATAATGATAATGATGCAGAAGTCCATTGGCAGGGAGCTTTACCTCATGCCCAAACGTTGTTGCATAAACACCTGCTCGAAGGAAAGAACCTTGTACACATCCATTCAAAAATCCTATACTAATAACGCTTTGAGTACCATAAACTACTTGCAAATGCAAGGTTTCAAGGCGGAAGTTGAAATCTGTAGAAACTTGTAGACAACAAAAAGGAAGACACCTTTTGATTCCATATATAACAGTGTTCCCACAGTTTGAGGGCCAGAGTTGCTAATTGCTCAAACTCTTCCTGTTGTGCCGGTAGGTCTTCCTGTTCCTCAACTTCGTGTTGCTGCCGTTGCTGCTCCTGGGGTCTTTGTGGAGGAGAGCTGCTCAAAAGAGCCTTCTCCTCATCATCGTCTGTTTCAAAGTCCTCCGTATCAAAGGCTGTCCTATAGAGTCCTGAGTCAGGCGTTTCCAATTCCTGCATTTCAGGCTGCACTGCTATGCCGACATCATCAGGCGCCTGAAGGTCCAAATTTACCCGACTTTGGTGATTCCTCTGGACATGTTGAATCAGTAGGTGAGCCAGACACACCGGAAACTCAGTATCCGCGGAATTAAAGGAAGAGAAGATGAAGGAATTTAGAGGATTCTCTTCAGAAAGCAGAATCTGGAGCATAGAGATTGCCAGTTTTTGATCCCTCTGCTTGAGAACGGGACGAGAAAGCTGGAAGAGGACGGAGCGGTTCAGACTACGATAGAGAGAGGCACGAGAGAGCGCTAGACTCGGATCTGCCGGAGACGGAAGCGGAGCAGATGGGGATTGAGTGAATGGATAATGACGAGGTGAAGAAGTGGACCGGAGAGTGGTCAACAGATGCTGCTCGAGCATTTGGATGAGTTGCGTAAGGAAGTCAATTATCTCGCTGATGGAACCCAAAAAGCAGCCCTGTTTTTGAAAAGTAAAAACAAGGAAATTATAAGAGTCATCTGCAAAACAGGAAATCTTCATCTTTTTAAGTTAGCTTACTCATAAAATTTAAAAGAAACGAATATAACTTAATTTAGAAATGAGCGCCTGTGAATGCTACTTTTATGTGCATTTTAAATAAATTTTATTGGAAAACCCAAATGGAATTCCCACTGAAAGGCAATAGAAGTGACCAAACAAAGTGAAATAAGTTAAGTTGGTAAGGGGAAAGTATTCCACAATTTTGTTCCAAGGTCTAATGGAGGATTCATGTTCAAGCTGGATTTAAGTCCCTTTCGCCTTCAAAATCATGAAAGCAGGATGTCCATATCACCTTGGCTGCCAGATTGTGTTCCTCAAACGTCAATGCATCACAGCATCCCATACACAAAGAAATTCTACTCCATGTAAACATTTTAGACCCCAGACAAAGCCAAAGATGATTCTAGGGAGTGTGGGCAATGGAAGCCATAGCATGCCTCCTTACTTTTCAGCGCAAGCTTATCAGTACTAACGCAGCAATACACAGTCTGGCATAAGAGATGGCTGCAAAATTCTCGATCAAGAAACTTTCTCATGGAAGATCAAGACTGCTTTCGCTGATACATGTCAGCAGCATGATTATAACAGGGATGAACAACTAGCAATCTAAAAAAGCAGTTTTAAAAATTTCACCAAAATAACAAAGCTGATAAGGGCTTTGACAAGCACCTTTTCGTTGTTGGTCGGAAGGCATAATTATCAAATCTTAAAGTAGCACACGGTGCTTTTAATATTTTATTGCTCTTTTCACAGATTCAGCTCCGTTGGTATGATACTACGACCTTATTAAAGGCCTTTCTTTGAATTTTATAGGCTTAACGTAATGCTAGCATAAGCTCAACCGATGTCACGAACATGTGGCACGAGTTTGTTATCCGTTCATGAACGCCGGCTGCAGCGAACCGTGTCGCAAGCAGGCTAGTGGAGTTTCAAAAAAAACAAATAGAAACGAGACAATGTTAAGCAACTAATTATTCTTTTCATTTTTGAGCAGTACAATTCAATTTGAAAAAATAAAGTATCCGCGCTGTAATAGTTGATGCTCATTCGTGGCCTTGGTGACAAACCCATAATGCAAGCTAAACATATTCCTATAGCATGGAATTTTGTCACTCCAATTCCCTCACTTTTATTTTTGAGTTGATCAGCTTTGTTAAAACGCACTGAGGATCGTGTAGACTTCGTGAAGCAAATTGAAGAAACACATCCAAAGGCGAAATAAACGCCTACAGAAGGATGCGGGCCCGGTTTAGGAAGAAAAGTTTGATGGTGGCGATGAAGACCACGAGTGATAAAAGAATGGGTCAAAAAGTGCATCAACACGCTGTACCGGATGCAGAAAGTCAAGAATTTCAAAACTTTGGTCAAGGTTTACAAAAAATACCCAGAATACGTCAAACCTATAGCCAAATGAGTGATGAACAAAGTGCCCCTCCAGGACAATGTGATAAAATAGAATAGCAAATGCAAAAGCTATCAACGCACACACCTGCCAGAGTTTGTCCACCAGCCGGCATGCAAAATATGCAAGATTCTGGGGAATATGCTGAGCGTAACCTCTCGAAGGCAGAAGAAGGCATGACTCTGAAAGCAGGTCCTTCGCTAGCATATATTCCATCAGGTTTCGCATCAACATTGTCTGAATCTCGTGTTGTTGCTTTGAAGAGCAGCTACTGTGTTCAGCCTACAAATAAACACCAAGATGAGCTTGGATTCTTAAGGAATATCGACTACGTTTCGCTACAATGGAGCGCCTACCTCTAGCACCGTATCGACCACGTGAACGGGTCGGTGGGCAG
The DNA here is from genome assembly GCA_036345935.2 of Taenia hydatigena. Classification (NCBI taxonomy): domain Eukaryota; kingdom Metazoa; phylum Platyhelminthes; class Cestoda; order Cyclophyllidea; family Taeniidae; genus Taenia; species Taenia hydatigena. The sequence continues at coordinate 11,605,028 of JADWOT020000009.1, forward strand.
TGGGGGGCAGCGAAAAGCTGTCCACAACGATAGTTCTCAAAAAACTCAACAATAGCTCATCTAGTCGACGCCAGGAGAACTCGCAAACTTCATCTGAACTGCACCTTTGAGTCCCATGGGCTGCCTGAGAGACACTGCTGATGACTAGTAGGTCGATGAGACCTGTGAGGAACTCGGGAGAGAGACATACTGTCTGAAAACCAAAATTGGATTGGTATAGGTAAGAGAAGAGCTGTAGCATGACGATCGGCATATGCTGGGTGGCCGATGAGAGCGTGGAAGGAGCCTAAAACGTACACATACAAAAATTAGTATAATGATGGTGGCTAACCCGATGGTTAAGCCAATTAGACCTCCACTAACTACCCGCATAAGAGCCGAGAGGATCGAAATAATTATTGTGGCAGCCTCAGGACAAGCAATGTTGTCGAAGAGATTTGAGTTATGCATTGTTTGAGGTGTAGAAGCAGTGAAGGCGCTGACGGTTTCAGGGGCTGCCGAAAAGTCCGCCACCCCAGTTGAGGTACCAAGAGGATAAAAAGGAATCTTCTGAAGGAAGAAATCTGGAGGCGGAATCGTTTGATCGCACAGACCAACAGTACTTTTCTCAGTCGAGATCACGTAAACCAGGTGGTTATAGAGTTCATCAAAAGTAAACTATGGACGAAGAAAAAGGAATCAATAGTAAAGTCACTTTACCAGAGTTGAAGTCAATAAAAGGATTTCACCAAGCGTACCATAGAAGCAGGAACAAAGGGAGTTCGGATGCCTAGCAGAAGATGAATTAGCATGGCATAGACCTCGGGCATTCCAGCGTTGCTAGCCAGGAGGGCTGAGAGTGCGAGAAATCCATTGACTCGTCCATTGGTATCATTACTGCACACGCGAGTTTGAGCCGCCTCAATGGAGTACGTTGAGGAAATTCGAGCTGCGGCTGGAGACGATCAACCATGAAATGAATGTATCGTAATCGGGACCGATTTTAAATAATACCAGTTCTTATTCCCGCGTCCAGCCCTACAACTGGCCTTTAGCACCAAAGCAACACTAGCCGGCACTTACGCAGCAGCCTTTGAAGCTATTTAATTCACAATTACACTGTATTAGAATCAGTGAAAAGGTAAAACCAGATTAAAAGAGCGAATTTTCCTCTCGCACAAAAATAGAGCAATTTCCAAAAGGCAAAATATAAAAATGTTGTGCTTTAAGCCTTTCCAGAAATTGGAAATCGCCCAGGCCATTAAACAGCTTTAAAACTGGCGAAACTTTTAATAAATCTGTTCATTTGATTGAAGCTATCGAACATGGCGCCTTTTATTCCCATGAGAATTTTTATAGTATACGAGTATCGCTAGGACAGCCAGGTAAAAATGAGGAAATTTTGGGACAGCGAGAGAAATACTCAAAATAAAAAAAAAACATTGGGTCGGTGATTCACTCATTTTCACATTATCCGTGCTGCTAGCCTATCAGTTCATAAGCATCTATAGCGAATTCGCATGCAGACTGATAAATGACAGAGCATCCTTAATGATAACTAAGCTACTTTATCCATGGTAGCACATCAGTATACGCGGGCTTGTAGGCGCTTCAAAGGTAATGCGGCCGTGACGTCATTAGGTAAGTTGGCAGAAATTATGGCGAAAACTCACTACACACCACCAATTTGCACACTTTCTCTTCTCCCCTCTATTGCAAGAGATAATCCCTAGTCATTTCGGATACCACGAAGTGTTCAAATCAGTTCGCTCACCGAACGGCAGCCCACCAGTGGTAGGTCCACCCATCTGTCCACGTTTCGTCGAAACGCGCATCCAACCACTACTGAAGACTTCCTTCCGAAACGCTACTATGCCAGGGAAAGCAGCGAATTCGGAGTCGGTGGAGGACTTCTGTTCACCTCCGCTGAAAGTGAGGAGGGCCAAACAGAAGGTACGTAAGGCGTGGGCCGCAGTGGCATCATGAAGGTTGGGAGAAAGGAAAAGGTGAAACCAGTCAAAGCCCAGAACGCTGACCATTCGATCACAGAGCCTAGAAAATGGAGCAAAGGAGGCAACAATAGTCACACTCGATTAAGAGAGGCAAGACAAACAGGGCTAGAACTTACTTTGAACACCTATGCTTCGGCTGAGAGAGAAGATGTGAGAGAAGTAGAAAACACTGGTTCCTCACGAATATAAGGACGGAGCGTTCTGATGGCACGAAAGCAAACAAAACCATCTATGAATTCATCTTATGACGTTCAATTTCCTTTTGACATACTTTGTATCATGAAGTAAATCAAACTTGACTCTAGTTGCCAATAAGTTGACTTCTCCTCTGCTTATCGTAAGAAATGTTTTAGTTCCCAGCCTTCAAGATTATTTGTTTCATAAACCCTTTTCCTGAAATGGCAAACCATTTTTAAAAAGGCACTTGCAGTGAAGTCAATGCAACAAAGATGGCTGTAACTATTAAGAGCTGACTTTTTGGAAATCTCCTTTTTCCATTTTCACAGCACTAATGGGTCATATGACGTGAGCTGACGAACTAAATAAAGCCGAACAGCTTTACTTTACGGATCATATTAAATTTATTTTAACAGTATTTGAACGGCAAGTAGTTTTTGCAATGCACTCATAAAAAATCCAACTTTAACATCAAGCACTCCACACTCAACGACCTGGTGTGCTTAAACGATTTTTAATAACAAATACTGTTCCGTAATCGGAGATTTTGAAAACGAACCACCAAAAACTATGCAAATTAGCCAAAAAATGAAGAGAATGAGGTACTTTTAAAGACCCAAAACAGCAAAATTATTGGAAATGCAAATAAGAGGCAGTAGCCACGCGCGATAAAAATACCTTGGGCAACTGAGGCCACCGTCTCGTCAGGGATTTCATCACTTCCTTTCGTCTGTTGCCTTGGCAACGTCCAAATCAAAAATTGACTGAGTCTATAAGCAAAACAGCAGCATACGAGCTATTCATAATCGGTCTAGAGTAAAAATAAAGCGAATTGTCGAGTGCGAAAATCGAACTCACAGTTGAAGAACTCCATAGGTAGGAGTTGTGAGCAGGACGATACCAAAGAGACGCATGCACGCGACGATCAGCTCGGCGAAGTGAGCGCTAGTTGGATTATTGTTATTCATCTCGTTGACAGCATCCATGATGAGAAAGACAAGACTGTCAAATAGACAATCGCTCACCAACTTGGCAAGCTTTTCCGTTGACGACTTAGTCTGGACAAAATATCATATAAATCAGTTTGTTGGTAAAAGAGGATTAATTCAGAAATAAGGGCTAACCTCCACAGAGACCATGTCATCACAAAGCCAAGAGAACTGCGAAGCAAGTTGATCAATAAGGTGAGACACAAGAGCATAATTAGTGGCATCTTCTCCGTTCTGGGGAGGCAGGCGCAACCATAGTTTTAGGTCACATAAGAGGTCACGAAAAGCGTCCTCGTTTAGACTAAAGCGTGTTTGTTGTGAGTTGGGAGGCAGATTTTCCTAAAAATTTAGAGGAATTTAAATTTAGACATCGCGCCGGGTATTGGAACATCACATTCAGGTTCGTAGAAAACGTAGTGAAGTCGCTGTAGCTGTGCCCTTCATTAATAAGGATTGAGACAGACAATGGTAGGAAATCTGTCGTTCCGATAAGCATATCGTATAAATAAATTTATTGCGAAGTCTAACAAACAAATCGTAATCCGCTTTTAAGCACCCAAAATCCACTCAAACCACTGTTCCGGTGGGAGCAAAGTGTATCAAGGGTCATTTGTCTGTTTCTAAATAATTTCCTAACAATGCAACGAACATAATTAATTCTTTTGAATTGTAGTAACGTGGTGAAATCTACTTCTCAATGAGCAAGAAATTGATACGGCGATTTCAGAACAATCTATGGACCAGTATACTAGCCAAAACTGCCAGTGGAGGTGCGCTTATTGCCTATAAAACACCCCTGGCCAACAATACCCAGCCGATGATAGAATGCTGTTTTTAGACCTTCGGAATAATTCATGGGTCAGTTCCGCGGCTACTTTTAACCCAGAAAGACTCCTCACATCAAGCTATAAAACAGGGCAAGTGGTCGAACATTGTAACCAGCTTAGAGGCGGCCAAGGGAGACAAAAGTACTGACAATTAAACATGGTAAAATGGTGTCCAAGGTACCTACCCAAGTTTGGAATGGTGGTGCGGGAAGCATTTGATTGAAGGTGAATCGTGTTACAAGACCTGCAATTTCTTCATCAAGAAATTGGCTCTTCTTTCGCAGGATTCCCGCCATTAGCTGTGGAGAAGAAACAAGTGGTTATGTACAAACTAGAGAATCGTTTACTAGTTTATAGCAAAGCTGCTGAGGGATGCTTCTCAAGCAATAGTAGCTACCTATGAGTATGGGCTTTTGCAGGGCTTAAGTGGTGAGTGACAATCTTATGCGCAAAAATTTTGAAGAGATGATGGGGTTAATTGGTGGCGTCACGTTATCACCTCCACCAAGTTAACAGAGATTACCTTCAGATCACTAATAATGGCTACCCTACGAATCAAATCAGCTGCGATTTATGCTGATGGCACTAGATAGTAAGAATTTAGCGAAAATATTGCTCAAGGGAAAAGAATTGGCAGTCCCAGTTAGGAACGACGACAATGATATAGGAGATTATACAGAGATATTTATCGTCACCAAAGGTAAATACGCTACTTAACAAGCTTGCGATTCGCCGATTGAGCGGAAAGCTTTCATTACCTACTAAAGCTTAGAAAAAAGAATGACCTAGCGAAGCACTTTTTGGTCCATTAGCATAGGAATTACTAACGCAGATGCTGTCGGCTTCACACCTGATAATCTACATTTTTGGAATTCAAGCATTTTCTAAGAGTCATTAGATTCACTCGCATAATGCCTGATCGCTTTTCTCTAAAACAACCAAGATATTGCTTGGAGGCTATCTACCTGAAACATTCCATTCCACTATTGGAAGTTCAAGAAACTGCTTAACTAATACGACACTCAAAATCATTACTAACACAGAGTCATGTTTTTAATAAGGATTAAGTTATCTACTGGAAGGTCCGATGCTTTGACAGCTATTAAGTGTGAAGGTAGTACTTAACACTAGCTACACACCTGATAGCCATGCAGACGCTGAACCTCAGCAGCAGTGGCATGACTAGCCCCGATAACACAGAATATCGCACGAAGGGAATTTTTAAGCTGCACTGGGGTGTTAGCCAGCGCGAGGAAGGAGAGCAGCAGTCCGGTGGGGTCGGCGACAGCGCTGAGGAGGGTTCCGAGGGCGCATGGGCTAAAAACGCGCACCCCCTGGTAACCCACTAGCACCGCCCCGAGGCTGCGAGCAGCTCCTGCCAGCTGGGTGGCCAAGTTGCGCAGTACGCGGATGGGTGTGAGATTCTCGCGAAGGGGCATATGCAACTGTGGAGAGTAGATGAAAAGGGTTTAAGTCCACATGCGCGTACGGGTGATTTCATTCCTACGCGGTAAGGTCAAGAGATTGTGGAGTGAAGGCTCCATTGAATAATAGAATAAGCGTACACCCCTAGCCATATACGTAGTTAAAAAACAACTTATGGTCAGTTCGATTTGGGCGGAATTAGAGACTTCCTTTCTGGTTCGGATAATTTAATAAGCATACGGCTTGGGAGTACCCGCGACCACAAAGCTAAACACAAAGTTTGCACATAGGCAAGGATCAATTCACAGCCTTTTAAGAGCACTGATTGATTTGTCTTTTGGGAAAATAATGGACATCAAAGTAAAGAATACGTACGCGCATACGTATGCATACGATGGAATAGCACGACGCGTAGCCTAAAACGACTCAACTTTGAGGTCCAAAAAGCATTAAAGTGGAAAAAAAGTATTTCCTTTGATTCAGAGGTTGTTGGTGAAATAGTAGGATTAGGAGCAGTGGCGGACGAGGAGGAAAAATGCAGACATAAGTTTATTTGCTCAACACCCAATAGGCATTTAAGAAACGACTCATAATCGGGAAAAGTTGAGAGGAAGACCAAACACAAGACGATCAACTTCTTTTCTGGCTCAAAAATTACTGGTAAGTCGATAATTCTCAGCAAACTATAACAACACTCAGTCCACTCACGCACCGGGAATCGCGTTGGAATTTAACTAAACTCTAGTCCCAATTTTGTCACGGATCTGTAAAATTTGAGAACTCTCAGAAAACCCTGTGGAAATTTTTGTTTAATTTTTGAATCGGGTTATGAATTTGTATGCTTTTGAGCTAACAACCACAAAGAAGCTCTTATTAAAGGAAAGTTTGTTGCTTCTTGGAAGAAAGTGAGACTTAGAGGAAATTGTTTAAGTTTACTTTTCCGAAAACAACCTTACTTTTGATTTCGTTAGGCTGTACCTGCGTTATACGATTTGAGGTACGGGGTTTACCTACTTTGCCCTCCTAATAGTGGCCAAGAAGTTTGCAGTTCCGTTCGTTGCTCGATTTCACCTTACTCTAAGCGTACATGAAAACGGTAGGCTGTGGATAAGCATACAGTAAAGGTAACAATAGTTTGCCATACTGTAAATGTTGGATACTGTGCTCCATTCCTGCGATTCCTCCCAACCCGCGGCATATTCAGAAGCCTAGTTACGCGAGCATGCGGAAGTATTATTGCCCACACAAGTGCAAATGCACGCACATGGCAATAAATACAACCACACATTAAAACGCCTCACTATCGGCCCAAAGTGAAGTAAGAAAAGGCGGAAAACTCATGCAATGTTGAAAACAAAAAGAAAACGCTTCATGAATAACTTGTGATCCCTTAGAAAATGGATAAAGAAAGTTGGACGGCATAAGAGGAATCAATCCTCAGCCCAAGATTTTCTCATATTTTCATTTTTCTGATGCAACTTGAGTGACAGAGTAAATGCGCACATGGAACCTGTGCAATGCGCATAGGCAAGCTTTCTTGCGGACAAAACAGATGATGTAAAAAGCACGAGCTTTTAGTTCCCAAAGACATGGTGGAATGGAAATAGAAGCAAGTTGTAATACCATTTAAAAAGATTATCCCTTGTTTAGCGCAATAAATTCCGTCAGGCCACCGAATTTCTTACCATTTTGATTTAAGCAATCTAGGTGAAATCAGTGGAACCCCTTTACTGAACACCTTTCAGAATGAAGAGGTGGTAGTAGATAAAATTTCAAAAAAACTAAAAAAATCACTCATTTGCCTCGGTAAGGCTGGAAAAAGAGCACAAAAGTCAATCCTAATTGTGAAAAAAACATTCGGAGGTCACAAATCGTGACATTACTTCAACACACCTCAACGATAGCCAACGCAGGCAAAAACGCTCAAAACAGGGCATCACGGAGATTGCCACTTCTCAATTAAAATCAAGATGGAATTTTACACACCATACATGTGGAAGATGGATCCAAAAAATGCATTTTGAAAACCGTGAAGCTCAAGTACAGCTGATAATTTTGCTGCCTGTTAGATGTCGAAAAGAACTTTTACTGTCCACAATCCAACAAACGTAAAGAAGAAAGAAGTGTGTAAGTGTGTAAAAAGACGCACGTTTATAAGAAACCTCTCACTACTCGATTGGAAAACATGAGATGAGATTAAGCAGCTTCCAATGGTGCAATGATTATTTTGCCAATAAAAGGTGGAGGAAACGGTAATGTGCCAAATAGTACTACTTTAAGTCAAATTACAGCCTGATTAGGTAAGAAAGGATGCATGATTTGCCGTTTAAAAATTATTCTGACTCGAATATGTGCATAAGTAGAGTCGAGAGGAATGTGCTCATCATGGATTAAAAAAATCACCCCACTCCTTGTCCAATAGAAGCGGACCTTATCGATGCCGCTGCTATTGTATAGGCGTTGAATAGCCGAAAGCGGTTTTAGTTCAAGAAATACATGTGCAAACATAAAGAATATGGTCTCTCAAACTCAGAGCACAATCTTAATCACAGTAACCAAAGAGGTACTTACCACTTTGCAGATAAGAGCAGCATCAGTGGGATTGTAAACCCGACGAATGCGAGTGATAGTAAGCGTCACATAGGTGCTTCCACATGCTGCAAAACTCAACTTCTCCTCAGCGAATAACGGTTGAAGGATGTCCTGACCATCTAAAGCGAATGGGGAAAAAGTGATTAGACTTTGGAAAGGAAGCGATGAAATTACGCTCATTTGAAACGGACATTCCATTATATGGATTGAAAGAACAGCTAATCTGAAGCTGCTCCAGTTCCGTGAATTCGCAAATAAATTCATCTCCACGGATCTATTTGCCCGTTATGCGGTACTACCATCAGATTTCAATCCCGTTATCAAACCGTTCAATGAAAGGATTCAATGTGTTTTGAATTACAGACTGCTACTACGAATCAAAAATGTGTTTCCATAATTCCAAAAGTTGAGTTTTCAGCTTCCCAAATCTTTTAATGCATACGTTTGTTTATTTGTATCATGAATCGGGATCATGACTGCACCATTCCCGTTTCATTACTTGACCGAGCCAATGATGGACTTTTGGTTCTTCGGCTGTGAAGTTCAATTAATAATTGCTCCAACAGCTATGGAGCAGGCCGACAACTAACCGAAAAATTCCTCCAATAACATTGCTTGCCAGATCAGAAAGCCAGTGAAGGTGGTTTTCATGATTTCGTTCCCCAAACCCCTTGAGTAAGCTTACAACCACACTGATGTGTTAATGATAAAAATTCGAATAACGGAACCGTTTTGCGTAAGAAAAAATTAAAAGATTTTCGAGTCGAAACAACAATTCCTGTTTAGTGTCGAAACAGGGGCTTCGTGTTTTTCTGGTCGTTCAGCCATCAGACCCACGCCCTAAATAGCATCCACAGCTGGTTTCGTCCGACCAAAAACATGGCCCAAAGGATCCCAACAAAACCCACGACATGAACACATCCAAAGGAGTAAGTACACACTAGGGGGTGCAGGCGGGGCCTGTAGGCTGCCGATGTATTCAGGTCCAAGTGCGGCGATGAGCGCGACCTGTCCAGCAGTCAGAGGCTCTTCGACTAACTGGAAGGGGCCCTGACGCCAGCGTAGGCTACAGGGCTGGTATTGACATGGCGGAGTGCCCACAAACGCGCACACTGAGGTGTTAATGGTAGCTGAGCCCGGAGGAGCAAAGAGGATCTATGGGATTAAAATGGGAAACAGCTTATAGCGATGACCGAATTAGTGGAGGGGAATCCGTATTCCGCAAACACCCGACCAAGTTCACTGACAACAAATACATTGTCCCTTGAATTCTGCGAAGTCGATATTATGTAACCTTAAAATAAGCAAGAAAAATAAGGAAATCGCCTCGAAAATGAAAGCTTAAAGCCTGGATTTGCAAAGCAATGGGGTAAGAAGGACTTCACTAAAACTAAATGGAAGAACATTTAATTTATGAAACTTAAAACGTCTGTGGTAAAACTTTAGATATCTCAAAGGGTTTTGTAACGAAAACGCATGAACAATTCTAAGGGATCCAATCATCACTGGTATGATGGCATAACACATTAAGAAAGGAGTTGACATTCAATTGATCGTAATAATGAAAAGAACAGATGAACGTCCGAAAATAAATTCTAAGTAACGGTGAAAAAAAGTCCGTCAGCCTCATACCGCACACCAAGAAAACGTAAATCAAGTCACATCTCTGAAATTATTAGATAAGGTGGCTTTCAAGGTAGGCAGCCCAATTCTCTAGCAAGCTTTAGCAAATGGGAACTCAGGAGCGATATTTTGATGCAGGAATGGTAAACATTTTATTAGGGTAAGGCTTAAGAAAACTTGAGATGTCATCTCCCTTTGCTACATTTTAACAAGTCCCGAAACATTTGAGAGTAACCAAGAAAAACCATGCATCAAAGTTAATTCAAACAACACAGCTAGTGTGTGCTGCGTGATAAAAATCCTTAAATGCAGTTCAAATTACCGCATGTTGGAACTTTGACATAGTACACTCGCTGTGTTAGAGGAGTAGATCTAAAAAGAATCTCTCGAAGTGTTTGGCTTATTCCCATATCGTTCCAACAGCCGGGAGGATGAACGGTAAAATGTAAGCAAATTAAATCACCACAGGAAATTGAAAATGGAATGGAAAATCTGACGGAAAATTCGAAAATGATTACCATGGTGGTTTCGCACAACAAAGGTAAATGACTGCACAGCGCTCCTTAAAGTACTCCATTAGATGAAGCAGTCACAATTGCAGTACTCCAAATTCTTTGTAAAAAGCTACCAAAAATAGTTAGCTCCGTTCCTGCCTGTATCACCTTCAAATTGCCTGTTTTATTTCGCATAGGACCATACGATTGTCTAATGCCAATAAAAGGCAAGGAGCACTTAGGAAAATATCGCATCCTAAATAAACCACAAGCCTTTCAACGAGCAAGAAACATGAGGTCTTGCAATATCATATCCAAGGCGGACTTCCTCCTGACTGACATACTAGCCTTGGTTGGTTATGTTAAAGACTTTCTTGGACGCCATTAAGTTAGACTGTACAGTGTAAAGGGATTTTGAGTCTCACTAATTTGGTCTCCAACAAGAATTCACGGACTGATTCCGTTAGTGACCAACCACATATGCACGCAGCAAGCACAGTCTTCAGGAGAAGAATCAGTGCATGCCTTGGAGATGTGTGAGATGATCAGCGAATCGTTTGGAGCTCTTAATGTTTTCTCTTTTACTTAACATCGAAACGCAAATTACATTCAACTTAAATTTGGTGGACGAGCAATCCACGAATCGCCTGTTTTAAAACGTGGATGGAAAGGGGGAGAAAAATTGATTGCCTACTGTTCACCATTGGTCGATGCATAGTGTGTAGAACCAAGCTGTTTAGCAATCCGCATGACTTCCTAGGGCGATATAGGTACATACGACTCGCTTCATCACCATGTATTAATTAATTGGAATCGCAATCTCAAATAGCTTTAACCAACAAGAACAAGTAATTCTTCATAATCAAGAACAGAGGGTTGCTCGCAACGTGATTTATCCACCCTTAGGTGATTCGGCGACACAATCAAACGTAATGTCAACCGCTTATTAGCGATACGTTCGACCGCTACAGCTTTTCCAAATGTTGTGTGGATTTCACGGGAGGCTTTTGCAGCTTTGATGTGGTGTTTGAGTTCGTAAAGTAGACAACCTTGAATCAAAGCAGGTTCAACCGACACTGCGAAGTGAGAATTCAGAATGACAAAAAAACCAGTGCAGAGCACAAAAAAGGTACAGACAGACTGATTCGTATGCATTTTACATGTCTCCGTAAATTGAGGCAAGCCATACCAAAAACCAGAAGAAATCCACTCAGATGACACATGCCATCACGGAAAGTTCCTCAACCCCAATTTGCTAAAACAATTTTCAAAAGCAACTTTAGATATCATTTTGCATATTTTTAAAACAGGCGTCAAATCTTCATTGTGATGATAAACGCAATGAGAATTGACCAATAAAACATGGTATAAAAATCAGCACTACCGAACCCAAATCAGTGTCAAGATTAAAACAAAAAATTGTGAATTCAATCATTAGGTTGAAAATAAATTATTTCAAGAATTCAAGAGGAATCAGATAGGAAATTAAAATACCAGCATACAGCGTTCAGAGCTACCTAGTTTAAACGTTTCTGCATCTTGTCATATTAATACGACTACAGCGGATTTGAAACCTTGAAGGGAGGGTTTGAAGTCGAATACGGTAAAATGTAAAGCTTTGCGGTAAAGTTTCTTTTACTGACAATCAAAAAATAGCTGTAATGGTTTACTCAGCGGACATGTGTGAGACCATGAGAAAATTGCTGGTTTTGCCACACCAGGATGGCCTCCAGTGGTACCTTTCAGCATCCTCAATCAATTTGGACCAGTGTCCTGCATTACTAGGTTCACTCAACTGATCAGCGCATTACATATTAACACTACTATGCATAAACCAGCATAGGCTGTTTGCGCGGGCGAAGATTATCTTTAAATTCACTTTTAACTATTGTCTTTTGAATCAACATTGCATTCTTCCGAGGAATGGGGAGCATAGGTAGGACAAGTGAACCAAACTCAACTCCACATTTTACACAATTTTAAAACCAGATGGGCAGCCTATTAACTCTCATGAAAGGAATTGTGACTCCTCTATAGAAAGTCCTTTTGCCCGTGACATCGTGATACGGTTATGTTTACCAGAAAATGGATCACGTAGTCACAATTTCAATTAAGGTATGTTTTCTCCGAAATCAGTAAAACCTAGAAAAGAGGGAAAAAATCAACCACCTGCGTTTCTACAACAAGCTCTGTAGATTTAACAAGTGAGGAAAACTTATTGACACCCACTTTTTGCGTGCCAACAAGGGAGCCATCGAGATAGAAGCTGCAGAGACTGGTGCGCACCACATTGGCCCGAGCGAAAACGAGAGCCACATGGCGCCACACGTTGGTGGTCCAGGGGGAGACATTGCTTGTGGTGAATACAACGGTGTGAGCGTCGTCGCCTGTTAAGTTGGCTGAGTCCAATGCAATGTCCTTCGAACGATGGTTGCCACCCTCTGAGTAGGGAAGAAGTGGGTAGAATGTTTGATCACCACGTGTGAAATATCGAACCAAAACAGGATGCTTCAGTTTTTGACAGATCCGCTATCATCTCCATGACCCCTATCAGCAAAGTTGCTCGGAATGCAAGCGGCTTACGAATAATCCCTTGAAGGCCAAAATATTCTTTCATCAATTGATTCACGGTTTGATTGATGCAACAATTGAAAAATAGACTTTCTAGTTTTAAACAGTCGCTTTGATTTTTCAGCATTTGAAAGAGTGAGCATTGATTCATGAAGGAACCACGACAGCTAATAACGACGTCTAAGTTAGAATCTGTTTCATCACTTTGCCTAAATACTTTTGATAGACCATTCTGTACTCTACGGATTAAATAAAATTAGAATAGTTCATGCAAATTTACGGCTGGATCACTAAGCAGATTTTATTGAGTTTTGATGTTCATTTTAAATAGTTTCGACCAGACGCTCAAGATTGTCTAAATAATCATGCGACATAAAACCACACGATGCGTGCCCTTGGTTTAGGAATGAGCAAAGTGGCTTCTGTAGCTTGCTTCTTTAATGTACGCAACACAAACCAGACGTGATGGCACCCATTAGAAGCAGAGTTTGACTCTAAAGGAGGCCTACGACATACCTGTGGGAAGCAGACGCTCCCTCGAGGAGACGACAAGTGCCCGAGACTGTGGATTTAGATGGATTGAGAGGCATGTGAGCTGCTCATTGGTGCCCTGGACGCCTTTAAAGACCGTCAACAGACGCACTGGATGCGGTGCAGAGGAGTCCGGTGGTAGTGTCCCAAAGTCATTCACACAGACCCAAGAGCAATAGGTGATGCCGTTGGTGGGGGGAAACGCTCGTTCACCTATGTAGTGAGAAACGAGGCATTTTGAAAACTGAGCATTCAATAAGATTCAGAGAAAATGAGGCGCCAGCGTTCATCAAGTTTGACGAACATAGGTAATAGGTTGTGCACTACTTACATGAACCTGGAAAAAAGGAATCACTTTCAAATATGAAGTAGTCCTATATGAGATGATAATAGCATGATCATAGTATGTCTTGCCACTTAAAACTATGTTATAAAGTCATAAGTATTGTGCATAACATGAATATCGTGTCTTTTTAGAGGACATAGCCACGCAAGTGAAAAAAAGTACACTGCTTTCACCATGGTGAATGCCAAACAAATCATGGCAGCAGTGCAAATGTTCTAAGTAAAAGTCCAAAGTGCTACCAACAATACCTGAATCTCCCAGTAGTCAAGTGATACGAATTTAATTGTTCGACGTCAGATGGCGTCCTCTGATTTAATCAGGCTGACTGACTCGACCGACCATGGTCATTTTGGTCTAGTCCTCTCATCTTGTCATTTCACTCGAATGAATAAAGCGGGTTTAATTTCCTCCTTCACAGTTGGTGAATCAGGAATTTTAAGGCGTAATTTTAGTAAATCATAATGCAACGTTATACCGCATAATAAAAGTCACTAGTCATTTGCAATGAGTAGTAATTGAGCACCCAATTTGCCGAGGCTGAGGACAAATTTATGACGATTATTATTCACCACACTTGGCAATGATACAGTACACACCACAGAAGTAAGACTTCAATATTTTTCGACAGTATTTGAAAATACTCCAAGTAGCGACCAGTTCTTGGCTTTTAACAAGCGTCAAATTCATTGATACATATTGGTGACATTGACAGGGTAATCTAAAAAACACCAATACTTCTAGCGTTGCATCACCACTATGCGTCAAAACAGAAATTGTCCAAACGCTTCCCATTAATGATGAAAAAAGCTTAGTAAATACAATGTCGCATCCCTTTTGGTGAAATAACGGATGTTACAGCTAAAGAAATTGCACGTTACACAAGATCAGGAGAGGGATCCAAATACCATTTCATCTATTTATTGGTGCAGCGTTGACGATACATTTGGTAGCTCCACTGGACCTGTGAAACGGTCTCCACCGCAAGGGGTAGACTGGGTTCAAGATCGTTCTTATTGCATTCACATGACAGTTGACGCAAATAACGCTGCTCAGGCTTTCCAAACTGCAAATAGCACTAACCCAAAATCTGCAAAAATATTTTCCAGCATTATCGATCAGAGTTTGTCCACGGCTTCGCGAAAAAAATCATTTACCGTTAAAACGAAAATCTCGGTGTTGATAAGATCTTCATCGTACACTACCTCGAATAAACGTTGAACTATCCTGTGCTCGGACAAGTCTTAAAATAGGTCCCTAAATCTGTCATAGGTCTAGCTTTGGAATGTACCATAAAGTTATAGCCCAGACTGAGAATGTGTGATAATGGCGATTAAAGTTTACACCTTTCCTAAATGATGCATTGATTCAAATTTAAAACATGATTTAGAATATGGCAGTGAGATGGCTCACCAATACCCACTCCACCAGCACAGGTTGAACTCGTTCCACCCATCACCCCTTCACCACCAAATGACTTCACAGGTGCAATAATACGTTGAGGCGCAAGGGATGGCAGGAAGAGGCATCCGAAACCTTCCATTGACATACTGAACTCCACGAAGGCCGGCAGACACGTGGTAGTGGGTGTTGTTGCAGAAGCGGCGGTAGTGGCAGAGTATCGGTTCGGACCACCACGCTGACGCCATACAGTCTGCTCGAGAAGGTCAGTGATAGCAGGCAGTGCAGGAAGGTGAAGGAGAGGAAGATCATCAGCTTTACTGTTTCCTGAAGCTGTGGTGGTGTCGTTGCCATCGGCCTTTGACTCGGAGCTGGTGAGAACCTTCGTACAGGTGCCGTTGGGCGATTGCTGATGCTCACAAAACTGACCGGAGAGACGCAGAAAATCACTGGAGAGCGGAACGAATAAACGTTAATTGAGACAAAAAATTGGAATGCAATGGCTAATACTGCCACTGGTAAAGGATTACTGGGCATTCCGCAGTTAGGGTATGTGGATGATAGAATGAATAATCAAAGGGTGAAATAAAAAAGAAAATTCGTGTGTTTGACTAGATCGCAATCCAGTGTTTAACAATTTGAAAATTATGCAAATTAAAAGTTGGTGCAGAAATGCGTTCGGTCATGACAGAGGGATGAATAAAATCTAAGTGTCAAGCGATAAGGGTGGAATGATCTGTGGCCTACTGGTTAAACGGATATATGTGGTTTCTAGATAGTACCGCTTTCTCACCCCAAAGTAACAAAACTTATTGTGCGAAAAAGCTTTTCAGTGAACTAAAGAAAATGTGGTAACGACGCAAAACCTCCCATCGCCCAATTTACATAGGGTTATAATAATTTGAGGAATGGGATGAAACCGCACTTTTAGATCGGTTTAGCGGTAATAATGTTGACATTCAAATGCGAAATCGCTGACAAGGACCACCGATGTATTGCTCATTTCGGATACATTTTGATTATCAACATTGCACACCAATAGAGCGATTCAAAAGGCTCCCTTGCCTGACTTATCCACACAGTCATTTGTATTTGGAAGCGAGTTTTCACTGTGATTATCTACTACAGAAATTTTTAGATTCATGAAAGGGGAACGAGTCTTGGAAACGAATATCCAAGTGTTTGCGCTTATGGTCTTCTATCGGCAACAACCTAGACTCTTGGGTAGCGCAGTTTGACTGAACTTAAGACAAAAATAGTTAATTGGATCAAACGTTGATTTCACGAACACATTCTACTAATTTACAAACTCTGCGAATGCCGTGGCCACGTTTTCATAGACTATAGCCAAACATCTAGAGCACTATAAATCCAAACGTTTTGAGTGAATCCGTACAGGGAGGCCCCGTTCTCTTAACAGCAGAGATGGTGCTAAGCTCGTAGCCCATCTGACCGTAAAAGTATGACGAAAAACAGTCCCTCTTTGGTACGCATCAAGTACAGGTTGCCACCTTATGGCATTTACGTGTGGTTGAAGGAGCATTGGGACTCCAAAAAAAGTTGCCAAGGGGTACACCGAAGGCTTTATAAGTTGAATCTTTATAATTACCGAAGCAAATTGCGACTTGAGAAGCATGCTAAGGATGGGCGCGAAAGTTCATGCTAATTATTAACCAATCAAGACATCCTCAAATTATAAGAATAGCTTGTGACTCCGAACTCCACTCCAGAGGTTTATTTCAGTGAGGAAAAAGTTATATATTTTTAATCAAATTGATTATTTTGAACGCATCCAAAGCACACAACTTGTGGTTTCCAAAAACGATACTCTAAATGTCAACCGGACAGGAAAGAAGCAATTGGGAAGCTTGCTCTGAAAGACCAGCTCAACCGTCCTAACAAACCAATGCAACGGCAAAAAGCAGGAAGAGCGTAAATAGATTTATCAAGGGCATTTACCAAATTTCCGGTTAAGTAACAATATTTTTTGTAGAATAATTTGGATGAATTCTTTAACATTACACCCCTTGGAATTCATGACGAATGAAATGTCACCGCAGAACTAGACGGAATCAAGTACAAAGTGCAAAAGACAATGCATCCGTTGATACATGGCAGTTAGAAGCATTTGACAGCGATTTGTCTGCCAACGTTTGGGAGAACATGCAAAAAGTGCCAAAAATCTGGTTTCAGCGATGACAAGTCTCGAAAAGCGCTTACGGAAAAGATTGCGCAAAAAAGTCCTCCAATACCATATTTGCGCCGAAAAGTGGAGAGAAAAAGATGGACACTAATTGGTTGAGCATGAGTGTTACATGTAACCAAGTCTGGCCTGCAAGTCGGCTGCTCTCAAAGGTTGGTAAACATTGAGAGTAATAACACGGGAATAAGAATATCCAAAGAACTTATTCAGTAATTGCACAGGTTCATGTAACGCATCTTGCATTGTGAGTGGTCTGTGCTGTTAGTGTAGGGCCATCTCCGTTGGTATTTGCACGACATGGAGAATAATTTCTATTGTAAATTCATTTGAGCAAACTGAGCAATGTGAAAGCAATTTGTCTGATTTGTGGAGTGTAAAGTATCACATGAGAAAGTAATGATCTTACGAGACCGTAAAAAGTGAATAGTAAATGAGATTTTAACGAGTACGAAGATTCGATCTAATTACACCCCTGCTAATTGCAACTGTGAGCTCAGTAAGGCGTGAACCAGATGAGCGCTTGGACAACTGACAAAAAAACATAAGCATAAGTGCTTGGACATTCGTTCTAGACAGGCGACGACCTTGGTTTTGAAGCAATGCGAATAAATACCAAATCGGAAAAAGCAAAACCTTTTGGACGGCCGTCCTTAATAAGATACTTAAATACCTTGGAGAAGCATGACGAGAAAACGAAACAATATTGAATGGGTCATTGGGAAAAGAAAACATCGGTACCTCACATGAACATAGGCATAACGAACCGTCGTAAATATCCTTCAATAAGCACACAAATAATTTAAAAAACATGCCAATCAGAGTTGAGTCAATCTAAAGTCGAATCATTCGACTCAATCACATTTTCTCAGCTAAAACACTCACGTTATGAATACAAATTTATAGCAAAAAAGTGCAGAAGGGCCACTTGAAAGGACGGAGTACACTGATCACCATTGTTTCCTTATTTGAGTCGAGCCAAGGAACAATCACGACAAACCTCGATCGGAATATAGCATATTCATATTAGTAACAAAAACTGAAACTTGCTAAAAGTTCAGTTTTACATCTGCTGGTCCAGTGGCCCCAAATTGGCAGCGATTTTAAAGCACGTTCCGAGACTCATAATAAACCGCAGATGGAGTGGAGCTTCCGGTCATTAAGCTTTGATTAAAAAATCCTCAATCGGAATTATATTTCAACCTCAGCGACAAATAAATAGACACTAAATAGTCAACAATATTATATGCGCTAGATTCCGATAAAATGGGATAAAAACGACCTTAGAACATGTGCCAAAATTTAGATTAAACCGTTATAATAGCATAGGACCACATTTAATGGATTACAATCGGAAGGCTTCACCAACAACCCCCATTCCATTAAACCAATTCCGACGTTTTATGGTAAAAAAACAGTTTAAATGCAGTTTTATAGGTATGCCTTTCGATGTAAACGCTAATAGGTACACAAGCGAGACATGATTTGACACTCACAATAAACTCTTGTAGGTCTACAGAGCGTACTTACAAAATTGAAGTCTGAGTAGTAGAAAAGATTTTCACTAAAAGTCACGTTTGCTTAAACCGATCCCGATACCCTCTGAGCAAGGTAGCATAGAGGTAGCATTGGCTAGAGGCGTTGGTAAATACAAAAGTGAGTTCCGATAAATTTCTGCAAAAAAATCCAAGGGCGATTAAAAAATGCGAATGAATTACAGTGGAATTGTTGACGGAAGCAGGGATGGAAGGCTTTGCGAAAAAAGTGGCGTCAGTTATTCGGTCCCAATGCTATCAAAAACTGATGAAATTGTTTTAGCAGTACTGGTACGAGCGTTCACTGTGAAACATGGACTAATAAATTATAATGACCACAGAACACATTTTTGGGATCGAAAAAGTACAAGCCGCACTCAAGAACCAACATTCACAAAGCCCTACCGAAAGTCGCGGGGCGTGAGGGATTGAGCAGCAAGGAGGGCAAAGAGGGTGGCGACAGGCACGTGTAGAGGGTGTTGGGAGGAGGCCAGTGCGGGCCGGAAGTGTACCAACAGGGCGCGCGGCATGCCCATACTGCCTACGCCGGGATCAGTGATGCCCCCGCCGCAAAGAAGTTGCTGACTTCGTTCCGACTCGATCACGGCGTTGAGGAGTTCCAGACTGAAGTACTGGCAAAAGGAAAGACAAATGAGTAAGAAAAAATTTTAATGCATAACAGCCATTAGTTTTTCAAGGTTTTGGAAACTTTGTTTAAGTGAAAGCAGATAAATGATCAACATTGCCCGTTTTCAAGCGTATTACTTGGGAACTTTGAATACATGCAAAAAATGCGTTCAAATAGAGACCTCGTTCGCCTGTTTTATTTCCTTAACTACTGTCAAATGTACGTCTATATTCTAATAAAATTGTAATGAGTTTCTTCCTTGGTACATTATTATTAAAAAGGCATCAATTTCACTTCAAAAGCACAGATATGCCTTTTAGAGAAATTTTTAAACTATAAAGGAGATGATGGAGCACATGCAACTCAATAAATAAGCACAAACGGAGTGTTTAAAAAGATGAAGTGATAGTGAAATGATGCCAACGGAGCAGAGTGAAGATTTGTGTTCGATAGGAGGATGGCGAGTTCAAAACAGCTCCATTAAAGGTGAACATCACCAGCCACAACAGATACATTCGAAAGTCACGAATAAGCATTTCTAAGATTCCTTAATAGAAAGTATTTAATGAGCAAGATTCCTTGTTAAAGATACCCATCGGTTTCTTATGAAAGCGCATCGTAAAATGCTAAGCCTGTAATTCCATTTTCGAACTTGGATTAATTATTCTTTTTTGCTCGGATGTTTTGTTGCGCAAAGCATGTTTGAGTTCCTTTGAGATCAAAAGTTGAGAAAGTGTAGTGGAATTAATGCAATGATAACCTCTAGAAGGATTGTCAGGGCTAGAGTATGACTAGTTTAACATGCAACGAACCGTTGTAGCGATTTAAAAACCATCATTATAACGTACTATTTTAAATTTGGAAGTAAACAAGCCACGTGAAGGCCCGAACTGGGATCAAAGGATTTAATGGTGAGGGACTAAAAAAAGCCATGATGGAAGCAAGCATACCTCAAGCACAAAGTAACGGGAGTTAGAAGATCTAGATGAACAATGTCCAAAAGTACGGGCTAACTTGTGAGACTGCGTCAAATTCAACATGCAGTAACATTCACAAAGTAGCTGAAAATCGTTAGCAATCCGCAACACGTCCTAGGCTCAAGGAATTGAAAATTGAGGTAATTAAAGCCCTGAGAGGACTCCCCTGGAAAATGTTTATCCCTTTTCGCATGATGCATGCTAGCTACAAATTGAAAAATTTTAAAGAGCTTGTGCAAGAGTGAAAAGGAACAAGTAGAGATAAATTAGCTTCTTTTCCAAGAGAAAATTCATTAATTACCATCGTCAAGCGTAACCTTGGCAATAATTCAGCATTAAAAAACCATATCGAATTCATTGCCTTCTAAAAAGCTTTTTTTTAATTTGGAAATCAGAAGTTCATTCGAGGTAAGCCCAATGAATCAACTTATGAGATCTTGCATGCGTTTAAGTTCTCACAACTTGAATGACTTCGTTCAGTTGATAGTGTTTAATCTCCTATCCGTTTCTAACTTTACCGAAGCAGATTCAAAATCTGAAGCCTTTTGAAAGTTGCTCATCACTCCTCCCTACTTTAAGTGATAACATCTAGCATAAGAAGACCATGAGAAAAAAACCACATCAGGTCCTCGTAAAAATACATCAGCGTTATCTCCACAAGGCCACTTTTATTCCAATTCTTTTCTTTTTATTTCAATTTCAATTTGAAATAACAAAGAATTCGAAGAAACAATCGAAGGATGAAACGTTCCAAAAGGAACCGATTCAGTGATAAGGAACTCTTCAAGGTAATTCAGCCGTTATGAGACCCAGAATAAAGCAGAACTAAACGCTATGATTTAAAAATGAATGCACTTGAAGTGGATACTTCAAAAATTATGCATAACTCTGAGATTAAATTATTCAGTAATTGACAGTAATTTTAAATAAAATTGGGTGCACTAAATGAGCATGCGAGTGACAGAAATCGCCCTGGGTTCCTTTGATGTCATGGCATCAAAGGTATGCATTCTTACCTTTTACGATAAACGATGATAGACACTTTTAAAGGAAATATTGTTGATACTTCCATGTTTCAGTTAACAACCACACATTTTTCACCAAGCGATACAAACAGCAACAGCATTATTCACTGACATCCCTTAAGGAGGAAATTTCCTAGTATCATCCCAATTCGCCATGTTACCATTATTGTTCGGAGCCAAGTGCCGGGAGCAAACTTTCCAGTGGTTTTTTTCTCCATCGGTTAAAGTAAAATCCAATTGGCAAGAACTGGACTTTTATAATGCGAGAAAAAAATCACTAGGTTCTGCTGGGGACAATTCCTGGTGTCCTTTCTACATTTCTCGCGGTGGTTACCATGGCTGAGTGTCAAGAACGCCCCGCGTTCGTCGTGCTGGCAATGCCTTTTTAGGACTTGGCAATCCACTCACTGAGGGGTATTTGAAAGTACCCTTTATTCATGTATCCAAGGTTCAGCTTATGCTCCAAGGCAAGATAAACTATGTACGATTTGCAGGGAGCTCGAGTTTAGACCCACAAGAAGCTGTACTAAATCGATATACATTCAAGAGATATTTGTAGTAGACGAAATTACATTGAAATTCAAAAAGATCAAACACAGCCAGCCCAATGATAGATTCACAGCAATAAATAAATTATCACCTTGCGATTGCCCAGCCTACCTACCTGTAAATTCAGAGTGGCTGCTTTGTATCCTTGAACCTGCACAATAGCAGGAATAAGCCTCAGAATGGTAAGGACGGCTCCGGTATGGACAATGGAAGGAGAAGTAGAGAATAGGCGTTCAGTGGATCCCTTTACCTCACTATCAAGCGCATTTTGATCCGCATCCAAAGAAGTTCTACAACAAGATGCTCGCACTCAAGGCCGCTCGGATAGACAGTCAATGGTGTGATAGGCACCTTAATGACTTACCTGTCGAACTCGTCCAACGCCATACCAATGAGGTAGCGAAAGATGAGGCAAACATCGAGAAGGGCTGTTGGAATGTCAGCAAACTGATCCGTTTTTGTCACTTGTTCCAGAGCCGATGGTATTAGGAAGGCCGATCGAAAAATCGTCAACAGGCGATCGTCGAGATTGGGGCTGATTTCTCCTGCTGAATCACCACTATTCGAGGTGACCGTGGAGTCATCGAGGAATGAGGATTGGCAGTTAGGTGAAACAGCGCTTGTTGGGACGGTAAATATAACCGTCTCCTTGTTGAAGCAGCCCAGAAGACGAAGAGCCTGTTCTAAGCTCTCGAATTGCAACTAAAGACAAAAAACACATTGGCGCTGCATGTTTAATCAACGAAGGACGATAATCCAGGTAGCACATAAATAAGGAACCGAAAAAAACCCAACTTGGCGAAACAAGACAACTGGAAGACTAAGAAATTCGGACGTGCTTATCGATTTGCATCAGGGCATGTAGGCATGGAAATTAACGCTATAAACAAAAGCCAAAACTGTCTTCATGAATTGTTGCACACATACACACGTTGAAACACAACAAGAGATCTAGGCGCAGAAGCCACTTCCATGAAACAACGGAATCGCGTGGTCGATTAAAATCATAATATCACCTTTGCTGGTTCCATAAACCCGGTTATCGTTGTGGTGGCTACCACAGGTGTAGCAACTGGAAGTGTTGCTATGAGAGAATGTTGATGTATCGTATTTACATGTCAGCGCCACATAGGCTTCCTGCATGTCGCAGAACTGCGAAGCTCTAAACAGAGGCAGTGGAAATGCTTATTTACAAACGGTGGATTCAACCCGTAAAATTGTGGTTCAGAAGTTCGTAACTGAAGTTTTTGGAAATCCAGTCTCAGATCGACTAAATAAGTCGCTTCTCGATAGATAAAATGTTAATCTCAGAGGAGGAAGAGGACTGATGAGTTTTACTAGGCAAATTTTTATGTTGCAAAACCAGTACATCACAAAGTGGCACTGAAACTGCAATGCCAAACATTCGCTGCAATTGGTATGACAGTTTAATGAATAAAGACAACCCAACGCATTACGTGCAATTGGTTAACAAAAGTAATGAAACATTTAAGCTTTAGGCCAAGCAAAATTTAAGCCAGCATCGAAGCATAAGCCATTTCAAAGGATGTTATAACATCATTTCGTGGATATTTCAAAACAGAGGTCAGTGGATACCAAAAGGATAGTGTTGTCCGCAACGAAGCGACCAAAACAATTCATGCCTTTTTGCCGAAAAATTCGGGATTGATTAAAAAAACACATTCTGCCAACTTCAGCGGGCGTTTTCAATGAAAAAAATGTAATTCAGTAGATTTCGAAGAATGAGGAACTTGTCATCATACTCCGCGTAATCTACCTCAAGAGTTGGTGAACTTCAGCCCTTTGCTTGAAAGCAAAGCAAAAAGGTCTTCAAAGGCAAATTGGGATGATTAAAAGAGGCGTGAAAAGTCCATACGACACCGTGGTAAATAATTAATTCGATGGCAAGGTTTACAGATGAACTTTTGGTAAAAAGACGATTTTTGTGTGCTTTTACGAAATGGGAAACAAATATGTAATGCAGGCTGTAGGAAATGTGCTGAACTAGTAATTGAGAAAAAGTAAAAGATTTTATTTTGGCTTTATAACTGTTACTGCGTAGCAGCTCAGTCTACCAAATGTTCTAGCCTCTTAGCGCTTACATGTCACAACATATGAAGTGGGTACGAACTAAAGCAAACAGGAGTCAAAAGGGAAGGAAAACCCATTATGTGGACTTCTATGTGCTTATTCAAGATCAGGGCAAGGCATTCAAATCAACATAGAAAAGGCTCTTTACTTATTGTGCGAACACTTTTGGTTTCCAAAAATTCTATCCTTACACTGATGATCTTTCAACCCTTCTGTGCCTTTACAACAGTGAGTGCTCCCAAATTTATGCATTTACGGCTTTACAAGCATGCTAAAAAGTTTTAAAGCCCTAAAAACATTGCAATTTCAGCTAGCCAACCAGAAACAGGAGGAAAAGCGGTTAATTCCCACCTCAACAACAAAGTGTTTTGCGCTAGCCGGTTCAAACTTCATGGCAATAGTGAGCACTGCGATGACACCTTTGATGAGCAAAGTCAATTGGCGCTTCTTGTCCACCCCTAAAACTGCCTCAGACTCGTCGCTGGGTGATAGGCATCCATTGAGAAGGACCAACTGATGAATGATACGTACAGAGCCGTTGCATTTGCGAAAGATGGTCCTGCACCGATGGGAATCGCGTAGGACATTACAGAGGAGTCGTAGCACCTACAAGTACATTTCGAAGTACCAAAAAGAAAAGGGATAAAATCTTTAAAAAAATAAAAAAATGAGCCTACCTCGATTCGAAGGGCAATATTAGCCGAGGGGAGGACGTCCAAGAGGCCCAAAAGTTGGTCCTCCGTCGGAGAAACGACCAAGATCTCATAGAGCAGACCAAGGGCATGTTTGACTGCCCTAGGTGGCAGAGAGGGATTAGGCAGAAGGCGGGTGAGGACACAGTGCACGCCCCTGAGATTTGAGACGACGAGAATATCGGGTGTGGACTGGTAGACAGCGGCGGTAAGCAGGCGCAAAATGGTGATGAGAAGGTCAACTAGAGGCGTCTCCACGGGCTGGTCCATTAGGTCATAGATTGAGAGTTTGCGAACAGTCGATGTGGCAGTGGCAGCAGTAGCTTCAGTGAAGACAGAAGCAGGAGTGAACGGGGTTGATAGTTTTGACAGGTTAAAATATCCACTGCACGACTTTCATCAAGAGTCTCACGCAATTTGTCTAATCAACTTTCCCTTCAAATCCATTCATTACTTACTGTTGCATAAATGTGATTGGAACAAAGAGAAAGTAGCTCTGCTACAATGCTTACTTCCAGGTTTGGAGGATTTTTATCAAAAGTTAGCAGTGTTCGGGTTTGCTACCTCCTGCCCTACCAGCTTATAGACGAGAAGTTTATCTTGGTTGCCA
Source organism: Taenia hydatigena (assembly GCA_036345935.2). Taxonomy (NCBI): domain Eukaryota; kingdom Metazoa; phylum Platyhelminthes; class Cestoda; order Cyclophyllidea; family Taeniidae; genus Taenia; species Taenia hydatigena. The sequence continues at coordinate 11,630,299 of JADWOT020000009.1, forward strand.
TGGCAACCCTGTATTCTAAAATAAGCTGAATATTCCCACAATTAATACATAACAAAATCATATGATGGGTGTGAGGAAAATGCGACAGTACAGGTTTTAGTATAATGTTTTCCAAACAAAATACCGAATTTCAAATTTGTTTGTTATGGACAACATTCTAACACCTGTGATTATTAATAGCAAGTTGTTTGATTAAAGTAGACTAACGTGTTTTCCACAAATATGAAAGTTGAATAATCGAATATTGGGGAAATCATAAAGCAAGCTGAAGAAGGTGAATCACCGCATGGAATAGAGCGATGAGAAATACGTCCAAAGTAGTGATGGTCTCCAAACGATTAGAGAGGGGATATAGCGCTTAACACACTATCACTTAAAGCCTGTTGATCAAATCTCGAGACTTATGTTTAATTCGCTCAGTTCAACAAAACAATTGCATTTTAAAGCTCAACTACGTAGTTCAATGAGCGACGGATTAGTACGCTAAGAGAAAAACGCAAACGCATCATAGTAAATATTAGGTCTATCAAAAACTCACCCGATCTACCGTCTGAGGAGCGAAACATCGTGTCAGCACATCTCTCTAAGTGTTGTGTGGTGACTTCCAGGATGCCAACATTTCGATAGAACTCTTTCAGTGTCGGAAAGGTGATAATTAGACGAAGTAGACAAGAGAAGGCGTACTGTAGACAGGTAGGATATCTATAAAGCGCAATGGAGAAGATTGCAAAACACATGAAAGTAGAAGTTGTGGACGGAAGTGTAGTAAACGTACTTGCAATTTCTTAGCAAGAGTGCAACACTACTGATCTCCTGCAGCGGTACGTAACAGAGGTGTTCAATCAGTGAAGCGAACACATCAAAGAATGTTCCCTAAATGAGAAAAAATTGCGCTTGATCCACAAGCACACATCAACTGTATTGTAGTGTAGGCGAAGTTACAGACGCAACTCCGACTTTCAATTAGCGGCAGAGCGATTGAAGTCAATGGATTTGAAGAGCTAAGATACTGCACAGATTCTTGAAAGTAGGATGGCTGATGAAATAAAAAAACAACCACAAATAATTATGGTAGAAACTGCCGATTCCAAGCATGGTCTGCATTATCAGCAGTGAAGTGGAAATGGGGTCTAATAGATTAAGCTCGACCCAAGTTCCCAAAAGTTGAAGGAACCATTTTAAATGGCTCAAAATTTTGGGCGACAATTTAGGCAAGAGACGTTCACTGGTAACTTCGACTCCGCAGCTAAAATATGCCCTAATTTGCAAGTATAGGATGCTATGCAGCCTATAGTAATATTAACAACTGCAAAATTGAAAGCCTACTGGGTGCGTCGGGAACCTACCAGATTACTTCATTTTCTGCCTTTTATTTAAATACAATAAAACTTCGACTCAAAGACACGATATGCACTGCTCAATTGGTGGACATGGCTGTGGACACTTTGTTCCCTATTCCGCTTCAAGGAAAAACGGCGCCACAACTACGCAATCTCAGGGAAAATTAAAATGAGATGAATCTTTAACAAAGAAAATTGGCAGGCTGCCGAGTTATGCGGAGCCTTTTGTGTGTTTGGGACTAGCCGAGATGCTTCAAGCAGACAACTCCAGTAAGATTAAAGAGGACGAGCAGTGGGTGTCTACTAAAGCTGTTAACGCTCCCAAACTCCACTTTATGTACGCCATAAATAATTATTCGAATATCATGAGAAATACTCAAGATTTACGGAACCGGGAACTGCAGTAGAGCAGAAATTGGAATAACCTAATAAAACAAAAAGAGTCAGCTGAGGACCCATGCGGAAAATTACAAATATTTCCGGAATTAAGATGCGGCTCTAACGATGCTGTTTATAGTCACAGACCTTGGCACAATACAAGCGTTTCAATGGTAAGCTCAAACACAAGGGAACGGGGTCTCAACGGATAAGACTTTAAATAAAACATACAAATAAGCCGAGTGAATACCTGGACTGAATCAGGTTTGGTGGCGATCACCTCGGTGATGCTGCTGATGAGGTGATGCTTGTCGAGGATAAAGTAGTTGCCTGGCGCGCGCTCGTGCAGATCCCGTACACGCTCCAACAGCTCTTTACAGAGGTTCGCAGAGCGCGCCTGGACAAAGGTCGCCTGCAACGTGTCAATCGCCCTAATATTTCGTATGGCCTCCCCTAAAAGGCAGTAAATGAAGGAAATTGGAATATATCGCCCACGAGCTTGTTACAACATGAAAACGACATAGCACTAGCCATTACCGATTTAAGCTTCGAGCAAAGACTTTTAAATCCTCAAAACGTGCATTAGGCTTATAAAAACATTGTAATTCAAGTGTAATTATCCAAGGCGGTAAGCTGCGTTCCCACTTTACATTTTGTTCCACCTAGGGCCCCAAGCAATAAGTCATAACCAAACTAGATACAAACTCGACCAGCCAGCACCTGGTTGCTAGCAGGAAAGTCATTTAAAATGAATTTTGTGGCTCCCTTAAGTGGCAAAATGAAGGATCAACAGCCGTAAAATCTTAGTTTCATTGTTATTGCCCTCTTGATTTTTGTGGTAGCATTTTACCAAGACCACCTGACATAAGTTTCGCCGTTACCTTTTCCTTGACTTAAGCAAATTTGAGGCTTCAAGGACGTAGTCAAGGGTCATTGAATCAAAAGCAGTCCAGTAATCTCCATGTGGCAGCGATTTCCGACATCGCGATGTTATGACACATTAAACCACGGTGAAGACCTGCCCCATCAATCGCAGTAACAGTCAAAATGAGAGCGAGAAACTAGTTAATAAGGACAGATTGATCCCTCAACGAAACAGACCATGCCACCGAATAAGCTAAAAGTAGCAAGCGGAATAGGAAATCTACGCGATAATCTTACTCATTCATACGGTTATCATCTAGTACCGATGATTTCCCGAAATATTAAACAAACAGTGAAACACGCTACCTATTTACAACACCCTTTACCACAAAACCTCCAACCAACTGATCCACTGCCTTTTGATTTAAAAGGACTTTTTAAATTTGTGGTTCTAAATATAGGACCATAAACGTAACGAATTACTAGCTCCGGAAAACAGAAATAGTACAGCTTTGTGGAAGGCTGCTATTCAAGAGAAATGTTGGAGTAGGGGAGACGGAAAAAGGTAACTTAAGCATGCCATTTCCTTGAGAAAAAAAGTACAAGTGGATCGCACAACCAAGCGTGACCGGAAGATGGGCATGGCCAGAAAACACGGGGTCAGAAGCAGAAGAATATTTCATGAACTGATTCCAATAGTATGCACAGCAAAGATAGTTAAGGCTAATTAACAGGGTCCTGATTGAAGAATTTTGTAATTATTTGGCTGCTATAAGACTCCCTTTTTAATTAAAATTGTCAACAGACGGTCGACGGGACGTGAAAAGACACTAGCATTCGGAAAAAGGCACGCACAGTAAATCCTTGGGGATTTAATTTGCTGGCTCAAGTGGCAGTACTGATTACTTTGTTGGGAGAAAGAATGCCAAAGGAATATCGACCAGCTATTGGATCACTTTCATTGGTTTTGGGCAGAGGAATGCAGAAGATCCAGCTAAGACATGCTAATTTAGTAAGTTACTCTTTTATAAACAAAAGAGCTGTCATATTTTTCCTTATCCACGTCATGTCAAAGATTGTTTTAACGCTTAAACGTGGTTTAGTTAAAGATGATCTAACAGTGAGTAAAGCTAATGAAGACAAGTTTTTGCCCCCAGACAAGTTCTTAAAGGACTTTGTGGCTTAAAATGGCATGCCTAAAGTCAAAGGAAGAGGTGTCAGATTTACATAAGTATCATACCTTAGAGTGAATACCTCAGGCAGTTGGCCTAGACCATAAATCGTTTTTAGTAAGGTGCTTCATGTGGATATTTAGCAACCGAACATTGGGGCTGTTCAAAGATAGGTTACTATGATCAACATTCAAAAAAATTGTCAGACGGTTGTTCTATTTATGCATAGCATTACGCAGACCTTTCCAGTCTTCCAAAGCTGCAAATCTTCTTCATGGTCGCAATAAAATCACTTATACTTTTTCATGGCTAACAACATATTTGAAATCAGCATTAGCGCAGAAGTAAATTCAAGAAGGTTTTGACGGCGATAGTTGCTAATTATTTAGGTAAAGCTTGTGCTCCTACGAGACTTTTCTACAGCTGATAATAGCTAGAACCATGCTTGTGCTATTAAACAAGCAGCGATTTTGACAGGATACTTTAAACGAGGTAGCAGCGTCGAAGGAAATAGCGAACCGTATCCTACTAGCTCATAACTTCAATGAGGGGGATAGGTAGGACCAACACTCACCCTTGACTTTGGGAATGTTAAGTTGGAAACCGGGCAGTTGGAAGACCTCCACTATAGCGCTATTCTTCGCACGCAACTCCTTTGACCCCACGTAGATGAGATCACCCAGGAGGCGGGTTAGGCGCTGACAAAATACCTGCGCCTCCTCGCCCTCCTCCAATTCGTACCTGAGCGGCAAGGGGAGAAAGCATGTGGCTGAAAGCATTTATTTATGTGGCGTCGAAAAGTTCAAAAGGTTACTTATTTATACGTTTTACTCCGCTAAACACTTTAGTACAACGGCTACAATGAAAAAGAAACCACCATAGCTTCAAGACGTACAGGTAATTTCAACAAACAGTAGGTGGGACGCAAAGTGGTGACGTTGGCCAACAGAATGAACCGAATGGGAGGATTTTCTTGGATGTTACCGATTGGTTTCAGAGTAGGATTATGCGTAAATGCGGTCATCACTATATCATACTTTCCGATAGAACAGAAGCGCAATGAAGCAACCAAACTTAAGGAAAAAGAAGCTAGAAATGTCCTATATATCATTGCTTTAAACAATGTGCCTTCGTGGTCATCCAATTACTTTACTATTTCCATCGTTGGCAAGTAAACGAAGGGGGTTTAAATGATAAAACCAAGTCTTGAAAGAGTTGGCAAATGTATCTAATTTAGTGTGTCAAAAGACAAATTCTCTTCACCTGTCCATTTCTACTAACGCTTAAAGGAATTTTAATAAGAGTATGGATCTGAATGCAACAACATTCGATGAAGTCACTTGAACGTAATCTGATCAAAATGATTAGCACCCCTTGCCCACTTTGTGAGAGCTGCGAAAATCAGCACCAATAGAAACATAGTTGCTTCATTCGCCCTTTAGGTTCCTTCACTGCCGGTCTGTATCAGGAAGGCTGCTGCCAAGATTGAAAACTATGATGCGCCACCCTCTGAGGCATGTATATAAAAACCCCAATTACCTGAGGTAATTAATGCATGATGACCCACTAATTTACTATTTTTTCAAGTGGATGACAATGAAAGGCAGCCGATAAGCCTTTCGTTGACAACAGGGAACCAAATGAATCTCACTGAAACGCTTTAAAGCATATTAGACGATGCATATTTTGGTTGCAGTTGAGCAAAAAATGAGTGATTTACATTGTACCAAACGTCGGGAGAAAGGATGTTTTCCTTCCAGTCACTAGTTTATGATTCAAAAAGTTCAGAAGTATTAAATGTCTAGGCTTTATGCTGTGAAGAGCACACTCAAATGCAATTCATTACTTTCTGAACCGTTGGAAAGTACAGTTTCAATTGAAAATAAACTTCATTAATTTATTTGTTTGGAACCTTTTAAAGTGATATGAAAAGCAGTGGTTGAGCTATCGTCGCCTCTTGTCTTTCCATAGATTAAGCTGTACCGCACTCATATCCGGTCAGGTTCCAAATACCTCTTCCGGAAAAAAAAATATTTGAATCCAACTACCTGAGTATTTTCGAAAAGCTAATGTTATCAAAGTATAGTGCGGTCACATTAAAAGAAAACCGCAAACAATTCAGGGCCATGAGTAAAGCCAAAAACTGCCGTCATTCATTTAGAAAATGGAACACTTAATTTTCATCAGAGATTCTTCTGGAAAAAGGATACGAGTGCAACTATAGCTCCTTATTGCCTGGACAATCAGTTGAGCTACCTCATTTTTTAAGCAAACACCTAGTCATTGGCATTATTGATAGAACCCTAGCCTGAAGATGAATTCGACAGGAGAGTTCATTCGAAAACTGCTGAAAAAGAAGGAATGAAGTGGAAGTTACATTCGTTTATTTGCTGGTAATTCACCAGAAAAACACGGACTTCATTCATGTTTTCAAGTAGGTCCTCATGAAACGACAGAATAACAAATGAATGCTTTCCATCTACTAAATGAATTTTAACATGTTACACAGATATCTAGTTTGAATGCTTTTGCCCGACGCTATCGGAAATCCGGAAAGTATTATCAAATTTGAAGCTGCTTTACAAATAACTAGTATCTTCAACACATTGGCATTTTGTGGGAGTTAGCATATGCGCATTGAAGTGGAAAGCATTGAACTAGCACAGAGAATTCCCGTAAGAACCAAAATTTCGTTTACAGGAAATGATGTCCACCTCGGAATGGCAAAATAAATCAGCACCACCTTTATTCGTAAGCTACGCAGCATAAACCTCAAAAGCGGCTTCTATAAGAAGGGTACTCAATGGTCTTGCGCCTTTTTGCTTGAATAAAGCACAAACGAGATCGAAGACTTATAAGGCCATTAGCAATATTAAAGAATTCGATGTGAACCGTGTAAGTGTCGCTAGAAAATGCCACGTTCGAGGGCTGAACTCTCGGACATTACACTTTGCAGCTTTTTGTTGGCCATGGCAAAGGCGCGATGGCCGCATATTTGGGTTTGTGTTTACCCTCATTTGGTGTAGCAGCTACAAAAATTTTTATGCAAATATTTCACTTGATTTGGAAATAGCTCCTCGTGCTAAGCAGACCACCAACTAAAGCAAAAAGATTCCGGTGTCCTCTAGGCGGTGAGCAGGCGATGAATATGGGAAGAGCGCCATTCGCAGGCGTCGGCAGTAGATTTACGGCATGCCTGCCGTACCAACCCTTACGTGAAATTTATGCACAAAATACGCTACAAAGTCACATCTATAGCCTTTAGTAGTATGGCAATCTCAGCACAGTCTTTGGTTTCAATGCATGATTAAGTGGTATTGTAATTGCTCGTTGACGCCGATGACAAAACAGGACTGAAACGCCACTTTTTTTCCATTTAGCACATAAATATGTGGGCGTGTTGATGTTATGAGAACACATTCACCCACATCGGCAACACGCAAAAAGCCTGTCCAAACGGAAGTAAACACTTCACACAGGCAAAAAATCATATGCTCAATGAAAAAATTTGAAAACTTCGGGGCTTGAGGAAGGCGGTACATAATTCTCACTTGACTGTGGTGGGGCAGAAAAGCAAAGAATTAACTTATCGATAGTAAAAAGTTGGAATAAAAAAGACATGGCTAGATCAGCAAAGCGATATACTGTTTTATGACACGAAGGTAGACGTGACAGGGGCGAAGTGGTTTGATAGAACTTCAGTGCTACGCAGGTTTCACCATCATATTATATAAGCACTGCAGTGAGATCAATACCCAATGGAAGTTAGAAACGGCTTCGAAGATACTCAAAAAACGAAGCTTGCATAGGCAAGATGCCGATGTTGAGGAAATTGATTGAGAAGTGATAAGCGTAGTGGGAAACTGAGTATGCTCAACTTAACCTGTTTTTTTGATGCCAGACCGGTTGCGGACGCGAAGCATAGAAGGTACGGCAAATATAACTCATAGGCAACAACAAATGCGACATTTCCGACAATCATTGTTGCGACACTATTTCTTATCAAAACAAAAGCTCACAATTTTTTTTCATTTAAGTTATTAACTAGCTGCGATATCTGTTGACTTTTTGTTTAGGCCTTAGGTTTAATGCCGCTAGCACTTGAAGTTACGCCTTTGTACTTCCGTTGGGCGGCGTGGCCTCCGGACTATGTCGGTAGTCTCCTCCGGCCGGCCATTCAGTACGTTGACAATTCAATTTCTGTGCTAGCAATGTGACTTCCTTCGTCATCGAGAAAGAGTCAGGGTGCTACGAAAGTGCGCTCTATCGTATTTGAAATAAAAAGGCACTCAGTAAGACCCAGAGTGCGAATCTAAATGAGATGTGTCAAAAGGGCAGCAACCAAAATCTGGAACAAAGAAGTGCGCAGTAAAAGGCATCTATTATTGTGTATTGGAAGGGACAGATGATGCGACAAAGAGTAGAAAGTAGTGCTAAGTGTATAAGTGACTTTTTAAGTACGCATCTCACCATGCATTAAGGCAGTATTACAGTAGTAAGGAGGGATCAGCATCCACAACAAGAATGCAAAGTAGATAGGACTATTTGGACACCTGAATCTTCACCCAAAATGTGTCTGTTTAGTAATGCCAATATACATAAGCCTGCGCAATAAATGAGTTTTTTCCTAGTGTAGAGTTTGATGGACTCAAAGATAATAATAAAATTTTAGACGCTCTAGTGATCCAGGGCAGGAGGGGCACGACATTAATCAGCTACTAGTTTATCAAACCACTCAATTAAAAAGGACGATTCACCTCCTTTTTGAAGAACTAGAGTTATACTACGCCCCTGGTTTTGATTTGAGCTTACCGAAAAGACATAAAAGTATAGGAATTTATAAAACTTTGAGAATAAAAATAATATAGAGGTGTAAGCGAGGGAACCTACCATTAAATTTACAACAATACAGGTGACTTCATTACCTATCATGCATTTTCAAAAACACAAAAACGTTTCTTCCTATCCCCCATCTCGCTATATCGTAATATGGCTCTTCCCCAGCGATGAACTGGACATCGGCAAGGCTGGTCCAAGGCATTCATTGGCTGTTTGTAGATTCAGAGTGAAAATCAAGTTGGTTTGATGGACAGTTTTTCTCCAAAAAGACGAGTAGAAATAGGAACTAATTAAGAAATGAAATAAGGGCTAGAGGAAAAGGTCCACATTTTTAATGGAACACTAAACTACCTTGAGGTTCGCTACCTCAAAGGCAAGCTTAGAATTCAATCGCATTAAGAAAATAGCGAGAAGGTTATGGGCTTGGAGCAGGTGGGAGGGGCCAGGTGTTAATTTTATTCAGGTGCCTATGAAGGTAGATTTTTATGCATTGTGAAAGCAATAAAAGGGTAGAAGGGCGGAGGAGCGATGAACACTTTGAGACAATCCACTCGTGAGAAAACGCCAACACTTCATTCAGTATCTTAATTCAGTAAATTTTACCTGGGTTTGGATGCCAGTTTTTGCTAGCTGTCATGGTGATTTAAGCAATGCTTTTTGGAGGCAAATAGGAATAGATTTGTCTTGCATACAGGAAAATGCTTAGCCAACAGACACGAAGGGAGGAGCGGCAGCAGTAATGATATCTTTTCTACCTGTCAATGGGGAAGTCACGAATAACCTAAGATGCCAGCTATTTCAAAATCAGATTTACTTATGAAATTGGAGTCCGTAAAGGAGGAAGTAAAATTACTGTTGCAACAAAGTGGACCACAACAAAGGCTATAGGCATAATAATTAATGCCTTCCTATGCAAGTGGTCAACGTTACTGCACCAAAAATGGGATTGTATGACGATAGTATTTGTTACGAAGACGGACTTCATTTGTCGGCATTTTTGTAGAGGACATAAATGAAAACAGTGTAAGGAGCCTCACAAAAATTCTTATCCCTTGTGTTAGCAATAGTGTGAATTTGCGTTACAATTTAATACCGTATTTTAGTCAAAACTACCATCGAAGCGGTATGCAAGGTGGGAAATACAATCAACTACGAACTCCAATAGCCATAAACTAAATACGGAATAACTAATGCAACTCCACCCATAACGATAATCCGCAATTAAGGTTGGCGTGAATTTGGAAAGTATTTCCGGGAAAGGCCAACTACTCAGTATGTTAGAGCATCCAAGGGGCGCATAAAACTAGTGTAGCTTCTAAATGGAGTAATCTTTGAATAAAGATTTGAAAAGTAAGAAGCATATTAGAGATAAAGAGGATTAGATGCAACCTGCTAATATGTCCATTAGTTTAGTGTTGCTCGCAAGACGCATTCAGCTATCCCATCCTCCCTGTAATACTTATGGCCACAAAGATAGGAAGGGGATGGAGAAAGTCCACTATGAAACTGTTTCATTAAATAATTGCATTACCAACCTTCCACTGGTTTCGAATCGCCATTGCGGGATCACCAGTAAGCAAAATGAAACAGCTATACCAACGGTTAAGAGGCTAAAGATAGACGCAAAAGTGTTTAAGTTTTAACAATAAATTTACTTTTAGAAAAAGTAGCTCGATATAAATTCGGTAAAACCAACTGCTTCTTGGATTTTTCAGTCGATCACGTTAACAATGTTTTGTTGTTAATATTGCTTGAAAGCAACTACCTTCGCATCCTACTACAAAGGGAAGAAAAACATCAGTAGTTCGGTCCCAAGTTAAATGAGTGTACTGAACCTCACCATTACAAACGTAGTTCCAAGATTAACCTTAACGAATTCCGAGACATTTCTAATAAATAAGGATTAAATTCAGAGTTTATTTGCATTTCCATCCAAAAAATTGGGCCGAGGAAAGTTTAAAGGAAAAAAACAAATGAAACACATTAGAGCGTATCATGCTTGCTCTAACGCTACACACAACAATTTTGAGAGGATCAGAAAAGGCGAACTTACTTAAGCAAATAATCAGTGATTATGTTATAGCCACCGGCAGCATTAAAGTCATCCAGTAGTTGCGAAGTTGTCGAGGAGGATTCAGACAATATTTGGAAGAGAGATATAAACGCTTCCATGGAATCGGCTTTGGGGAGCTGCATTTGCTTCAAACGCTCTACATAATCGGTAATACATCCGGCATCTGAAAAGGCAAACCCAAAGATCCTCAGACGCGGACGCAGATTACAGCAGGCGAAATGGAACAGCTTACCGTGAATGTACTGGATTACATGTGGTGTTAAACAGTTCTGCGCTAGAGTGGTGAGAATCGTGCAGCTGCTTTTGCGCCAGAAGGCGTTTGCAGACTGACAGGGGTCCACCGCTGCACTGAGAAGGTGCCGTAGGGCATCAGTGTTAACCATTTCCTCAACAGCCACTGAGGACAGACAAACATGCTGCAACAGCTAAATCGGGTACGCTACTTAGCATTGAGTTGTTCCTACCTGGGTGAATTTCCGCTGTAAATGCAATCTATCCTTCAGGGCTTCTGGATTTGGAACAGCAGGTAAGTCGAGGAAGATATAAAGGCATTTTACAAGGGTTGATGGAACGCCAGCTGCAGACATGCATTCCAGAAGGCTTGCACTGCAAGAAAGTTTCTCCAGTGTGAGAAGGAGGAGGTTGCCATTCGGCACTTGGCTAAATGAAGGGGTTGTGGATGCTTCTATGAACTCCAGAGAATCCGAAAGCCCATCTTCGAGAAAAGCTGCTATCAATTTACTCCCATCCTCTACAGGAGTGTAAGGATGTGAGTTGACAAACCTGAGGTCTGATCAATAGCACGAATCCGTATCTCTTTCACAAATAGGCTCGACACGAAGGCGCAAAAAATGTGGACATCAGGAAAGTATTCGAAAATGTCTTGGAAAGTAGAAGAGTGGAAAATCTGGGAAGATTCTGATATGGGAGACGTTAACTATACCTCGTTAAACAGTGGAAGGGTGTCGTATATGAATTCTTCCTGTTTTGCAGAATCACGACATTTCTTGCAGGATAAGATCAGTTTATTTAGTCTGCACACATTTATTTGATCACTTTCCGACAGCTGTTTACTTTGTTTTTGCAAGCCAGAAAATGACTTCATACTCTAGCCCTAAATGATCAAAGCAGGCACCCCTAATGATGGTCTAGTAAAACGATCCATTAGAGAACCACATGACTAAGTGAATCTAGAAACCCAAGATTGCTCTTTTACGCTTTACACGCCATGTAAAATAATTTAAACTACTCTAATGGCACTTTATTTGTTGTTTATAGGCTATTTTTGAATTTCCTGATTCTTGATTTTCCTCATTTTAAATATTATTGCGCTTACAAAACCCGCTAGTTGCGCTGAAATGCAGTGCTGTGTGAAAGCAGTATTTGAAATAAATAGCACCTTTAATTGTCAGAAAAGGTGCGTTCTAACAGCATTTGATTTGTGGCTTATTGCTTCTATTAGTTATTTGATCCCATCTGCCAAAACGGATAGGCTTTATTCCCGTTCCCCAAGATTATCAGGCATTAGAAGTTATTTCAAATAAGAAATCGCTGCGGGATTTACATGAATTTATCACGAAGGCAATGTTTGTAAGCATCTAATGTTCAAAATCAACGGCATAACCATCGTCGAAGGTACAATAATTATTTGCCATAAATTGGAAGCGCATGAGGCAGCCCTCACCAATCTTCTTGGTCGAAGGAGGTTTGAAGGGGGGCAGGCAGTCGAGGGCGCAAGTCGCTTTAATCTCTTCTCTGCGTTTCAAATAATAATCCGGCACCCGGTAAACAAATTCGTCCAGCAGACGCGCTGGGTGCCTCTCCCAAGAGTCTGTCAGTTCTTCCGACCGTGGAATCAAATTGTGACGATTTTCTCGATAGTAAGGTGTGTAAAAATTCTGTTTTAAGTAAAGCAAGCAAATGATGAACACTAACAAAAAACTCACTCAGATGTTCAAAATGAGACGTCCTACCCCACCGAATGCAACCCCAGAGAGTTAATGGTACTTGACCATCCCATGTTAGCTGACTTCACCACCTTTCACCCTTCCATAGATCTAGTACTCCTATCAATCACTCATTTTATCGCTGGTGGTTGATCAGAATATTGCTTTGATTAGCTACGCTGCTCCCGTTTGTTTTCCAGCAGCCATATAACAGTTTAGAATTGTTGGCCTGGCAGACTCACATACTTGATGCACAAGATGACTTGAAAAGCCGTTACCTTTTTAGTGTTCTCCGCACAGTCATTTGGAGCATTGTACCAGTCGTCCTGTCGAAATCCCCTCCTATCATGCATCCAGAGCCGGTAGGGATCCAGCGGACTCTTATCTGGGAGACGCAGCTTCCAGTGTTCTCCCGGCTTGTTTGAAAAGATATATTTTGAATCCTTTCCCTAAGTGCAAGAAAATTAGCGCGCTTTTAGTTATCTGATCACATTGTTGCATTCTTGAATTACTCTCAGGACGTGTATAACCACTTTCCTGTGTTCATGTTTATTTTTATTTAGTGCAAAATTTCGGGTATGCCACGAGCATGTAGCATCCTGTTTTACACTTGTTATGTAGACCATAAGTGTCTCCAACAGACCCACTCTTTCACCTTACCATGAGGCCTTAATTGGTTTCTTGCAGCTCAGGTATGATTATAAGTCGGCAAGAAGAGCTCTTCTTCACATTGAGTTATCTAACAAAGGGATAAGACCTCAACTAACCACGGTGGAGTTTTGAAAATAGCCAGGATGATGCGGTCCGGGAAGGCATATCCTAAAGAAGGTTAGCGTAGAGGCATATGTGCGTCAGACACACCATTTGACGCGGTTTTGATCAACACAGTTCTCATCGTCTTTCACTTGTTTTCGAAGATTCTCAACGACGTTCGACATTCCGACGTTGTCAGCACGTGGCGACTATCGATCCGCCTGTAGGATTCAAGATTTTTAACTTTTCAAGGCAGCTCTCTTGGTTCGCGGCCTATTTGACTATGGGTACAAGGCATCACGTATACGCACTGTCAGTTCAAAAGCAGTCACTTAGAAAAGGACCGGTTTCGAAATAGTTTTGCAAGGATACGAGTTTGCGCCTGTTTCGCCTCGCCAGTTTTTCCCACCTCAGTGCTGCTTAGCCGTATACCTACCTGGATTCCACCTTCCTGGTGGAGATGTGAAGATACTTCGTGTTCACTTGATTGACATCTTTATTCAGACCCCAAAGACAGCTCTGTATTGAACTTACAGTTGTTACTATCACTCCTACAGAACGGAAGAACAATGACTGAGCCTTTCTGTCCGAGGTTATCACAGATTCTTCCATTCGCGACATGTATTCTTCTTCCGTCACGTTAAGATTTGGCATTCAGTAGCAGGAATTGGGGTTGATGTCCCTTGGGTTCAGGTTTACTTTCCGGTACCAACAGCGCAGCGCTCCGTAGGCCATACCGCCCAGCGGGAGCACAAGGATGGAGCTTCAAGTGTTCTCAAAACCAAAACGAGGAGTTAAGCTGACTATGCCTTCGGGCCATACCAATGGCCTACAATCCTTCTTTGTGCAAGAAATGTGTTTTGCTGTGGTGCTTTCGCATACTACAATCCCAAAGAAAACTCAGGAATCTGCAAAACTGCAGAGAAACACTTGCCGGTTATGTCAGCGTACTTTGAACTCATTCGACACTCGGTAGCACTGCAAAGTTGCCCGTCTACTTTTGGAGACCCATTTTTCACTCTGGAGATTAAGAGTAATTTCTTTCTGCAAGTATCGCACATGTTTTGAGCAAATTTATCTCAAAATTGTATGAAACATGTCTTTGTCTCAAGATTACCCTGTTGGAACATTAAAATGCATAGTCAATGAAATCCAACAGTGCGTTGTAGGATTGACAAGTATTTTAAACATTGCGATTTTCAAAGACAGAATGGTTTGGCAGTGGGAAAGGACTATTTTGGCCTAATTATTCGGATTGATGAACTCTGACAACCTCATCAGAATAATTTTGTTTGATTTTGACTAGCACACACTCAAGAACGTGCGGGGACTTGGTGGCCTCCCGATGACTAAGAGCAATCAAGACAAAGCGGCGTGAAACGCATTGTTGGTGAGACTCCAGAAAAGTTTGAATTGCACACAGTGTTTGCCATTACAACTAGCCACTGGTATAGTCCATGTAATTCTAGCGGTATAAAAACCCAAATGTCAAGCTTGACTGCGCATTAACTTACATAGCAGTCAGTAATTACACAATAGGAAATGTTGTTCGGATTTGATGTAGCGCTCCAAATACTCTCTCCAGACAAGGAAGTCGTAACAAGGAGGTGGAATGTGTCGCTGACGTGGCCCAAGGGTCATGCCGCTCAGCAGGAATATAAGCTTGGAGAAGTTAGAATCCGCGGAGCGTCGTAACTTAGTCAGTGCTGTGGAGAAAGCACTCACCAACCGGCTGCGCCAGTCATTGGATTTGCTTACCACTGAGATATTTGACTGCCACACCGCGGGGTCCCTTTGATAATTCCACTGCATCTGCAGTTTCATCCTGTTTGGGGAGTGCTTTTCCCATCCCGTATGTCAATGCCAATCATAAGAACACTAGTCCAAAAGCATAGCCACTTATTAAGCACTGTAGATTAAATTAGTTTCGTGAAAATAACGCTTTGTGTCTGTTCCGCTTCGCCACGTTGTTTTCACTTCAGTGTTCTCCACCTGTTTCTGCCTGAGTTCTATCCAACTGGTGGTTTCACTTCGTTAGCACCTCATATAGGCACCGTAGACAGCTCCGCATCGAACTTCACCGGTGTTGCTTCAGTTATTATTAGCATTCCTGTAGAACACGAACTGGGGCGATTACCCAAGGTGGATGTCATTTTTAGTCTTTCTGTTTGGGATAATCACAGATTTTCCCATCAATCACGTTAAGGTTTACCATTTGAGGAAAGAAATCATCGGCGGTTTTACCCCTAAGAGCTGGTTCAATTTCTGCTGTCCTGATATATCGCCTGGGCAAAAAATGCACTCTCGGCGTAGAGAAGGACTAGAAGGCCACTGGCATGGTTCAGAGGTCATACTGCCCGGTGGGGCCTTAAGTCCTGGTGGAACCAAAACGTAGAGTTAACGAAACAGTCTAAGCATTGCTCTGACACGGATCGACCTGTAAAGAGCGACCAAAATTTTTTGTAATAACTCACATTTCGCCCTCCGCTGATCCATGTCCCTCCCGAGAATAGCCATTTTTGATGAGTTGTAAACACGCTTACCATAAACCAAGTCGCCTCCACAAAATTCCACCCTACGTGACTAGTGGCCAGGGATTTGGTTACAAGTCCAGACTGAGTACATCAAAGCCTCTTACTTCGGCTCGAGGAGTTTTATGCTGTATTTTAACACCAAAACGATGGGAATCCCTGCCGATAAGGGGAACCATTATAACACGCGTCTAGTCCAAATTAAGCCATCCACTAGGCAGTTAATTCAGCTTTATGGATCATACCAGTAGCCTGCAGCCTTTCAGCACGTCAGCAATACATATTCTATCTCGGTACTACACCCCCCTTCGCTTTCGGAGAAGGCTCCAGGCGTTGTATTGGTGGAATCGAAATTCAAACCTAATTTCTATCACTGAATGCGAAATCTTAGCGTGACGAAAGAAGGGCATAGGGTGCTGATGGAGAGTTAGTGACGTCAACCTTCCACAACTACCAGTCTTATGGTCTGCAAGAATGCCAGTGACAAGAGGAATGACATAGTGAATTATCCGCATAAACTCGCTACGGAGTTGCCCATGGTGCCTATAGTGAAGGTAAGTATGCGAACACGTGACACCCCCCTCCCCCACCTCCACTGGCTGGATGCAACTCAGATAGACAGATAGCGTTCTTGGTACCAGCGATGAAAACATAAGATGGTTCGCACATTCTACCTTCCTTCAAAAAAGGCACCAACCAGGACTACTTTTCATATCCATTGGAAATGTCAAGAGAAATCAGTGACGTTACAGTCAGCCATCCTCTCAGTTGCACGCAAATTCAATGACTAGCACGGTTGGCTGGTGGGTGTTTCCCCACAGCATCGACTACTTCGTCATGGCCGATTCGGGAGGTTAGCTAGGGAGAGCGCAGAGGATTAACACTCGAAACGCGATGAGGCCGCTTCCGTACCTCCGCTAGACGCCATGGCCTTCGGTTCATTCCAGTGGTTCCCCTAGCTCTTCAGTGCGCCAGTAATACATACACTCTCCTAGTAATGTAGCTTCCTTAGGCTTCGGAAACAACTGGCGACACTACAAAAATTAACAGTTTCCCCATTTTTCATGGCGTTTTACATCACAAATTCCGCCTAATTAGTCAAACCACCAAGTATGCTGAAAATTTCTCAGAACAGCGCAAAAGATACTAGTAAAGTCCATTAGATCAACCATAAAAGAATAAAATTCACACTTTCTTGATGCTTTTGTCGCAAGAAATACAGCAATTAACCTTAGAGACGAACATCCTAGACAAGCTAAAGATTGTTTCATGAGAAAAAAGGCTCTTATCGATAAAAAAGATTGCTATTATGGATGAGGAGGAATGCTTACAGACATACAGAAGTCACAAAATCACGAAGAGGGCAATAGAGACATCACGAGAAGAGGAACGGCCAGATTATCAATCTGCTCGGTGTAGGCCTCTGCCAGCACCCCAAGCGCCAACGGTAGCACCCCAGCCCGCCAGGGCCAACCATAGAACGCAGCAAGGCCAACCCACAACAGCATCTTCAAGGCATTTGAAAAGTGATCAAATTAAATAGGGAATTCGCCTAAACTGTTTAAACCTGGATAGTTTATTAGCAGTCATTTTCAGTTATTGACGTAGGTTACCAGTGAAAGCTGTGACGGATTAGGGAGACAAGCAAAGGCACTAAGTAAATGAACAATTCATAGCATTGTGCTAGTTTAGCTTATCAGTAGATGATGGGTGGCGATGACGCTGAATGTTGCTATACATTGGCAAACGACTTCCGAGACCTTTCGTTAAGCCGGTTCCACACATTAAACAAAGAGCAGTCTAGCTGACTCCACTTGAAGCTCACATGAACGCCAATAAGATACAGCCATAAATGGATCAATAGAATCTCCCATGTTTTGAAATGGAACATAAAGTGGTACGCAAGATTGGCCCACACCAGAACGAAGCTATTTGGTACAGGGCAGCATGATTAAACAGAATATAGTGCTGTACGTGTACGATGTATGTGTACCACATTTACTAATAAGTGTTGAAATTGTCTTAAATCGCATGAGCGATGTCCCGTCTTACCAGGCCAATACCAACACCTGTTGAGAGTTTGAGCAAAAGGATAACGAGGGACTCGTAAACGACGGAGGTAGCGATAAACATGGGTGTAAGGAAAACAAGTAGCGAAGCAAACAATGAAAAGCCGTCCTTAACAACCCCGGACATTTGTCGTTCACAATCAATGAGCAGCCAGTTGAATTAGATAAAAATGACAAGTATAACCCTGTTGAGCGTCCCTAAAAGGTTGCAATAAGCTCGGAATCACGCATATAGAGTCAGTGACAGTACTTTTTGGTGAGCAAATTCTAACCAGTTGGAAGATTGGAAAGTAAAACGAAGAAGAGAGTCCTGCCAAAGGTATGTTATGTTTTTTGAGCATAACAGAACAAATGATCCCACCTGAGATATGAACGAGGCGCCAGAGCCGATGAGTGTGCGATGAGTGCCCGGCCACCGGAACCACAGGTGACCCCACCGACGACCAACCAAAGCCGCCACGCTGTCACCCAGCGCGATTGTTATCACACCACTCCAAGCCTGAGGTGGCGTTGCTAAATGAGAAAAAAAGTGGATTCAGGATTTATCGGCTGTTGCAAGACCATCTACACAGAGACACCGAAAGGCAGTTGACATCAAAGAAGGTGTCCCTCGAACTCTAATAGAGGATTCAATGAATGACAATTTTTAGCTTTTATGCGTAAAATCCTGATCTTGCTACTTGGGGCCACAAGTCACACATACGTGACATAATTAATGAGTCGAAAAATAATTAGATTGCGGAGAAAAAAAACAAAGTAGGAATAAGCGGTGTTGTGACGGGCCAATAAAATGCCTCATAGGCCAAAAACTATAGTTTAAACATGTTTCAAAGACAGTAGAACGTCTGACGGCGTTTCGTAAAGTTACAAACGAAACATTGCCTGATGCTGTTCTGCGTTTGGGGGAAGTGTCACAATAAGTATGATAGGACTCTGAACTCCCGTAAATACATTAGCCATTTGTCGACACCTCTACTTCCTGCATATCCTCAGGCGTTAATTGGAATGCATCATTTGTGCTCTGCCAAAGCATTTTAAATGGGCTCCATTCCTCCCATACATTTATGATGAAGTTATGCATGGAAATTTGGAGCTCTTTCAAGCTAAACTTGGTCTGTATTTTTTTACAAATGCGCATCTCCCCGCCACCTTTTAGTTCCGAATTTGGACAGTTGTTCATACAATTACATGGATAAACTATTACTAACTGATTACTGTCTTTCAGGCGATAAAAGAGCGCTACTTGTCAAAGATGGGAGTCATTACTTTTCCAGCCAGCAAGATGGGGAAGTCGTTCTTTTTTTTGTGCTTTTATAGCTTTGCACTAACCTTCAGGAACTCTACAGTACCATTAAGATGACAAAACCCGTGTTCTTAAAATGAATTTGAATGGGTGCATCGGTGGGCTGCTGCAATGTTCCTTACTCAAGGTGACATCCGGTACTGCGGCTCTAAACCAAGTATTTCATCCCTAACGTTAGTGATTTAACGATGGAAAAAGTTTCTTCCAGTTTATTTTCCGAGTATCTCAAGTCGAAAAAACGCAAGACTTACAGCCACCTTGAGACCACGAATAGCAGAAATTCCAAACCGGGAGGCTCAAGCCAAGAAGCAAAGCGATGGGAGTGAAAATGAGTTCACCACTATCTCGTGAGTCTCTAAAGGGTCCTAGTACATCATTCAGAAATTTGGACAACGCTGGAGGCTAGAACAAAAAAACGAGCATCATAGAGGCCAAAATGCTTTACCTTTACGCCGACTTTATTAAAAAACTGGAATATTTAAATAGCATGATATGCCAATGGGTCGAGCGATCATGGAAGCAATGTACATTCACTATACGAAAGTAATCAAGTCAAAGAAATCAAGCTGGAAATCCACAATAGATTAAATATGTTCACTAACTGAACCTAAGTCAATCGTCTCATTAGAGACTGGGTAGAGGATAAAACTGATTTCATCAGTTTATAAGATCACCGAGAATGAAGTGATGAGTTAGTTGGAAATTTGGTCCAACTTGTAGTGAGCGAAAAGCAGGGGACCCTTTCTGAAAAAAATGGTGAAACGTGTTTGGGAATAAAGTTTACGTGCCAGCTCTACAACGTGCCAGTAATTAAATACAGCTGGTTTCAAGTCGTTATGTCCCCTACTTTCCGTGATTAACTCGAGAAATCAGAGTCGACTGCAATTTTCATGCTCCATAACTATGAAGTGATCCAGATAAATAAATTCCTCTGACTAAAGGTAAAATAATGCTCACTCCACTTCGGCGAGTCCACTCAATCAAAAAAAACGCGAGAAGGACGAAGACAGCAGCCACTGAGAGTAGCGAGGGTGAAATAAGTAGCCCCGTAGCATAGACCACACCAGCCAAAAGATGGAAGAGTTTACGAAGAGCAAAGGGCGTTTCAGTCGGTTCATTATCCCCTTGACTAAAATAGGCCACAACCAAGACAGCAGCCACACACAAAGGTGTCCACACTGTTGTGACAAGTATGACATTCAGAGGGGTAATTAAATTTGCGACAAACTGAAGGGGTTCAAAGTGGAGGGCAGACATGGGATCAAAGTAATACCTCTCGTTTACAAGGCGGGCAGCAAAATCAGACAGCAGAGACCACAGCCAGATCACAGCGGTAGAAAGCATTCCAAAGGTCATGCAACTAGGTGCCATTTTAAGGCGTTCAATTGTGTAGCCACAGAGCAGAGGGATGATGAAGAAAACAGTGTTTGTGTGAAAAGCGAAACAAATCTGGGCGAGAAGAATGGCCTCCCAACTTGTTAGCGAACCCGCATAGCAGGAGAGAAGTTCAATAGAGAGGAGAACGATAAAGAGGAAAGTAAGAAGAATATTGTGTGTAAAAGTCAGTTGGGCAATACGAGCACAGATAAACCAGAAAGCCAAATGGATGGTCGTTGGAATCCCCAGTTCGTAGAGGAAGGAGAGAAGGACAAAAGCGCCTAAAGAGGCACTTATAAGGTTCAGTGCGATAGTTTCATCGTGAAAGGAAAGGATAATGGGGACAGGGGCGATTAACCAAGCGCCAGCTGGTGAGTCGGAGGCACGCGTTCCGGGTATGTGGTGTTTACTGTAGACGACGAGACACTCTGAAAGCAGAGCGCCACAAAGGAACGTGCAGATGGGGAGTTTGGGCTCCTTCAGTGCATAAACAACGAACAGACTCCATCCAACGAGGGATTCTGCCAGCGGAAATTGTAATCTTTTCTTTACGATCACAGACTCGCTGCGCATACCAATTGATTCTTCAGTGGAATCGTCTACATTCGTAGAGTCGCAGGTACCCTATTGCAGGACCATTTAATGCTTGAAAAATAGCGAATGAGTTTGATCTAAACAACTTGATGAGGATCAAGAAATCTTAGGATTACAGTAGGACCTTTACAGATCTGGCGGCTTCAAATGCCTAAGTCAGTTGGTGTTTTGCATATTGTGGATCGGAAACCAACAAGTGGAATGAAGGAAATAGCACTTGGACATTATCAGGCCGGATGTGAAAGATTTAAGAACTTATAGGCAAGAGTTCCCATGCATCTATGGCATAATTGTGAAAAACAAGAGGTGAACAGGGTGTCAAAAGCATGTAAAGCTTGAGCAATAAGCATACTTCAACGGCAAATAAGGTCTCGGCAAAGAAACCCACGCCACACCAAATAGTACGCACCATTTAGGAGGCCCTGAAAAGCCGTGCGACGAGCTGGTAGCCCACCGCGAGCCAGCGGATCTAGGTATTAACCAATCCGAACAGGAAAGGTTGCATGACTAGTAACGAATTTGACAATAAGTAAAAGAACAACACCTTCTAAAACAACCATTTTTAAAAACTCATTTAAGGTAAAATCAATTCTTTTTTAAACAACGGATTTAGGTGGTTGGTTTGAGACGCCTGTTAACTTGATTGTAGTAGCTCCTAATTGACATGAACTTTAAGAGTAGCGTCGTAAGTTAAGCCAAAGGCAAGCCTCACCAGTTACCCATGTACTGTAGGAAAGCACTCCACTTATCTCGAGTTAAAATGCATGAAGATGCGAAAGGCAGTGCAAGCAACAATATAGGGGAACTAGTTTTGTCGGTAATAGTTACTTCAAAACAATACAAGTTGAGAAGTAGCAATTAACATTAGACGATATGTATTTGGCCCCCAGCTGGCAGGAAATACAAAATTGCAGTGGACAGCCCTGGTTTGATAACATGCGCTTGGAGCACTGGTTCAAGTTAGCCATTTGTTCCTTACAGATATGCCTCCTATGGAGTTCACTCGATCGACCTATCCCGCCCATTCACACAAATTATTACTTCTGACAGGACATTGTAAAAATCACACCTACGACCATTTGTGGGAGAACCCGAAAGTCATAAAAGGAGATGAATATCCTAACTATTGGGAAAGTTACTTGAACCTAATTAAAATAACATTTGCTCCCTTGGCCCAACTTTTCAACTTTGTCTGTTAGTTGCAGCAATGTGGGCTAAGACGTACATTCTAGCCAATCCACACACTAAATAAGTTTTGTTTGTTTATCGTAAATAGTCTAACATGAAACAAGTAGGCTTTTTCGGCGAAATCTTTATACAGCCCAAAGCACTGGATTTCTCAAATGAAGATTTTAAGATAGCCATGCTACCACGTCGCCTTTATCAAAGTTGTCATCCTGCACTATTGTGACTTTATTTCAAATATTTTTTGCTTAATTCTGTGCATTTAGCGTCTATTTTCGTGCATTATACTGCAGTTGTTGTCCCCAACCATGGTTACTTTAAGCACTGACTGTTCGCGATAGCCCATATTGCATAGGCCCGCATATTCTGTTGCCTGGCGTGTTTTGTGTGGTTGACGATGGCTCTTCATGTGCCGAGAGTTCAGAATTATGTGTCTATGTTAAAGGAGGGCACAAGGGTAGCCGTCAGCTTCTCTTCAACTTTGTTTTAGCACTTCGAGGGCCTCGAGGAAGCAGTTTATCGCAACATAGAAGCCTGTGTGAGTATAGCGAAAACAACGCGCTCCACTTATGGCCCCAGTGGTCAGAATAAAATAGTCATAAATCATATAGGAAAACAATTTGTTACCAATGATGCCGCGACCATACTTAGGGAACTTGAGGTTCAGCATCCTGCTGCAAAAATGCTGGTCCTTGCAACTCAGCAGCAGGAACAAGAAGCTGGTGATGGAACAAACTTAGTCTTCCAATTAGCTGGTGCACTTTTGGATAATGCCAGAGATCTCCTTAAAATGGTAAACGTCGTTTGACTTATTGCCGTCCTAGGGTTTATCTGTTTCCCAGATTATTGAGGGCTATGAAATGGCTGGGAAGAAGGCTCTTCAATATTTGGATGGTAAGATGTGAATTTGCATCCATCCCTGTTAGAAATTGTCGTCAAGGAGATAAGTGATCTAAAGGATATCTCCGAAGTAGCACCAGTCATTAAGACCTCCTTGATGAGTAAACAACTGGACATTAGTGAATTCCTTTCTCAGCTTATCGCGTCTGCTTGCAGTAAGCATCGAATTTTGGTTTTACTCTTTTCGTAGTTTCTATAATGCCCGACGACGGCAATTTCAACGTCGATAATGTCAGAGTTCTCAAGATTTTGGTAAGTCATCCAACTCCTATCTGGTATTGCTTCAAACTCATGTCTGACTTTTGCTGCTATCACAGGGTTCCGGTGTGACTAGTTCTACGATGGTTCAGGGAATGGTTTTCCGTCGAGATGTTGAGAGCGACGTTCATGCTGTTACCCAGTCAAAAATTGCTATTTACTCTTGTCCACTTGAAGCATTACAAACCGAAACCAAGGGCACCGTTTTGCTTCACACTGCTGATGAACTAAAGGAGTTTTCGAAAGGTGAAGAGGGTCAAATGGAAAAGGTGGAATATTTGTGCTTCACTTTTTCCCATCTATTTGAGTATTTGGTCTTATGTAGCGCTTTTTTCGCATAGATCATCAACAGCATTGCTGATGCCGGCGTAAAGGTCATCGTGTCAGGTGGCAAAATTAGTGAGCTTGCGTTGCACTATGCCAACAAACGTGGTCTTATGTTGGTACGTCTTGTGAGCAAGTTTGATGTGCGACGGCTTTGTCAAGCTACCGGTGCCACTGTTTTGCCTACACTCACTATCCCATCGCCCGAGGAGCTGGGCTTTATAGAACAAGTTCGTATTGACGAAATCGCCGACACTAATGTTGTCATATTTGAGCAGGGTATGGTCACGTTTTTGTTATAATCTATCTCATTGTGTACATCGGTCTATGAGTGTTCATTTCAGGCTCAAGCAAGAAGCCCATGGTCACACTGATAATTCGTGGCAGCACTGACAACATAATGGACGATATCGAGCGAGCTGTTGACGATGGTGTAAACACTTACAAGGCTTTGACTCGTTGTAAGAAGGTCGTTGCGGGTGCTGGTGCCTGCGAGATTGAGCTTGCTCGCAATCTTCTCTCCCTTGCGGACACCATACCTGGACTAGAGCAGTACGCCGTTCGCGAGTACGCTCACGCCTACGAGATTGTGCCCAAGGCGTTAGCAGAGAACGCTGGCGAGAAGGCAACAGAGATAATCGCTCAACTCTTCGCCAACCATCAGGCTGGTCAGATACACTCTGGATTTGTCACCACTGAAAAACTCAATCCGTCCATTTGCGATGCCAAGGAGGCTAATATTCTTGATCTGCATGGCGCCAAGTATTGGGCTATTCGTTTCGCCACTAGCGCTGCGTGCACCGTTCTTCGTGTAGATCAAGTGAGTTAGCTGAGGTAAACAGCTTCTCTCCTCTTCAGTTTTTATGCAATATGAACTTTTGTCTGCCACAGATCATAATGGCAAGGCCAGCTGGTGGTCCCAAGCCTCGTGATCCACGTGCTCCTGATGAGGATGAAAGCTAAGCTTTCGGGTTCGCATTTCCCCTCAACTGTGTTTCATTGTAATGAATATTAATAATAATTCCTCACGTAAACGCATTCTGCTTCTTGATCGCCTGCATCTTCGGTTGTTAAGGGGGTGTTTGTTTCCTTACTATTCTGCTGTGAGTTAGGAACTTTGTTGTGGTTTATGGCGGTCGATTCATCAGCATTTGTGCGATGTGTAGATAATATAAATTGGACGACTCTTGTCACCATACCAGTGAGGGTTGTTAGCCAGATTTTTTGTGTTGAAGGTTGCCCTTACAGGAGTTGTGTCATCCTGCGCACTTGTTAAGTCGTCTTTCCCTTCCCAGATCCTGTCAACCAGATGTCCTTCGTATGGCGGTTTGAAATTGATATTGAGGGTAGATTTTTAAATGAGGTCAGACATCCCGCTATACGGTTTGACGAGTTCGTATGCTACCGTTTAGGCTGTCGATTGCGGCTATTGCAGCGTAGAATTTGCAATATGGCTTCTGGTCTCAGTCTGTCATCGTCGATGATTATGTGGCTACTTTCGGCTTTTCTGTGTTACTTTTGTTAACTATTCTTGATCGTATACTTTATCCAGCTAAATCTGTAAAATGTACGCCGAAAGCGGCAACTCGCAGCAAACATCGGATCTCAACTTTCCAATGAACGATTCAGCCGATGCAGACGATGACGATACCAGCATGGTGGATCCCTCCCTCATCTCCTTTGTGGAAGAGCAGGCAGAGTTGGGGGGTGGGTCTTTCGCCGTTGAAAACGATGTTGAGGTGGAGGAGGACCCCACTCCTGACCTCTATGCAGTCCTTGGTGTCGCTCGTGATGCCAATGAGGCAGAGCTCAAGGCAGCCTATAGACGTCTCTCGCGCCTTCTCCATCCGGATAAACACACGCGGGCTTCGACCGCCGCCGAGGCCGCTTTTGGGCGTCTCACGGCAGCCTACAACGTTCTCAGCGACCCTCATAGACGCGCTATCTACGACCAATATGGTTTTGGGGGTGAGTGAGACTTGAGTCTCTTACTTTGTGTAAGAATGTTCCTCGTGTACCACACAACATGAGACACTATATAGAAATCGAGGTACAATATATTTTACCATCAATTACAAAAGTGTCAGTTGCCATTGTTCCTCCGTTTTTTGGAGGAGTTTATTTATCAACTTGAGATTTATGGGAAATGCTGTTGATATTTTAAGGTGCCATCGCTCTTGTGCGTTCGTCGCCAAGTCTAAAGGGTAGATTATAGTGCGTTACTTTTGCATGTTGAAGCGAATATGGAAGATCGAATGGAAAAATACGTCAACTTATTCACAAAAAAGCACATGGGAAAGATGTTTTAATGAATTTTCGGGGGTCACCATCGGAAGGTATAATTCGGGATTCTGCAGTTTCACACGATTGGTTTCGTTTCAAAAATGATAGTCGTCGGAATGTTTGAATGCTAAACGGTGAAAGTAGTGCATAAAACCAGACAGTGCACGTAGTGATAGGGGGAGATATTATGTAATTGAGCTTGTTCATAGTGTTCGAACTTTGGTCCTTGTTGTTGTTACAGGTCTGCGTATTCAGGGTTGGGAGCTGGCTGTACGGGACAAATCAGCCCCAGAATTGCGTCTAGAATATCTCTTGCTGAAGCAGAAGGCAAAAGAAGCGGAAAGTGAACGTCTGCTACAGCCTACCTCCGAACTATCTTGTGGTGTCGATATCACCGACTTCTTTGACCGCTATCTCAAGGTTTTTTAGCTCTATGATTTCGCTACTCGATTATGTTTAGTTAGGTCCTCTAGACGTAAAATGATATTTTTCTCGCCTCTTTTTATTCCCACTTAAATTTGGATCGCATAAGGAAATATTCCTTTTCGAAAATCATTACACTGATCACTTTACCCTCAGGAACCACCAGAGGAACGCATGCTCTCACCCTCCCTGTCTGTCTACGATGTCTCTCTCTCCCAGTCAGTGACGGCGCTCCGCACACCTCACAATACCGTCAGCCTTGTTGGGCAGGTGACCGCCCACAATGGAATTGGTATCGGTACGCTCTTTAGCCTTTGGGCGCACCGTCTCCCACCCAAAACACCCATTATCGGAGCCTCCTCCACCGAGGCAATTGTGAGTTGACTTCTAAGCAATTTCTCGTTTTCTAAAACATGCATTCATGTCCTTCCCTCTTTTAGCTCTCTTACGGTCGTGGGGGCTATGGTCTTGGAGCCTCTGTGAAATTGAATAAGCAGCTTCATGAACGCGTAACAGGATCTGTGGGCTTGGAGGTAGCTTCAGTGAATCGCAATAACAGTGCCATTTTCAGTCTTATTCCCGGTTTCTCGTTGGCCACCAATATCGAAGTGACACCCCACATTGTTACTCGCCTGCAGTACAAATTTAATCTCAGTGGTGGTTTCTTTAGTGAAGTGTTTTGGACGTCAGAGAAGGGTGAGCGCTCCTGCCGAGTGCAAACTCATCTACATCGTGGCACTGCCTCGCTCAAGGTTCAGTTTGAATCGCTTGTTGATTGGCCCTGGCTAAACCCCTTTCTCAAGCCATCCACCTCGAGCCGTCAGAGTTCCAAGAAGTCTTCTGCTGACTGGGAGGCAAATCTAGATGAGGAGGACGATCTCGTGCTAGAGACAATACCTCAGAAGGGGCGCATTTCTGCTTCTCTTAGCTGCAACACTTTCGATCTGCTGGAGCTGCGTGTCGGTGCCAATTGTGTTCTCTCCGAGCTGTCTCGAGTCTCAAGCGAGATATGTGTCAGTTGGCTGCGTGGTTTGAGCATGAAATTGGGCCTGCATCGAGGGGATCAATCCTACGTGTTGCAAACTAAACTGTCGGATAGCTTAGATCCCGCTGCTTTCAGTTACGGTGTTCTAGTCCCAAGCTTAACCTACTGTCTCGTCCGCAGCCTTGTCTACGAACCGTGGGTTTTGGCACAGTTAAAGAAAGCCCAGGAAATTCGTCGTCAGCGTCTGCGAGATGAATTGCGAAAGCTGCGAAGCGAGGCCTTGGCAACACAATCTTTAATGCAGCACACTTCTGCTCGTGTGGCACAAGCCGAGAAGGAATCCAGGGGTCTTGTGATTGTTTATGCCCTCTATGGACAGCTATCACCAACAACGCCGAGTATTCCTCTCACTGCCGACGTGGGCGGGGCTCTATCAATTGACGTGACGGTGCCGTTGCAGGCGATGGTGGAGAACCACCAGGTTCGTTTGCCCCCTGGGCGCTGGGCTGATATGCAAGGCTTCTACGATCCCTGCGCGGGCTTGGGCCGTGCGGCATGCCATGGGAAGCGTCCGCTACGCCAGCTTTTTGTTGCCTACGCTTTCAATGGCCTGCCTCATGAGGTGTGTGCTGAGGAGTCGGGAGGTCTGGCGATTCCCATGAGCAAACACCGGGTGGATGCTTTCTCTGAGCATTGAAGTGTTATCTCTCCTCTCGTCCTCTGCTTCCCCTTCCCTTGTAAATTCTCCTTCTCCCAAGTCTTGTCTTTCCTTGAGCCCAATGAAATAGCTGAAATTGTAGCAATTTTTGAAGCATTGACTCACTTCGGCAAGTATTTTTGTGCACTAAAGTAGATTGAGGTCGTAATCCTTTTTTTTGTTGTAATCTCAGACTTGCTATAGCTTATCGCTGTCGCATGTTGCGCAGTATTTGCACGCAGAGGTGAAGGTTCTCTTTTTCATCTAGAATGCGACTCCTCAAGTCTATTTCATCTGTTCGCCTTCCAAAGTTGGGATGTGTCCAAAAGCTATGCGAGCGTGTTGCATCTGGCGTTGGGGATGGCTGATGACAATGCTGTCCAAGAGATGGGTGAATTGCAGGAGCTAAACCGACGTGACTATTTTGTGCCTTGATGTGTACGGAGGTGGTGTGCACAGCGAGGAGTCTGAAGTCGCCCGAAAGGGCACCAGGCCACGGCACTCGACCACGAACGCAAGGAAATAGGGTCTGGATGGCAATCGCTAGTAAAGAGATACGGGTGATAGCTGTCATGGTGTATGCAAGACAACTTGAAGGGTCTTAATCATTAATGTCAAATGGAAAGAAAGTCTGGTTCGCGCGCTTCGTCTTGACCTTTAATGAAGGCTCCAGGCGAAAGCACCGCATCACAAGTAAGTCGGTAGGCATCAGCGTCTGAATATTTCGGGACGAAGAGCAGATAGGGTCTGCTTTCACCACACATTTGGGACGAGGATCGTATGTAACAATCTTGATGTTATTAGGCAACTAACGAGCTGTCTACCTCGGATTCACTTGATGTTGTGGGCAAGAGCGTGAACTCCATTACAACATTCCTGTATGCTTAGATAAACTTCCATTTGCCCTCATCACAAACAAAAATCCTGGCAGAAAAAGCTTCGTTTAATGCGTGTTATCACTGCTTCCAGATGAATTATTCTCCCTACTTGTAAACATTCTTTCTACGACCACGGTGAATGTCAAAACGCTTGCAGATGGCCAACTCAACAACACGCAGGGACAGAAAAACATGAAGTGTGGGCTTATTAAGGGGCGGATATTAATGCGCCTTAGAAGGGGGTAGAAGAAGCCAAATGAAAGGTGGCAGACCACAGACGGCTAACACCAGCCCGACCGTCCGTCAGCGCAGACCGCGTTTACTTTTAACTGTTCCTTAACTCCCCACCTATCCAAAAAACCGCCTGTATCATATCGTCCCCTTCACCAATAGGAGAACCAAAGTTAGATTCAAAGTAGTGCTGAAGATGATCTTTAACGAGGCCGTTGCACCGTTCACACGGTACTCGCAACAGGCCATCCATCTGCCCACCTATTGGCTACGGCTCATCTTAGCCGCCGAAACAGTCAAGGATGTGACTCTGGCGTTTGAAACGCAGACCACGTCCATGAGAGTGGTAGTCTTGCGCTTTGCATGCTGAGTACATGTGAAAAACGTCGCGGACGATGCTCTCCAAGCGACACTAACCACTCTGTGGGTCTCTTCGTAGATAAACTCTGAGGTGCAATTCACGCTACCAAGGCGCAATGCCTGCCGTCCTTTTACAGTACCACTTTTACCTTTACAACAACTAGGCATTGTTCAAGCTTCTCATTTGCCCGATTTAGAACTAAAACGACGATTAAGTAGGGAGCGGTGCAGAAACTGCGATTCGTTAATAGAGAGGGAGTGGCAACGGCCTTCGCTATTTGTACCTCTGTGCATAAATGCTGCTTTTGCATCAGCCAATGGGCACTCCACCTCAATCCACTCAAACTCATCAAAATTAGTCGTACTTTCATCTTTATTACGCATGCCATTTACTCCATTATTGCTACCATCATTTTAAGCGGTCTTACACGCATGTACTAATACGCATGTGCGTGCATACATGACCGTCTTCTTGTTCGGCACAGAAATGCGGTGTTTCAGCATCGTTTACACTTTCTTTACCCTTCTATTAAATCTTTTACAATCTGTCCAGGCATTACCAAATTTCTTTACGCATTTTTCGTGTAGAAATCGGGCGGATGGATGGATAAGGAGAAAATCATTACATGAGTGTTTTTGGAAAATATTCATTATGCAGCACCAACCTCGCGAAACGTAGATTAGATGAGGGTTATGCAAAAGAATGAGTAGGAGTGCGCAAGAGTTTAGAGTCAAGCGTAATTGGGGATGTTAATTCGGCATATGGATAAAAGCAAAAAGAAGAGAGGTAAGAAATGAGGAGAGGAAGGAAAGAAGAAGTGAAGAATTGCACGAGTTCAGCCGATCGTCATGTTTTCCGCATAAGTAATGTAAGAGTGGAACAGGCGATGAGTTTTTGGGATGAGATGAAGGCGAGTATTGAGCAGACCAGCTAGTTGATACAAAGTGAAGGTTTAAGTGTGATGAGGCGTCGTGAATCATGCTAGTGATCGTAGACTGTGTGAAGGCTAAGCAAGGCAGCGCGAGGCTGCCCAAGTATCTGCCTAGTCAATTTACCTACCTTCTGCCATGAATAAGATGGGTGGATAGAGGTAGAAAGGCAAGATAGGTACATTTAAGGTGTGTGATGCAGTGATTTTAGCGCGTTGCGTGTGGGAAATCTCGGAATTGTTGAGTGCAGCAAACCAGCAGCGACGATTTTAACAATGGAGGACCCAGGTAAAGTGAGATTAGGTCAAGTCATATCCGATGCAGTTGTTGATCGGCTACGGCAAGAGCAATAGCAGAACCAATCTCAAAAGGCCTCAGCGATGGCAAGCCAATGAGCTGGGTGAAGCGGATAGGCTGATGTATGGCCAATACGAAGTGATTATCAGTGCGATGGATGATGACTACAAAGGGGTGTACCACGCGATAAGATCTCAAATTCATTTGCTGTTCGGTTGTATTAACGTTGACAGGATAATGAGCGGAAAAAGCAAAAGTGACTAATCATGAGCTTAAGCAAAGACGAGTTCAGTATAGGCAGGTATATGATCCCCACAGATCGCGTGTACCATTTTTACGCCGCTGCAGCTGCACGGAAGGGGCGGTTGTGGAGCGCCAGTCGGCTTGGCTGCTGTGCTCAAATATCTGACTGCTAAGGTAATCGAGATGTCCATTTGCAATGATGAGGAGTTGAACAAGCTGTGTGGATGTGTAATCATTGTTTAGGGTGATCTAGTGCCTAGCATCAAGGCACCTTATTCGCTGCTTTGCGTTACACCATTTTTGGAGCCATAACTACCTCCGCTTTCCAGCAAAAAGTGTTGTTCAACCCCTAACGACTTCGTACCTACTTTTTCTTCATCGTCCCATCATCGTCATCACAGATAAACTGCGTCATTATTGGTACGCGCGCGTCAGCCAATCCTAGCGGTACTAAACCTCATCATTTGCTCGAGTGTCGCACCGGCACAAACTCAAACAGAATTTAATTGATTGTACCATTTTAAATCCAATTGTCATTCATCCCTGATAATTCAATCTCCCACTCCCATTGCTCCTTTTGCTTCGGTTCTATGGTACTCGGCACCTAATCCGTGCTCCTGTCAGGTTCCAGAATCGTTTCAAATCGGATGCGTTCACTCACTGAGCCGAGTGGTGTGGAGCGCCGTGGATCAGAAGTGGGCGTAGCAGTCGCGACAGCAGCCCATCCACCTTGGCAGTCTACCATTACCCTTACTACCATCATCACACATGCTTCATGAATGCTTTTAAAGAAGTATACGAGATACCAACCGATTTGGAGTAAACGATACCACACGATAACTTATATTGTTCACAACTTGCGAAACAAGAACACACTCGTAGATGGGAACTGAACCAGTACCATTTCCATCGCCTGATTTAAGAGCAAACTACCTGTCACCCCACCGTCAACAATCGCTCTACTTCTGGTTCCTACAAAAAACCAGCAACAATCCTGCAACGCCCCAATCGCATATCCCTCAGACCCTACAACGACCACTGGCAAATACCTCGATGCTGATTCAAGTAATATTTTCGTCTTCGCATGGAAATAATACTACTACAAATGCCATTAACAATTAGCAAATAAGTACTAATGCAATAATCACAAAGGGCGCCTCCTCAGCCTCTCAAATTTTCGATCCACATTTTGTGAAAACTTTTGGACAACTTGGAGACCACAAAGAGGATAATTACGAGATCTCGCCTCACGTAAAACCTGGGAAATTGGCACAGAAAGACATGTTTAATAAGGTTTCACTTGTTTATCAGCAAAAAAAGCAATGCATCACTCACCCAGGACACCGAGTTAGCTCAGTTATGGTGCGAGTAATAGGCACTTTAACCATTTGCTTGGCAAATTTTGTGTCCTCGAAGTAAACCTAAAACAGAACACAAGATGGTAAGGGCAGAAAACTTATTTCTGACTGGGCCAACAATGTTCGACTTCATAAAGCCCTCAGATCAATCTATTAGTAAAGGTAAATTAACCTCGAGTTCGTCCTCAGATGTCGTGTAAGCCTTCTCCTTATCCCACGGTGGAGGTTCAGATGGGTTGAGAACGTGTTTGAGGCATTCTCGAATCCTAAAAAGAAAAAGGTTCTTTTTAAAAAAGGCGGTCATTTCAAAGAATGACTGAGACTCCCGACCATGGTGGTGGATAAAAAAGTCAGTAACGAAATGCTTAGATGGCGATGACGTAGGCACCTGGAAAACACACGTAACGCAGGCAATACGCTGGTCAATGCTTCGGATGAAGAGCAATGAACGAATGAATTGGTAGCGGTATCAGTAGTATTTAATGTTCGCCACTGTCTCAATGGTGTAGAATGAACAATTCATCAAGGTAAAGCAGCCAAGACAGATAAGTGAAGACGGCTTCCACTTCCGCAAAAAGCGAATGAAGAGGCTCCAGCGCGATGGATTAACACAACAATGAGAAATGAGTTGTTGCTTTAATGATTTGTCAACGTGTAGATTTCTCTTCAATCATTGAAGACTGTGACTCAAACAGTTAATTATCCCACAGAAAAGCTAAGGGCTGTTCTATGATTACTAGAGAGGGGCAACTGTAAAAAATTTGAAAATCCACTGTTAACTGTAAATCCGGTAATGACTGACTACTGCGCCAATTATAAGGGCGCAAATGAAACACCATAAGGGTGGTGGACCACTTTTTTCAGAACTTACGTAAGATACTCAGCGACGTCCTGCACAAAGTCGGTCTGACTGAACTCGGGGTACATGAAAAGGACGGGCCAATGGATGAGGTTCATGTGATCGAAAGAGATCTCCACAGCTGCGTGTTCGGGTAGACCCACTGGTGGCTGGTCAAAGTCGATTACGATTCCACGCGCCTAATGAGGGGGGAGGGGGAATAAAAGCAAGAAACATCCATTGCTGAATTGCTTTCCATAAAACCGTGGTCTGATTTTGCTTCCGTCGCCTGGAAAGAATTGCTCAAAGGCGATGACGACACCATACAACAGTTGGTTGTGGTATAACCCCCGGCAGTAGGCATGATTGCTTCATACCAATACGGGGACCATATGTAAAACTTACAAACTATTTCAGCCTTGCTTCAAGTATTTAGACGTAGTTATTTAAAGCTAATGTAGGTTTAACGCATCAATTAGCAGAGACAGAGACAACAGCGACTTGGTCTCCCTACGGTGATGGTGTGAAGCTGTCAGCAGTGTCAGATGTCTTGTTCCCCACACAACACCTTCAGATATTAATTATGAACCCAATTTCATTCAGCCGGCTGGATATCAGGCCGAATCATTATAAAAGAGGCAATTCCTATGTATGGCCATCGAATT
Source organism: Taenia hydatigena (assembly GCA_036345935.2). Classification (NCBI taxonomy): domain Eukaryota; kingdom Metazoa; phylum Platyhelminthes; class Cestoda; order Cyclophyllidea; family Taeniidae; genus Taenia; species Taenia hydatigena. The sequence continues at coordinate 11,664,394 of JADWOT020000009.1, forward strand.
ATGCACCGTTGTAAGCAAGGGAGCGAGGGAAGGCTGGAAAGAACCAAGATCGCGGTTGCATCGCAGAGATCCAAGGCCATAAAATGGGGCATACTCATGACAAAAAGTACACTGATCTTTTCAGTCACTTTCAACTCGCCCATTACCACGACGGATTCTAAACTATTTCGTGAGCTGACGGCAGCATTCCAATGGGTGACCCACTACTTCAATATGATGGCAACTCTAAATTCGGCTGGTCGAATACTGCGTAAAAACGCAATAACAAGAAAAATAATGGGAGTGGATAACCGAAGTGGCAAAAGTATTATTGGCACTACGTTGCAAGTATTCCAAACTCAACTCGTGCACAATAGAGATTACGCAAGACTCCGGACTACTTTAACCCCCTCTACAAGCTCATCGCTGAACTAGCCCCTCCGACTCTCTGGACAACTTGATCGATGCATGTATCATGCAGAAAGATAATGAGACAGATGCGACCAGAGTAGCAACCATTCTAAATGAGTAGATGAAAGGATTGTTCAACAAAGTTGTTAACCTACCGCGAGTTGCTTAAATGCTCCTGACAGTTTGCTATGGCTCTCCTTCACTGCACTTTGCTTCTTCTCCTCCTCTGCTGTCCGCACTGCTAGCAAATCTATTGCTTTTGCTTTAAGCTCCGTTAGTGTCTCGTTGTCCGCCGCCACCTTCAGGCCAACGTTACACACCTCCACAGCCTCTTCGGGTTTTGACAAAATCATCAACGACTTCGCCGCCTGGAAATAGGCCTTGAGATGGGTGGGATCCTGCCTAATCGCCCGGTTGCAATCCTTCACACATGAACCATGGTTTTCTATCGACAAATGTCCCATATTTAGAGGACTAGGGACCTACTTCTCAGCCCGTGTGCGATTCCCCGATTAGTGTAGAGCACAGCGAGAAGTTTCTTATCGGTGGGTTTAGCAAGAATGCCCCCGGTATAGGCGGTTATAGCCTTCTCGTAGTCTTTCTGTTTCACATAGTAATTGCCCTCCTCTTTGTAGCTCTCTGCATTGGCATTGGGGTCATCGCTTTCGTACTTGAGAGCACGGAGGGCCTCGTAAGCTGGATTGCCCTCCATTTCTTCAGCCGAGTGAGCGAAGAAGGGGTGACTGAAGATCTCTTTCTCCTCCTCCTCTGTAAACGTCGATTTGGAAGTTTCATTGGTGGATGCTTCAGTCGACATTCTGGAACTATTAGCAAGGTGCCATTTAGTCAAATGTCACGAAGAAATAATCCGAATAATTTCCAACACAAAACAGCGTCAAAGAAGTCACTAACATAAAATTAAGGCAGAAAATGCACCTCTGAGCAAAAGCTAGGCGAAACAATGGTACTATGAGACGACCTGTGGGCAGAGGCTGAGAACAAATACAAGAGATATTTTAGTGATTTATTTCAAACAATTGTGCAATGCAATTGACCAAAACTCAAGAATTACCCTAGAAAAGGCCCTTCAAGACATGGACACCAGCCTGAATTGTAGAGGGAGACACACTAGCGAAAGACAACAAACCTGATGAGTAGCTCAGCTCTAGCAATGAAACAGGCGTGGCAGCCGAGACCTTCAAGGCTTCGAACAAGGCGGAATTCAAGCAACAGTTACAAACAACAAACACGTGTAAGACTTAAGCTGCTGAATCTCGCCTGCATGTTTTACAACAAATCCGTAAATGCTTTAGTCATTAAAATATCAGCGGCGTAAATATTTCCTAAATGACGTGAATATTATGCAAAATATTGCATAACCCAGAATCTTCCAGTTGTTCGCCCCATTATCAGCGCCATCATCCCTCTCTAAATAAGTCAATAAGGGCAACATTGCATAAGACACTTGAAGAGGCAGGTTTGTTACTACCTCTTCTGCCGAAGGTGTGCGAGTCGTTGTGTACAAACGCAAAAATTCTGCTGTCTCGTGAATTTTTTTACGCGCCTCGATTTCCTTGCTTAATCTCCAGGGGTTCATTGTCACAGCATAAACAATGTTCTAGAATTCCTCACGAACTTGGGGCAAAAATAGTAATGTTGGTGTTTTTGGATTTACTTTTTCGATGAGAGATAGGGACGGTGCGTTTGACGCTTCCAGACTTTCTTGAAGACCATCAAAGACAAAATCGAACAGCAGAACCCATATATTGGCAAACTGAATAAAATTGGGGCTGCTAGCATGGCTCAGAGTCACGATACCCATCCAAGAGAATTCGACGATACCGGGAGTCAAATAGACAACTAAAATATTACAATAGGAGCCTGGTGCCAGATAGGAACTCCCGGATTCCCAAAGCAGGCAGGAGTCTACCGTCTCGCTCTCCTTGCGACTGTACCGATTCGAACCGTGGTAGCCGTAAGAAAGAGAAGCTGAACGAAGAACGTGCTTGAATAACCATTAAAGATCCATATTAGCAAAATATTATTTCCTCCAGCATCTGTGATCCATCTCAGAGACTCCATTGCATAAAGTTTTCTCAAATCTTTGCTAATCGTTTTAGAGGAAGACTATCCATCAGATCATGAGTTATCATCAGCTGGAATCTTTATTTGCCCCATAACTAAGCAGAAGTTTAAGGAGAATGGTTTAAGATATGAAACGATTTGTGTAGGTATTGGGCCTAGCTAGAGGTCCTTTAGTTCAATCAAATACACTTTTTAAAGCCATTGTCCTCCTTTTCTTTAAAAACCGTAAGAAGGCCTAATCCATGTAAATGTGGGAGCCTCAGATAATGCCTATCTTATCAAATTATTATCGGCGCATTCCCTCAACTTATCACTTCGTACTATGATAATAATTTGCGGTAAAATTTATCCATCGCTATTAAATGTAGTTACTAGCAGATCTTAGGTTACTGCCCGTTTTAACTTAGGTCTTCTCTACCCCCCCTCCCCCCCCTCCCGAAGTGGGTCATTGTAGGGAGACAGAGAATGCGATACTTGATTTAAAAAACACTTGGCTAGACTTGCAAGTTTTTTATTTATGAAAAGACGATGTGAAAGATGGGTGCGTTGCTCATAAATTAAACTACATACAACAGTGATTGCGCTAACGCGACAAGGGAATGTGCGGGAGGTACAGAGGAAGTAAAGGAAGCAGACCAAGAGCCAAATCATTATTGGAGACGATGTCGGCAAGCACAGGTCTACAATTCTCAGTAGGTCGTCTGCACCATCTGGTGCGCTATTAATAATTCCACAGAGTGCTTGAATGCCGCAGCTTTGATTTACCTGCCCGCTGTAATCCAATATTTGGCTTCTGAGGTTCTCGAGTTTGGGTCCGAATGCCGCAGCGCAAGACCGTAGGAACGCATGTACCATTCGTTGTCGCCTACAATTGACCATCTCCAATGAACTATGGTTACATCACTCTGGATGGTGTGCTGTCCAATATCCACACGGTGTTACTTTCCATGAAGACTGATAGGTAAGTGGGCAGTAGGGAGTAGGCTGGCTCACTGATTCACCTACTCATTGCGTCAGAGGGCCATTCGGTAGGTTGGTTGCTGTCCAGTCGACTGGTTGACTGCCCGATTAGTGGGTCAGCAACCGTGAAATGGTCCTCTTCAAAGCTGCCATAAGCAGAGCGATCTACTATCTGATCCGCTGCTTGAATGATGCCAGATTGATTAACTACCTAGCAGATGCATGCGTGTTAGGTTTTGAAAGGCTTTCTGTGTTTTTATCTGCCTGACTGTCTGCCTGCCTGTGTTGAATGTGGCAGGCTCCGAAAAGAGCCGATTGGCTAACCTTTGGTAATACTTGTCAACGAGAGTTCAAAATGAAGATTCAAAGATTTAAAAATGGAGTAGCTGTGCCTTACGTAGCAAAACTTAGCGGAGGTAAACTGAGATGAGACGGGAATGAAAGAGGGTCCTGTAACACTCAACCCTTTTGCCTTTAGGCAGCTTATTCTCCAACCAACATTGTCTCACGACTCAAACTTGTAATCAAAGGTGTGATGCTCATCAGAACGCTTTGGTATGCTTTGATTTACTTCCATTTGTTAAGGCTTTAATAAAAATGCCGCACTTTACACCGTCTGCTGCCGACATTCAATAGATCGGGAAACCGGTGCCAATGCACACGCTACAGAGCCATTTCTACATTGTTCTTCAACACATCAGAACCTGCACATTCTGCGACCACAATTTCCACTAGCATTCTCTGCCCTTTAACAGCCCTTACTATGCACTCTTACTCTGCGGCAAGTTCAGAAGGGACCGCCTGATTTACCGACGTATGCGAGTGAGGAAAGAGGAGCAGAATTTATGACCACGAGCCTACTAGATGGACGGGGTGGATTGTTCATGTCTGGGTCACTGTCGGTTTCATGGCTATAATTTATAGCTTCGACAAATATTTCATGAAAAGGATCAAAATGGGGTATGATAGACCTATAGAATGCTCGAGGAACTTAAGGAAACCCATTTAGTAGGATTGGCAGTCTCGACGGAAAAACACGAAGATTTTATGGTTGTAGAGCATGAAGCCAATGGGCTGCGTTACCGGTACTAATTTTACTTGTGATTTTGATTGCATGCCCAAGGTCCAATCCAGCATCTGATCAGCCTCACCAAAATATTCGAATGGCCTATAAAAGGCGGCACTGTAATTGAGAAGGCATCACATCTTTGCAATGCCTCAGATGAGCGCCTTTCTCTTTGCGTTCGGCTGCCCCATACTTGGTAGCTTTGGCCATCCACAAGTACCAACATTCGAGGTGTTGACTGTGACTGCGTCTGTTCTAAGTCATTGTGTCATCGTATTGAAAACGTCATCATTTCGGAGAGGGAAATGCAGAATGTATGAGGTGGTGGAGTTTTTGACAAACAAGGCTGCCACAGAGGACTCTGCGTCGATTGGAGCAGAAGGAAGGATGAAAAATGCAAGAATTTATAGGACTTCAAGCAGTACCAGGCTGGCTAAATCGATGGTGACAACTGCCAAATTTTCTGCTGCGATAGAGTTTGCCACTTTGTTGAAAATTATAATAAACTGTAGCCTTCCGCAGTTACCATACACTAGGGGCTAGAGCATAAAGATGCAATTTAGGTGCGATTAAATTTTGCCACTGAGATTGATACTTCTGACATTGAACATTCGAAGGAGGATACTTTGGACAAACTGAAAGCAGCGGTAAAAAATGTCACCGATCATCTGTTCAAACTTGATCCTTTGTACCTACAACCACTGATTAACTCAATAACAAAAATTGATGAAATTATTTTTTGCCTTGGTAAAGAAAATATTGAAGCCATTATCTTAAGGGCATCGAACCTCACTGGAACTAAAAAAAATGAGTAAGTTCTTTCAAACAGGTGACGACTCAACTGGCAAGTGTGATGAATGTGATCGTGCCTGGCAAGTAATAGATGAAGGACAATGCTACGATCCTTCTGCGTATCCGGCGGTGAGTGGTAGGTGTGACCATGAGCATTTTCCGAGGATGATCGGTGTGCCATGCTGGGCCCAAGTTGTGGACTCCTCCACTTTCGTATGGGTCCAGGTGTTCTCTCATTGAGCATGTAAACATACGAAAGCTAAATCAACTTTTATAGTCGGTGGATCCAGTACTTCTCTAAGCTGCATTGAAGTAGGTACCAAGAGTTAGTGGTTACGTTTCTGGTGAGGACTCATATGCATTACATTTAGGGTTGGAGGACTCTTAAGCATAGAGAATATCCTGGAAAATGTGGATCTCAAGTTTCTCGAATTGACCATCGCTGGCGTGCCAAAAATCACTGTAGACATCAATCGAACCCAGGACTCCCAGTGTTACACAATTCATTTTATCAACTGTGCTGAGTATTCCTTTTTCGGTGTGCAATGCTTTGCTAAACAAATATCTTGACTTTGATTAATGCATCATCAAAATCCATCGAAACCTCTTAGGCCTTCCAGACAACATGGATACGCAAACCCTTCTGTATGTCGCTGCATATGCCCCAATATTACCCTCAGCTTGAGAGCCATGGGCCCCAAGGTAGTTCGAGCTATTGTAGCAAAATAAGTTTTTCCGAGAATAACTCTAAATCACTGACTTTTTATATTTGCTTGGGGGTAGTCCTTATCTCAGAGGGATGGACAATTTGGCAATAGTTGTATGCTTCAATGTGATCCACTGGGAGCCCAGTTGTGTTACCGTGAGAAGACCAGCAAGAATTTTGACCATGATAGCTTAGATCCAAGCAGACAAATCTTCTAAAGTTTATTCGTAGGCTATCCATTAAAATATAATGAATGCAATACATTACAAGTCTCATTGAGGCAGAATGATGGGCAACCATTCAATCGCGAAATTTGAACGTTTGAATTCTTGGCATTCCAGGGCATTCTATTCGATCTCTGTGCTTGCGCTGTTTGAATGGGAAAACGTCTTAGCTTACTATACTTTAGTGATTAAATAAAGACGGAGCTATGGAAAAATGAGTATGTTGAATTCAATGATCTAAGATTTTTAAGTACCTGTCAGATGACGTCAGCGAGATGGTCAGTATCATCAGTGTCAATAAGTCACACTCAACAACCCAGTCTGTTAGGAATATAGTACTTTTAAACACAGACGACGCAAACAAAACCAAAAGTGCTCACGGCACAAGGCTCAGCTCTGCCTGATAAATAAGCAGGCACCACTTAGTATGTCATATTAGTTAGCTGGAATTTTTCTAGATCTCAGCGCATTTCCCGTTATGTTGCCACGGAAATAATATTTCCTTCTTCGAGTTGCAAGTGATAGACTAAAACACCTCGGTCTATCCCTTTCATTTGGGGTTAATTTGTAAAAGACACAAATTCTCAGACTCGTGAGCTCCATTTCACCGATCCTATTTCAATTCTCATTGTAGACTCATCGCACAGTGCATCCCAGATTGGCCACTTCACCTAAAAACGTTTTGCGAGTTTCACTTGTCTGTATTGTCTTTATCGCCTGCAGCTCCCAAAAGCCCTCTTGTCCTCAGAAGTCCACATATGACAGGGCAATTCTGCACATCTAATTCCATTTTCTTCCACTCGGCCGATTTATGAACTTGTTGAAAAAAATGAAAGATTACAGTTTTGTGGAGCCCACATTAAGTCTGAATGTGTAGAAGGCATATTCTTGATTGTCAATGTGTAAGAATTCACCAAGTTAGATGCAAATTTTGCATATATCAGTATCATTGGAAAAGGAAAATACTTGAAAATATTGATATCTGGAAGAACACATAACCATTATGTGTAAATGTATGACTAGAAAACAAGTGTCGCATCGGATTCCAACTTAAACCCACTCCCTTCATCCACTGAGGTCGCCAACACTGTCACGCCTGAAATTGTTATATGAGATTTAGCGGTTCATATCCAATGAGTTGATCCAATGGTTAAAAGAAGGTGTCAAAGACATCGAGCCTTTCCCTTTCAACCAACCAGTGAGAATACCCAGAAATGGCGACAAACATAGTTTCAATGAACATTCACGATTGTCAGTAAAACAATGTACATATCCTTACCCTCCTTTTATCTACTCAAGTTTCCAAGGCCTCCACCCCTCCATGTGACCCGTGGACTGCGGCAACGCATCACCTGATTCGGCTTTTACCCCCCTGGTGATTCAGGGGAGTCAGTTGGACGTGAAATCAGGCAGCAAGGCAACCCATGTGAAAATCCTATGCTTATTGCATTGGTCATAGTTCGTGCAATACAGTAATTCCCTAATAGCGATCTGCCAACTTACAGCTTAGTAAAGTAGGTGTAAGAGTCAAATAGGAGTTAAAAAATGAACGATAAAAGCAACTTAAGTAGCAGAAATAAACCAAAAAAATGTAAACGCCAGTTACTGTAAAGTATTTACGCATCCCGTATTTGCAATCTTCATATTGTATGCATTTGGTTTTCAGTGGATTTTATGCAACTAGAATTTAAATTCCTTTATTCTCACCTCTCTCATGCCTAGATCGAAGATAATATGCATGTGCAGTGAGCATTAGGAACAACAGTGTGGAGGAATTGGAGAAAACTAAGTGGGAAAGGAGCAACCTCCGAACTGTCGTCCTCCTCAATTCCAAACATGGCAAAAAATCCACAAAAATACATTCACTCATGTTACTTTTGCTTTCTCCGCCTAGACACTACATATTAGATTTTCCTATCCTTGAGGCTATAGCCTATCGTAATTGTTTCCCAGTCAATACACAGCCGCAATTCTCCACGTATTTGCAAGGGGTAGTAATAATGGGAGCCACAATTTTTAACGCGCTTTCCCTCCTTCATCTCGATTTGCCACTGATTTCAGGAGACTGATATGACTACAGAGTAAAAGGAGAAACTCGTGTGGTTTTTGTCGCTATCTGCTTCAAACTCGTTTCACTTGTAGGGACTTCTAAGTCGATACTGATGATACGCGCCAACCAATCCATATTCTTTATCAGCTCTATAATATGACCTCCAAGTTTTGATTCCTTTCACCATAAGGTGACAGTTTGACCAGCGCTGCGTCTAATATGCTAACTTTGCGAAATTGGAGGTTGATTAATCCGTGTTGAAAGTTCTCGAGCAATCATTGCTTTCCATAAGCAAAGCGATTGCTACTTAATACTTTAATAGTAGCGTAAGTTTACATGCAATAATGCGGCATTTTTGAAGAAATGACGAGAGGGTGAGAAAATTTGTTCCAAATTCGCTGCTTATTGCTTTCCTTTGACTTTTGGTTTAGCAAATCGTCTTGGCTTTTGTGGGCACCTAAGCCTCAGGTTTTTTGATTATGCTAAATGACACGACTTCTGAGCCAAGTCAGTATCCTTAACCATTCCGTACGTGGTGAACATGTCCATCGTCCTGGTATCAGTTTTTTTGTCTGCAGAAAGAACCAAGAGCACTAGGTTTATTAGATCGGAAAGCAAACTCGACCCTAAAGACCAATCACCCCGATATCAATCATTAAATAATAAGTCTTATCGTGAAAAAATATTTGACACCCCCAACATAAAGGCTAGAAATGACATTTGCCTTTAGCATCAACCCCAGCTTTATGCTCCTTAGCATTGCTGCTATCAACAGAAGAATTCGTTACTACTGTCTACCGTATCTGCCTAAGGATATTAATAAAGTCGGCACGTGATACCACCTCCACCTCCCAGATAGATGAATAGAGCCCAGATTTATGTAGCTGTAAAACAATAAAGTTAGAACGGTGTGGGAAGAAGGATAATACCTGGTACTTTATCCTCACAAAACCCTCTTAAATTCGCAATTAATCAAATGCCTCTACTTTTGGGACAGTGAGTTTTACAACTGGTAACGAGCAAAAATGAATGCCTGCACTTACTCCTTTTCCCAATACCTTTTTAAAAAGTGGCAAAACTTTAGATCCAGTGAATCACTGAGATGCATAAAAGACTTTAAAATAAAACACTCTACCCTCACACAACTTAGATCAGCGGTGCATTTGGCCTGTAAGTCAAACAAAAGGGGACAATGTGATGCGTCGATTGTTTATTCATCTCTTTCTTTTGGTTACGCAGGTGCTAAAAAATCCACCGGCTTGCTTCAAACCATGCCATTCGCCCCCACGGCCTTTACGTACGCCGGTAACGCTAATTCCCCCCCTCCCCCCCCTTCCCCAATGTTATAACATCGTTTTCAGGAAGAACTCGAAGCGATTGACGTTCACCTCTTTAACCCAAATAAACTAAAAAATGGAATGCTTTTGCAAGCTACGGTTAAATAGGAGTTAGTGGATTGCTTACCGCTTCAGAATAGCATTTATTTGATTTATCCTTTTGTTCAGCAAGGCCCAATAACTTGAAATTAATTCCTCATCGCAATTAGTTCTCCATTCATAAATTATGTATAATTATGACAAGTTTTTTGTATAACCTTACAACAGTTACTCTCTTCCGCCCATTAGCCTTGTTGTTTAAACTCGCCTTAGATACACACCTAAAGGTCATTAACAGTTCGCACTTCCAAATTTTAAGCACGCACGACAAAAGTATTTCTGCACAAAACACATTGACACATATCATTTTGACACCAGAGGTTTGGTATGGAAGTCATACAGTGTATAACAAGATAAAGGTGGTAGTACGACTTGAGGGATATAGCCTCATTTCAAAATAACTTCTTAATTTCATGTAATCAATCAATACAGAATGAAATGTATTTAACAGAATGAGAATATAAGATGCTGTTGGGGGGACGTCACGGAGGAGTAAGATAGCGGCAGCTTGAATGGTATATATGCTCCAGACCGAAGGTTGGCATAGTGCTGCCCAACCAGGGACAGACGACAGCGCGACTACGGCGCACGCGATAGGTTGCTCTTCGAACGGCGTTTTTCACCAGTTCCTGTGCCACTTGTCTCACCCACTGTTCGTCCTCGTGAAAGAATTGAGTGCGGACGTTTCGCGGTACCCCCGCGTATCGGTCGTGATAGCCTGCGTCGTCGTAAAGGGGTGGAAGGGCGTCCACTGCCATCACCTTCGATAGGGGAACCACCACTGCTGCCGTTGCCGCTTCCTGGGCTGCCTGTCGGATGCGCGAGTCTATCTCCTCGGGTGGTGAGCCTAAGCAGGGAACGTAATGGGTGTTAAAGACACTCAATCTACATTGCTTTGGCCTTCCACTGCGTCAATTTTACTTTGGGACGCATTGAAAATGACAAGTTAGACTTAAGACTAAATTTGCTTGCATAACCTCACTAGAAATTACTTTTCTTTACCATTGACAGTTTGATTTTTTGCCAACTCAAGGGATTTGCAATGAGAAGTGGCTTAAGCAAAATTCGGATCAAATGAGAGATTTTAAGTTGTCCTGAGAAATTGCAAATCGACATTTTCTCTTGACCATATGTAAGAAACATACAAATTGATATAACATACTATTATTGTCATTTCCCAATAAGAAAAAATAATTTCTGTTCTCGTTTTGCAGGTAGTAATGCAAATTCATATTTGAAGGCCAGGAGCACCTTTGCCATTGAAGCAGGCTTAGGCCATTTCCAACATCAAATGCTAAGATAACCACATTTCTACTAATCCAAACACTTTTGGAGTAATCAAACACAGTACGTGTTAAAATTAAAACACCTTTCGCTTCCATTGACTTTGTGGCCATCTACTGCTTAACAATGCATATTAACCTGTTTTGCGGTTGTGTATCTAATAGTATCTGCTTACATTTATTTCCGAGACGTAGAAATTTATTACATTTTATCAAGTATTGAGGGTAAACTAACTGCGAGCAGTTTACGCTCTACCTTTGCTAAGTATTAACTTCTCATTCAAGAACAAATGAGGAATGTTGACGCAAGATCAAGTGCATTTCTGAAAATGAGTAGCTTGCGTAGATCTAAGCACATTTTAGGACTTGCTATGCTTAAAAATAAGGACTCACATTTCGGCAACGGCGGCAGGCGCATGGGTGACTTTGGCGGAGCTATTTTTTCGAATGGCCTCATTATTGCCTCTGGGTCGCCCAGGTACTTTCCCGGGATGAACCTCAGACGTTGAGACCTCCTGCTTGCCTAAAATAAACAATCCCAAGTTATATTTTCACTATATCCATTTAAAAAGAACAAAGTAGATTATAATGGAGTAGTATTAGCTACATGGATCTGTGAGTCACAGAGAGACTACTCCTGCTAACACTGTAACAAGCAACCACCATACTTCAGACTCGTGTAGTCCACAATGCTTTGGTAAGTAAATTTCAAAATAAGCAACCTTGCATAGAAATAACCAGTTGCTTATGCAAATTAAATTTCGTGCTAAATCCATGGAAAGCAACTTGTCTCAAAGCCAACCAGAAGTACAAAATTTTGTTACATTTATAAATTGATTAAAATTTCCAAATAACAAACTGTTTACTTTTGTCAGATGACGAATCGGCTGTGTAATATTCGGATTCCATGGATCAATCGGCAAATGATCTAAAAGTAAGAATACCAAAATTATTTACAATTTAGCTTCCGTGAAGTCATAATATTGTTCCTCTCTACGATGACCTCAGTAGCTTAATCACCGTTTACATAGAGAGGAAGCTGTACAATTAGACCCTCATAAGTTGCAAATAAGTTATTTTGACCATAAAAGATGAAAAGACCTGCATTTTTAAAATAGTAAGGTTAGTGGGCCTTGACATTTGAGCATTATGCAATAGTCACAAAATGGTATTGGATGCAAGAAATGTTTTCTAAATAAACAATGCTTTGATGAGTAAATCCCTAGGCAAATGCGCCTTTAGAAATTAGATGCATAGAAATAGTACTTACATGGGTTTGCTTCGTCAGCGAACTTGCAGTTAGTCTGATTTCTCAGGAAATTTTTCTGTTGCAAATATTAAAACAGTAGACTCATGTGTGCTCAATCAGTGTTTATTATTACGATTGCTAGAAATTTATTTGCAATCGATCGTTTCTTTTACCACGCGATGCCAAGTCCTTCAAACAAAGCATCTCTGGCATAAGAGTACACATGGATTATCGCGTGGCACTCAAACATGGCGCATATTTTACATTAATCTAATTAGCCGAATTTTCTGTATAAAACAAAATACTTAAGGCGCTAGAGCATATTATTATTGTCAAAAACTTAATCGCAACAGCAAAGTACATAAGCGCCTAGGCATGCAGGTCTTCTAATCCATCTTTCGACTAACAGCTAAGAATTAAATAATCATTTTAGATAATTTGCTCTTTTAAGGTCTCTCAAAATGTATTTATAAGACACCGCTGCACTGAGAAAACACTGCTTACAAATTACTAAGCCGCCCTTCAAACAAGTCAACTGATAAGGTAGTTAGGGTAGGAGGTGAAAGTTGTGCACTTACCAAATCACTAGACAGCATGTCAACCACGTGAGACCTTATTGATTGACATTTTAAATAAAACTTGACGTTAGTTCATATACGCACCCATTTTCACCGGTCATGCATTAGACTCGTTCTGTTTTGGCACTAAATAGCTCCTTTATAGGTGGTAATTTGAAGGAAAGGCTAGGCATTGTTTAGTATGGATCGCTTATTTGTTCAGGGAACTTTTTAAGACCTTACGTTATCCCGAAAAAAGTACGTTGAGAACATTTATCCAGGATTGGCTTTAGTTCTTCGCTTTCAGCGCTTAATGCCAAACAATCAGCACCTTGTCAAAATTACTTCGCAAGACTGTTTACTAAGGCGAAATTGCAAAATTTCAAGCCCTAGAGGCTTTATTGATTGGACTCTCAACGGGTGCATAGGTAGAGGTTTACAGAATTATTTTTTTGTTAACGAGATTTCCCAGCAAGCGCTCGAGTTAAGAAATTCTAGTCAAGGTTTCACTTTTGTCACAAGAAAACCTGGTGCCTTAGAATTGAGTCTAAGCTAGCATTGAGAATAAGCAAATGCGCAAATCTGCGATTTGATTGCCGCAAAGTCCTGCAGATCAGCTTGGATTTTTCTGCAATCAAAAGCAGTGCGTCAGCCGAGAGCATTTTGCGCCCTGCGGCAGCGTGTTGTGTTCTCGTGTAGTTGAATGTAACACTCATTTATCATTTTTATGTCCAGTCAGAAGGGACACTACTCCGATTACCATTTTTATTCCACAAAGGACGGATTTTATTTCAGTTTAAGAATGAAGGTTAGTAGCTGTGTGAGTGTGAACTTGAACTGGAATAGACAGTCTTTTCTGGTGCAATCTGGTGCACACTACATGTCCATGAGGGTCGTGACTCTCATGCAATTATAGCCTTTGAATGACCTTGAGAGTATATATAATAATATCAGGGCGAAGTAGCCAATTAAAAGAGGGGAGAAGAGCACAGACTTCATTTGGAAGGCGTGAAATGAATTTATCAGAATCACAAGAAATAAGGTATTTTTAGAGTTTCAAATCGGAATATTCTTGCAATTAAATGCAATTAATTTTCATATTTATGGTAAATGACTTTTTTTCTTTGGCACCATCGCGTGGCTGCTTCCAGTTTTAGCACTCAGAGGACGTAATAGCTATTCTTAAAGACCTGCGATAAATATTCAGAATTCTCTAAGCAACTCGTTTATCCAGCTCTTGAAAAGGCTTCGTAAAACACGATCTTGGCATTTGTGCCAAATTGTTGGCCTAACAAAAAAAGAATTTGTGTGCAAAATGTCACCCAAATGGGTGGACGGATGGACAGGTAGATAGGGTGGTACCCACTAGCATGTCTCTATAGCCACAAAATCCTCTCATATTCCCATAGCTTTAATGCTCTCATTCAGACCTGCATATTCTACGCGATGAACCTGAATATTATTCAAATGGTCTTCTAGTCGAAGTAATAACCACGGTAAAGCATCCCATCAATCCGGGAATGCCGAATTGTGCGTGTGTCAGGTACCATTTAGCATCAGGTTCCACTCCAAAATGCACATAAACTTTTATCCAGCCAAAGATAATGTACGGTCTGTTTAGTTTGACCGCTAGAAGTTGATTTTCCAACAGCCAACTAAGGCGATGATTGGGAAGCAAAAAACAATCTGTGAATAAAGTTACACCGATGGAAGATCAAAGCGGGAACTGAGCGATCGAAGTGTTGCAAATATGCCTTTAACGCAGCATGAAATTGCGCATAAACTTCTTGCGACGCAGAAATTGCACATCGGGGTGAGGCCTATCATCGGGTGATCTGCGTTACTGTCGGTTTGGTGAACTACGGTAAAAACGAAGGCTCTCCACTTCGCCTTGTATATGTGTGTGTGTGCCAACTGGAGCACTTAATTCAGCACAAGCTTAGACTACGTTGTAACAGTGGAATCAATGTGACGGTGACCTACACGTGTCTTCGTAACTGCATACTTTGGCACTCACTGCCTGCGCTCTGATGACTCAAAATGATGTGTCTGTGGTGTAATGGAGTTAAGAAATAAAAATTTGGGCTTTGAAGCATGCAATGTCAAATGTATACACATGGGTGTGTGTGCGTGTGTGTGGCATTGGTATTCTTCACCGTCTTTGTCTTCTTCTTAGCTACAAAACAAGAAATTTTAGGTCGCATTGGCAATTTCTGCTTCTATCAGCTCTGGGTAATCGCAAAAGTGGAGCGTACAACTTATCAGCTGCTGAGTAATCGCACTCAATCGTCTCCCGTTTCTCGTAGTGATGAAGTGATTCAGGTAGTATAGTTTTGTTGACGGATTAACTAAAAATTGCCATAAATTAAAAAAAACTCCAGGCTCTCGAGCCGATGGTTAACCTTTTTCCAAATGCCTTGTGCTTTTCCCTTTTCTGAAACCTGATACAACTACATTATTCATTTAAGTTTCCTTTGCTGGGAGCTGAAAGTTTACCAAGCGTCTATTCAACGCAGTGCACTGGATTTTTGCGTAACTCATAGGAGCTCAAATTGCATGACAGCGTATATACTACTGAAATCGCCCAAAGACGATGCCGCCATGCGGTGGTATTGTGTGTAGAGACTTGATTGTCCACATACTCAAACGCCGAATTGAGCCAACTGTCATTGCTTAAACTGGTATGCGAAGCACCTACTTGCATGGAAAGGTATTCATTTGAACCATGTCTGGAGTATCCTGTTCACGTGGAATCACATAGGCATTAGGCCTGAGCGCTACGCTTACCTCTAAAGGAGGAGATGAATCAATTTGAAGTAGGGTGATGACGTAAAGAGCCTTATACATGTTCTTTCAAAGCAGCTTCATCCAATTCTCTACTTTTTGTCCTTAATTCCCCTTATTTTCGTTGCAGATGAGATTTAAAGTAATCACTTTCAACAGAACTAGCCCCACAAGGCTAAATTCTGTTGCACTATGAAACTTCTCCCTATTTGCAATTTTGGTTTGACTAGTCTACAAAACTTGAATTGGAAGCCACCAGAAATTTGAGATCTAACACGGATTGGAATCTCATTGATAAAGGCTTTGTGTGAGTCCCATGGTAGCAGCAACTGGGCTGTCTTTCAATCATATTTAAGTATGTAAAGCAAACTCCAGCATCATTTGTGTGCTTCCCTCGGCAATAGGTGAGTTTCTCATGACATGTAGATTTCAGTACATAAATGAGAGTGGTTGTTATCTCGGATGATTGGATTTTATTAAGCTTGGCATTAAAATATAGCAAGAAGATCTCTACCGGCTTTCAAAATCAGATGAAGTGAGTAAATTTTTTGAGTATTATTGCTTGGCATACTATCCATGCATTCCAGCTAAGCACTCAGAGACAATACCGTAGTTAAAAGAATATGATAATGCATTGAGGTTACCGTTACCCGGATGCATGATTTGCTTGTGTGATTCGCGACATCAACAACGATGAATAGGCTTGTCATACATGCAATAACATGCGAATCTTTTCACCATATTAGGAGACAACTTTGACGTCGATTTTAATATTCAAATGTTAGCCTACGTTACTCACTCACGTCACTGTATAATTCCATCAAAACAGCAAACCATCACTAAGTAAAACTATTTTCTTTTTCTGACGATCTTCTATGGACTTTTTGGTGTAGAAATCTTCAGAACCTTTTAGCAAAAGACATTAGCATTGCAGGTGCGCTCCCCTACTGAAACTGGATTTAAGTAGCTGAAGCTTTTGTATTATTACAAAAAGCAAAGACAGGTAATTCTTCATTATAATTTTTAATTTTTTAAAACGGTTTCAGTAGATTTCATATAAAAAATGCGACATCCCAGGATCTACCCACCTTTTTGGATGCTTTTGGGTACTCGGTTATAAAATGGATGCAACAAGGTTTTAATAGAACTATTCAAGGGACTTCATAACACTTGGAATTATAGTTCTTATAATTAAAATTGACTGTCGCACTACATAATTAGGGCTTTTGAAACTGTTATGTTGCCTTATTTTACCATAATCAAATAAACAACAGCAGATTAAAAATTGCTGGAAAACTTCACAGATTACTTTAATTTTAACGTCTATCGATAATTGAACGCGGATTTTATGGTCTTGCTGATGCATGCTAGATTGTGTGGGCTGGAAAGCTCATTCCTGTTGCCCAAGTAATCCTCACTTTTTCCCTCATTCACCCTCTGATAGGCTGCAGCAGAAAAGATCCAATCTTTCGTCTTATTGCAATGAGTCGCCGTGATAGCAGCACTCTGGCTCCCAGAGCAGTCAGAGACGCACACACAAGCACATGCATAACTCTGTGCCTGCCAATAGAGTGCTAGCGTTTGAAGGCGCCCCAACACACCACTGTGCACGCACTCGAGGTCTCATTTAAGCTAGTGCAAACGTCAACAGAAAGAGAGAGAGAGCAAGAGCGTCTAGGTTCGAGTGATCAGGAACACGCGATGATGAGCACCAAAATGATGAAGGATGAGGTCTTCAAACAGGACATGACCGATGAGATGCTCAGCGCCTGTCAAAGAGCTGCCCGTCAAGCACTTAATGAGCAAAGTAGCTATGGTAATCAAACCAACAAGGAACAGACATTAGCCTCATTTGTGCGAAAACAACTGGAGAAGCAGTATCCTGGCACTTGGAGTTGTGTCTGCGGTCAAAGATTTGGCAGGTAGGCACTGTATGTATGGATGTATCCCCTGCTTCAATAGTTTATGTCCAGACCCCTTCATGATCTTCATGACGTTTTATTTTACTTGTTTTTATCAGAAAGAGAAGAGAAATGCTGTAGCCTGGTGGTTGTCTCAAATTTTATCAACTTTCATCAATGTTAAAGTTGTCTTTTTAAAATTAAATTTTGCATATGTCACGATTGTAATGCCATACTGCAGTACAAATGAAGTCTAAATGCCCGAGATCCACTTCTAACTCCTTAACTCACTACTATTTACGTCTGATTTTCTACACCTTGTATCGCCAAATAGGCGGAGTTATTGTTTTCGCAGAAAAACTCCCAATCAAGATTGGCATACCCGTGGTGCACGGATGGATCGTTGTGCATTAATTAGGGAGTCACAGTGTGGTTATTTGCATAACGGCACAAGATAGCCTTATGCAAACATGGAGTGTGTATTCACAGAAGGGTTTATGTGCTCAATGACTCAGGCAATCGGCTGCGTAGGCACTTTTATGTCACCTCTTTTCTTCTTCTTTTTTCTCACAGTGAAATCGCCTACGTAAAGGACAACTTTGCCTTCTTCTCGGTGGATGGAATGTCCTTTATGGTGTTCAAAGCCGCTGAGCACCGATAAGCGGCCTACGGTTTTACAAAATCAGCATGATGGCACAAAGTGACGTGTTTAGTGGATGTAACAGTTGCGAATATAATCCTATCTCTTTCTCTCAGTTAATTTTGCACAATGTTTATGCGTAGCACGTGAATGCCTACGAAAATAAAAGTACCACTTAAAGCATCTGCTTTGTTCCACTGGTAGTAAGCCTAAAAAAACAGAGCTTTTGAGTCCAGTCTAATGTTCTTTTTCATTGCAAGGTTAATTGCGCTTACGTATTACAACCATAAATCTGCATTTGAGCCCTCTCATTATTATTGGCTAGAAGCCAAGTTTAGGACTATTTAAGTGGCCCTTCAAGTTAGTTAGTGGGGTACGGGGTTTGCTTCATTAAACCCTTATTGAGCAAAAAAGATTAGAGTGACTGTTTTAGGGTTCTTACTTTAAATGGATATTTACTATCTTAAATTCTTCTAGTAAACTACCAAACTTTAAGCCCTGAATTACTATTAGACAATTGTTTCCCAATAACGAAGGTCCAGGCCAAGGTAGCAAAGTATGAAAGTTAGTTTATGTCTTAAAATGCATTATTTTTTTTCACAAAGTGCAAAATCTTAAGCGCTTTTCATAATTTGAATCTTTAAAATTCGCCACTGAATCGAGAACTAAGCAGCCGCAGCTAGGACCGCCAATCCGCAAGGATAATAATTTATTAGTTCACAGTTAAAAGTTTTGGCTTAGCTCTTACGTGTCATTAGGGTCACGTAGGCCTTTTATCTCCAAAAGGTATCTCAGAATAGTGTTGACATTTCAAATTTTAGGAGCATAAGTGATTATGACCGTCTACTAGTTAAATATAAGTAGGAATAGCAGCATCAGAAAACAAGTGTCTGTACCCGATTTTTAATGCACTTTTTGTAACCTATATTGCACTTACTTGTGATAGTTCGCACTGTAAATTGTGAGTTGTATCAAGTTTTCAGCGTCTATTGAGTGGAGTAAGGCCTGCTTGAAGGTATTAATAGCGAACACAAACACGGAATAATAAGTAGTACTAACAATTGAACGCGTATTTCTTATGTCAAACCTTTTGTTACATCTTTGAGCGGTTTGTCCTGATTGTTGTGTTCATTTTATGTCATTTTTATTTGTGTACCATCAAGTGGAGGGAAAAAGGAGGTTAAAGTTCTCTGTGACCTACTGAAGAGATAATAAAACTACAACTTGAGCATAATCTCATGGAAAGAAGTCTACTTTTGAAAGCATATGACACACTTGTTCTGGCGTCATTATTTGAGCACAAGATGTTTTCTACTGACTTTTACGTGGAATGGGCTCAAGTGTTTGGAATTATATGTCTATAGCACTCCGAGTCTATTGATGAAGATCTACTGGTATGGCTTGGAGGCCACGCCGCACAGTGGAAGTACAATCTCAGGGACTTGAGTGTCCGTGTCATCGTAAACTTGAGAGTTAGACAACCAACAACCTTATTACAAACCCACAGAATGATAGTTACTCTCGTTCAACAGCAGTCATGAAAACGAAGTGTTGTCGGCTAAACTGACGAAAGATCTCCGCCTTTTTTGAAAAAAAGCAAGTCACACACTCCAACCTTATTTTAGTGCAAACCACTCACAAAACATGCCTGCTTCCCTTTATGCATGCAAATAAAATTGCCAACCAATTTGTTATTAGCTCATCTCTTTGTCTTGATTTCGTGGAGACTTAAGACATCACCCTTGTGCTTCCGTTGGGGTGGGATGGTCTCTGCACCATTCGTCATCAAAATTAGTCAGCACTAATAACCACTTTTATTAATCGCCCTGTAAACGCTTAAAGATATTTGAGCCTTTAATCCCACTTGCCACAACGGTGCCCAAATCTCGTCATTATTGTCGGCATCGATGCCAATATTGCGCATTTTTCAATTCTCAAAATCGTCGTTAATTCTCAAATTGCTACTGCAACTGTGATAGGGTGATTTAATCTAAAATTCAACTCATAAAAAAGTTAATTACTTCTAAAAATTTAAAAATCACCAAGGGACTCGGTTTATATTCCCGTGGTGCTACATGCCAATGCCTGATTTCCATATTTTACGCTTTGCTGGGAATTGGCACTCCGGTATAGGTAATTATCAATTCAAAGACCATTAACGGTGAGGTTTTATAAACTTATTCACCAATCATGTGCAAAAAAGTGGAAGAAGGGTTGATTGTGAGACTCCAAGGCTTATCAACGGTCGATAGATGACACAATTCCCGAGCCGGGGGGGTGGGGAGAGAAGCCGGACTACCACCATGACTCAGGAGTCATGTCGACCAGTCTTAAGCTCCCTTGAAACCAAAAGTGAGACACCAAATGTCATCATTTTTGATTTTCAACCTTTCTTATTTCAATAGCATTGCAGACTTACAAGGTGGAACTGCGTCAAAAGAGTGGCAAGATGATGACAACATGCGTTGACTTTTCGACCAAAATGTTGTTCAGTTTTCGTCTTAGAGGTGTTCAAAAAAATCAACGACTGTTCACTTATTTGTCTCTCAAATTGCAAAAGAAGAATGAACACAGCGTAGGGTTTTCGCATTACTAAAAATGGACAACTGATTTGTAGATGTTATTAGCTCCCGACAATGACAACCTGGCGCAGAATGCACCTTATTTAATGGATGGCACACAATAAGATGTAGCCAGTTGGGGAGGCCAAAGCCTCTCCTCGTCAATCGTCTGGGCTGTCGATTGCTGGAATGGAAATTTTTGTAATTTACCAAGTACTACGATTTTGCCTTTAAATTAGTTAACTTTCAGATTTTGGTCTCGTGGGCGCCTAGGGGTCCAGGACATGCCAGCAGGATGACTTCTTTTGCCTCCAAGAAAGACTCGAGGTGCTACAGCACCTTAGTTCATAATGCAGCATAAGTGAATGATGTAACAAAAGTCAAGAGCCACCTACGTGATTACTGTACTTTGAACATCAAATTTAGCACTAGTTTAATTGTGATCTTTCGGTCCAAATGGAACTACACTTGGTTTATTTATAGAAGGCGAAGAGCGTTAAACCCTAACTCCGCCTACTCCTGAGCCTCTTAAACAACCTAACAACTGGCACTGGCATTGCAATCAATGTTTGGCAATGTTTCAACAAGAGCCAACTGGAGGTTTGATTAAAAACTACCACTTCTCATTGGTTAGCCACATTTATTATCATGTACTTTTTATTACAAATAACAAAAAAATGTGGTTATTTATTCATGTCCTAGATTACAAAAGGTCAGACAAACATAAAATGGCATAATTCTAAGGAACATATTGAGGGGAATGAATCAAGAGATCTGACCACGCTCATTTATCTTCCGTCGGTATCGATGGTGGGCGTTGATGCCATGATCTCTAATCAACGCCAATGACACCGACGTTCAGAGTGTGGTTTTATTTAGTACCAAAATAAAAAACGGATATCTTTGTGCCTTAGCATAGAGATGCAGGTGTTATTTGTAGCGCTTGCATTGTACACCTCTTCTGCACGCTTGATGGCACAGTTTTAAGGTCTAAACGACATACACACACACGCACAAATCCACGTGCAACGTGTATTCGCCGTAGGCCTTTGCGTGCAGATCTGTGTATTCGTTTGGCTTGGTGCCAACTCCTACTGAAGGTGGAAGGATGCGGGAGAGGTGGGGGGAGGGGAGGAGGGAGAAAGAGTTGGAAAGAGAGGAGGTAGAGAGATTACTTCTCACGCCACTTTTCTTTCAGCTTCCTCTCTCCATTCTCCACATCACACAAATCGCCCCATCACTTGGTATGGAGATGATAATAATGCGTTACCATGCTTACATCCGGTCAACATTGGCCTCAGGTCATTCGGCATTTGCTCGCATGAGCACAAAATGGAGGTCATTAGTCATTCTCCTGTACCACGTGCTCCAGTAGACATGCTATCGAATTACGATCATGAGAATCGCCTCCACCAGAAGGGAAAAGTAATCCCAATCGTCCAGGTCTCTTTTTTTCTGTACTAAATTTAACTTTCAAATTACAGTCAGAGGTTGATTTTGACGGTGGTAATGCATTTGTTCGATGCAAATCTTATCGCACGCACTGATCACATACCACAGTTCCTTGCCATACCTACCACTGGGGCAAATGCATTTCCCACAATCCTACCAATAAGGTAAGACGCAACAATTTTCCCGCCTTCAAAGACAAATTGTGAATAAATGACTCCTCCTGCCTCCTCCCCTTCCCCCTCCGCTGGTGGTTGAATTGTGGACAATCAAATGTGGGATTTCTAAAAAAAGGCAAATTTAAATGCGCAGTGACAGCAAGAGGGTGTGAGGTGGCTGTAGGGGAGGGGGGTATGCAAGGGTGGACTCACGCCGTTTTAGTCGCAGTAAACTGCGAAGGCAAAGCTCTAGGTTATTCGGTACGAGCACCGTCGGAGCATTGATCCGTAAAATCACAAATTTGACCTTAGTCACTTTTTATCTTACCTTCCCGTGAAGCATCCCTCGATGCGCCTTCCTCACCAAGGTATCAAAACCGGTCTTAGTTTTTAGGTAATCAATAACACTTATTTTGATGCATCGCGGTCAACTCGATCTGTCGCGGTGGATAAAGTCCTCTTCAGGCCATTCAAGTAACGTCTAGTACGCATCCAAGATTGTACTTAACTGATGAGTAGTTAATCTGCAATCAAAAGGTTCTACTCATTCCATAAACAAATCTTCAATTTCACGAATAAAATTCACATTATCCACTAAGGTAACAGGACGGCTGCCTCGCCGGGCGTTTGACCTGGACTTCTAAGGCTGACCACAGTAAGCGTATCCACGACCAGCCTCATTAGGCGCATTGGCAAAAAGCTAGGGGAGAAACAATAAATGCACTCAGAAGCGCTCGATTAAGTGCCCTTCTTTTAATGGCCAACAAATCACCAGGCTGAGTCATAACACACTCTCAAATCGCGTCAAACCTTGACCTGGACAGAAGGTCACCCGCTGTGAAGTAGTGGGCACGCTTCCATCGCGTGAGCACGCCAAAGGAGGTCAAGCTCAATTTCGAGATGCTTACACTATCCTGAGACAAGGCGCTTTAGACACAACCAGCCAAACCCAATGGCTGATTTGATCTTTTGGTAAAAAGTACTCATTATAGAAAGTTCAAATGAACCTACGGGATATAGCACACCAAAAAGGACCATCGGATATGAATCGAATGACTTCGGGAGGGGAAGGGAGGTTAAGTGTCCTCTCCCAATGTTAGCTACCCAGGAAAAAAAATTTAACTCTGATCTCAACCTACAATGACGAAATAGTCGACAACTCCACAACAAATCGCACAGCAAAGGTTTTGATGAACTCGTGATAAACCGCCTCTCCACGCATACGCACTTTAGCGAGCAAATCCCTCAGGCATTTACACAATCACCAGCCATCATACTTACTCCAATGCCAAATGATAAGTATATTAGACTCAACCAAATGCATAATTCTCAAACAGTGCACAACTCGCCTTTGGTGTTCGTTCTATAGGACCAAATGACAGATGGTAATAAAGAAATGACGACAGAAATTGTTCTACGATATCACGATGACGCCCTTTGCTAGGCCAGACAGACTACAACCTGAAAAATTCTAAAGCCGAAATTCCAAGCGGATTGGTAGATGCGAGCGACACCAATGTGCACTCTGAACGAAAGTAGTAGCTGAGTGCTACGGTGTAGTTTTTGCCCTGTATAACTCCCATGACGGGATTCAGTTTATCTAGTTCCATCTCTAACCTAGCTTTTCATGTTAGCACATGAAGTGAAACTGCCAAATCCACCTGTTAACATGTAAAACCCCACGACTAAAAGAAAATAACTCCGAAAAGTAGCCGAGGCAGGCTAAAAAGAGGATCTGAGCAAGATTCCACAATAGGGACTGTCGATTAAACCACCCCAGTCTTTGCAGTTACCTAACACCATCCAAAGTGCTGATAGTATTTGCCAAATAAAGCGCCACAAACGTGGTAGTCGGTCCTACAACCGCAATGGCGTCGGAAGCACACGCTCAAAGCATGCCGAGGAGCGCGTGGGTTACCACGTCCAATTTCAGTCGTCCACACAGGCAGATTGACCTAGAGACGCTACTGTACACTCCGCATTGCCAACCAATGAAGAGGAGGGCATAAGAGAGCTACGCATTGCGCGCGCAAACGATAAACACAAACGTGCCATGGCACGCGTGCTAATTACTGCCCTTCGATGGAAAATTCACCCTTTTTGGTTGATTCTAGCGGAAAGTTAGGGCAAAGTGGCCACCCTTCCACTACTAGAACGGTACACCTTCTACAAGAAAGTAAAGCACCTCCTCCACTTCTGCATTTATACGCGGTGGAAGCGGATAGCGCAATTAGTGCCAGTCTATTTCACTAACCTATTTCTCGCCTTGTATATCTTTGCTCAGATCCAAAAGAGCATTTCAAAGAACAAACTTTAAAACGGATCGCTAAGCAAGAACAGTCAACTACATGAAATGTGATAACTAGAAATACGTCCATGCGGTTAGATATCTGCAAAAAGCAAGAACACGCTAGTTAGGCAAATTACTATCCAAAGAATCCCAAGAGGGAAGGCATCGGAAACGATTTGCACGAAGCAAACTCACCCCATTCAGTTCATTCCCACACAATTCCAAACATTGATAACTGTATACAAAGCACCAAAATTTTCTACACATCCAGAAGGTATCAATCAACAAATCTGGATCTATACAAGTTCCTCTTCGGAGGATTAACGATGTTGCGAGGGTAGAGGGATTTTGCGGACGGGTGTTGCGCGCTCCACACCATTTAGTAGCATATAAATATAGCCATACACACAAAAGTCTGGGATTAAATGTGAGGAGCTGAAGAGAAAATATGCAATGAGGGAGAAAGATGATACTTGGAAGTGCGCTTCTTATGGCCGACATTTGCGGTAAATTTGAAGGGCCACATCCCTGTATGTAGACAGTGAACGTTTGTCCTGAACATATGCATTAAGGGACTGCGGAGACAAAAGCTTCTGTTGTAATAGGGACTGAATCCACGTCTTGAAAGTTTCCTTATCTGTAAAAAGACAATGTTTATTAGCTAAGCCAACACAGTTAGACCCTAGAAATACGAATATACTTGCACTAGCCCAACCGCCGCAAGTATGTTCGATATTTAATAAAGTAGAGACAAGCATTGATAAATACAGGGAAAAGTAAAAACTTACCAACGGATTTTTGCAGGGTAAACACCAGTGATCGCTCGCTATCCGGTGTCGACTGAATGAGGATTTTAACGACTGGTGCCAAAGAATCAATTTCTTTTCTTTGTAGGCCTAGGACCAGAATGGTGAACAATTAAACACAACATACGTGAAACAAGGTAAACCACTACGATGACACTGACTTACCTCGACCATGGGCAAAGACCTTTCGCAAGTATTGATCCGCATCTTTCGATTTGGAATTCTGCGAGCAAATGGATACCAGCTCCTTCAGGTCCATTTGTTGAAGACACTTGTCGATAAGATCACTTACAGAAGGGTCGTTTGTAGAGGATGAAGCATGGGGCGTTGTTTCGCGCCACTGCTTCACCGAATTCGCAGGCGCAGAAGCCGACCCCGAAGGTGGCGGTGTCGTTATGAATTCAATTTTGTAGAGTTTTAAAAAGCCTGACTCGCTAAATGCTTTCTCATTACCCCAAGGTAGGCCTTCTGCCAGAGTCTTATTAGCACTGATTGCAACTTCACGCTCGCCGATACGTTCCGCCGCAAGCTTGATGCACTGTGCCAGAGCCTCCTGCTTATATTTCTCTCCTGGCAGCATATCGATCAGCTTGACGATCTTAGTGAAGTCAACTGATGAGGCCCTCACCATAGAACTGACTAGTTCACCGAAAAATACACCAATCTTTGGACAGTCAACTTCATCGATAAAATCTAACGACTGAGCGAATCTAGAAATTAAATTTCACGCATAAATAGACAGTTGTGGTCGAGTGGTCTAATGTGATTATTTGGAAATATAAAAAAGGTGTTTGCAATTGCCAAGCTAAAGCTTGTAGCACCACGGAGCAAAATCACATGGAGAAGCGATAAGTCACAATGCATAACTCACCCGAATTCCATCTGTTCGTCATTCAGTTGGCGTTTAGAGTACAAATGAAAAAGTATATTTACAATCATCCGCCGTTCATCAATTTTCCCATCTAGTGCTTTGCATAAAATTTCCTTGACAAACTCCCGTTTTTCGGACTCCCGCAAAAGCAAATCAAACTAGATACAGTGTTTAAAAACGACGATAAAGCACACCTTTGGGACATCTGTAGTTCTGAAAGCATCGATTGCATCTCGTACGGCTTCCATAGCTGTCAAAGCATCATCAACCTTAAAATGGGAGGTCTGATTGGTCTCCCGTTTGATTGTAGACACACTAGACGCCCTAGACTCCCTCCCATTATCGGACTCGCTAGCCGTACCTGATTTCGGCTGCCTAAACAAAAGATATGATTATTGAGGCACAATACCTTGGTTGCGCCTTGCTGCCTTGACTCCAATCAAACTGAGGACCGAGATAGTTCGATCTACTACCTAAACTCGAAACCGCAAGATTTTTGGTATCGATTGGGGTTTTCGAGTCACCCATTTTGCCTGCGGTCGGTTTGATCGTAGAAGAGACCTTACGCGGAACATTATGTGTCTGCACGCGGCGTGCTAAGTTATCTCTACTTGAATTCGAACGAGGTAACGTGGCAGTTTGTGGGGGTGGAGCGGATTCAGAGGGCTTCCAACCGCGCTGACGTAATTCAACGAGAGAAATTATCTTGTACTGGACGTATTGCTCCATTTTCAACGATTTCCTTGCATTTTCCAAAACACTGATATAATTTTTGGTTGAATTATTAGGTCCCTTCTTGTCCAATGTCTCTCCGCAAATGCTAAGGCAAGTCAAGAGCGCCAAAACATCATCCTGTGATTTAGGCTTTGCAAACGGTTTCAATGCGTCCGTGAACACCTTTGTCGGAATAACGTCCTGTAAGTACAGATAACTGAAAAATCGCATGATTCCGAAAAAGGCTTCACGCTTCTTTGTGATGACAGTTTCGCGATCCTCCTCCAACATTTTCTTGACCTTCTCATCGTTTGTCTCCCGTATTTTCTCATCTATACGTGCCTTCACATTTTCAATGTGGACTTCCAATGGAGTAGAAAATAATTCACCAGATGCCCTTATTAACCGGTCCCGAAAGCCATCTATGTCAGCCTAAGGAAAACAGTCTTAGAATATCCAAGCGACTCACCTCAATGAGAGCCTTACACAGTTCTGCGAATGCTTGACTATACAATGCTTGACGAGCGGCCTAAAAGTCAAAGCCACTGAATCATATTTACCTTATTCGTTATGGCATTAACCAAGCAATTGACTTCGTCTTCGCCTTTAACACCAATCTTCTTGATGTCATCTGCTACTCCTGACACGTTTTCATTGATGAGTCGATTAAGGATGATGTTTAGATCTCGAGATAACTGTGATAGACGATCTGATGGAACATCTTCAGCCTTCTTCAAATGGGAGGGCTTGTAAGCATTTTCCACTTCATCAAGCACAACCGCCTCTGTGTTGAATGTCAACACACGTCTACTCTGAGGCCTGTGACCCCCGCGAACTCTGTGCCGTAGCGAATTAGCACCAATAGCTGTCACTACTGACATCGGTATTGCAGGCAAAGCCGAGAAATCCGTAGCGCTCTTTATTGAAATGAGCTGCTCTCGGTTATACCTTTGAATATTGCCAGAGGAATCCGACTCTACTCTTTCAATTTTTTTAACAGGTTTAGGTGATGAATCAGTAGGCTGATCTTCAGTATCCGACGACTCTTTACCCTTACTATCTTGCGACAATTCCTGTGTATCACCATCGATGTCATTTTGTGAAGTATCAGTACCAGAATCATCGCTTTCCTGCGAAATTTCCTGCTTTGAATTCTCGGTTTCATGAGAATCCCTGTTTGAGACTGTCTCCTCCTCAGAGTTAAAAGAAAAGTCAGCTTTGTTTTCAGGAACCACATCAATTGTTGGCGGAGGAATTACATTCGTGGGAACGTCTGGTTTGGGATCAGGTGGGATTTTTGCGTCTTTCGGAGGTGGAGTCCTGATTTTTACAGGAACTGACGATTCAGGTGAAGCAGAGGACGACAATATTCCAAAATTAGCCTTTTTCCCATGTTTGAACTTCTCAAAATCAAGTTTCTGACCCGAATGAGGATCAACAATATCCAGTATTTTTCCAGGCGGAGGCGGGTTACGACTGATGGGGGGTGTGGATATAATTTGCTGCTGTGGAACCGAAGCAGCAACTAAGCCCTGATTAAAGGTCTGCATCTGACTTTGAGGATTTCCGATTGGCGGCATTTGGGCCGTGGGTTGAGGGTACATTTGATGTTGATAGATTTGTGCAGTCTGAATGTATGGTACTCCAGGCGAGAAATACATAAGAGCTAGAAACCTAAACTATTATAATACCAAACCTACGCATCGCGTTGACCTGCGGGAGGTACTGCTATAAAACAGAAAAATCGTGCAAACAAATATTAACAGAGCATTTACATGTACATGTAGGTCTAGTGTATGCCTACCTGTTGGTCTGGCGGCTGAGGATAACCATTTCTAAGTAGACAACGAATTGATACACACAGAACACGAGATCATACCTGTTGTCATTAAACTGATATGCGTTGCTCATCGACGTGACAGTAAAAGGCTCAATGCGGAACTGTTTTTGACTACGGAACCAGAATATGAACATTTGGTGCATTTAAAATATCTGTTCAGTTATAAAAATTTGTTTAATATACAATTTGTTCAATATTTTGCATTTTAAATTGCTTTGTAATGATTATATATATTTGCAGATATGTTTTATAGAAAAATACACGTAGCTTTTGAAACTTCACTTCTTTTTACATTGATTGAGCCTAATTAAATTTGCTTACTAAGTACTGTAGTCGCAGTACAGCTGAAAACACTTAAATGTTTCTGCGGTTTGTACTTTTGCTGGACTGGCAGCACGGATTCTTTACATTAGTAATACACCTTTCACCCTACTGCTACAACTTCTTACGACTTAGAAATACGAGGTTTCTTGCTTCAAAAACCAAATAAAAGAAGACGCTGTAGCGTCCTGAGGCTCTTTTGAAGGCAAAAGAAGGCAGAATGCTAGAGTAGCATATATATATTCAACGGACAGTGGGAAATAGGCTGTTGGCATGGCCCGGAGGCCAGCCCACGCAGCTCGGGCAGTACGGCCACCTCTGTGATCTTGACAGAAACCGGTATTTCCAACAAGCAAAGTACTACAGACACATTTTATAAAGTTTCTGCTGAATCTGTCTGCACACCGTTGAATTTAGAACCGCTTGAGTTAGAGTGGTGTGGCGCCCTAAGTTTTTGGCAAAGTCGTATTAGGCTGAGACAGTTTGAAAGGACGCATAGCACTGACGTCCAAGAGAACTGAAGGTCTATTGCCGTATTCCGAAGGCCATGCTATTTAGTGGCAGCCAATCCGCGAAGAAAGATGTAAACACGTGGTTAGACAGCGAAACAAAATGCCAAATTACTTCATTAAGTACCTTTTATACAACGCGTCTTACATTAGAATTAGCACAATGATAATTTTTTGACGCTCAGCACATTTTCCGCAAGAGAACCCAATCCTTATCATTTAAGGCAAAAGGTACTTAACATCAGCCTTCCAAAGGGCGGGAATTCACTTCCAAACCACGTGACTTAAGTAAGCTCGTAGACAATGCATTTATATCGAAGGTAAGGACAAGAACTCATGGAGAATAGCATAAACAATGCGTGTGGCAGAAATTGTTGTAACTATAGCGAGAAGGGAATCAATAGTACATATTTATACGCTGGATAACAGATTGGTGCATAATTGGCCTGCGATTGGGCAGTCATGTGTTTGAGGTCCGGTTATTCCCAACTCCCCAAACGCAGCAATTTGCCGAGAATACGACGCAGATGTCCAACTAATGTCCTAGTCGGTAGCTGTGGTGTTGATAGCACAGGTGGGGGCGTTGACGATAGCCTAGCCGGAAATTTGATGCAAACCAGGTCGACCCCCACTTCGTTCACCAACTGCCACTTTATCGTCAAATGAATCTACAAAAAGTGGATGCGAGCGCATTAGTCACCTTCTCCCATTTTGGCGTTGGACTTTCGGGTTATTACAGGATAGGAGCCTTAACTGAATGTAAGAAGGTCACCGTTTCACTACAAGTTCACCTTCAAACGGTATGAGGTGTTAGTCGCATTTGTAAACACCCATGCTATGCATATGTGAGTATGTTTACCTCCATCAAACAAGAAATATAAACTATTCGCCGCGTTCCGGTGACGCGGAAGTCACGTGATTTCGAAGTAAGTCACAAAAGGAGTGGACTCACGGAGGGATAGGACTCCTTCAC
Source organism: Taenia hydatigena (assembly GCA_036345935.2). Lineage (NCBI taxonomy): Eukaryota > Metazoa > Platyhelminthes > Cestoda > Cyclophyllidea > Taeniidae > Taenia > Taenia hydatigena. Next base: position 11,695,009 of record JADWOT020000009.1, read on the forward strand.
ATACAGACTGTAGTCCATTTGTTCGGCTGAATTCGGTTGGATGCTACAACCGGGTTGAACAAAGTGGCAGAGATCGTTGTCGGGAAGAGTGAAAGGTACTGGAATACCGGCTATTATTCCATGCACCACTATCTTGCCGTCCTTCACCAAGTCGGCTACAGAGAAAATTTGAAGTATTTTCTTGGTTTTGTACCAAAGTAATGCGGTTAACTGGTCTTCCTCTTGTCATGAAATTGACCTAGTGCGGTTCTGCTGTCGTCAGCATGCTACATGGGCCAAAACGTACGTTTCAGCGCATAAATAAGCAAGGATTTACATACGGGTGGATTTTCAAAATTGTTGATGTCTTTCAAAAACACAAAGTGGCTTCCAAAACTGACGATTTCGATCACATCACTCCTCAGTGGATTTGAAAAGGATAAACAGGTTCTCCAGATCATTGGTATAATGAGTGACAAAAACTGACCAATTGGGAAAAAGAGGAGGTGGAATTTTCAGCCACTTTATCCAAATAGACATTCGTCCCAATAAAAGTAAAAAATCATTGTTTGACTGTACTAAGGAGACCGGGTTAGCTTGGCTACAAAATCGGATACAATAACTGCGCAGTAACTTTAACACCCAAGAAACTTTGATAATTTCCTCCTTATCACATAAAAGCGTTAAACATGGAGGTTAAACGTACTGGCAATAAATTTGAGGGTTATTGAAGTATTCTGTCCCTTCACTAAGACACATGGATTCGCACCACACGGAGTAATTTCTCCGTCGATGAATTTTCCTTGACTGGAGGCTACAAAAGAAGAAATTAGTAGAGCACAACAAATCGTGCCTTCCTCCTTCCCTTCCGTTCTTCGTTCATTCGGTGAAGTAAGGAAGGCACTTACGAGTGGAACAGTCCTCCATTCCGGGAATGGCAGCATGACAAGAAGTAGTCACAAGAAGAGCGGTGCAGAGTAGACCGGCCAGCGCGTGCATGATGAGCCACGAAAACGCAAATGCAGAGGTCGATGTTGACGCATAGAAGTGAACGGACCGCTGATCGCCTTTGTATTGTTTGACACCAGGTGATTGGTGCTTGGTAGCATGTTCAACGCGCACAGTTTACGAACAGTCAACTGCATCACTAAAAAAGCACATTTCAAGGGTTTTGCGTGCTAGATTATTTAATATGACATTTGTAATAATGGCTTTGTATTATCTTCCTTCCACCGGTGCATTATTATCAATACTCCTGTCGACACAGGCAAAGTAAAGGGGATATGCTAGTTGAAATGTACTGAACGATCAAACCATCCGTGTAATAGAAAGAAGAAAGTGTTTGGTATGCAAAAAAACCTTGAGAGTCAGAAAGCAATGAAGACAGGAGATTCGGCTTCTTTGATGGTGATAATGCTTCATAGTTTAATACAACCTGTTTATTCGGGTGTTGTAGTTCGATCCCTATCACATCAAGTGAAACAGAATGTGATCAAGTAAGACGAGCGACCCCTCTCGGTGTGTTACAAACAGATTAGTTGAGACAGAAGTAACAAATTGGCTGCCGATTTTTAGTTTACCTAATTAGTTCGATAATGGAAACCTTCATATTTACTTCTAGGAAGAACGCCACAGCCTGAGACGTAATTAGCGACTGTGGGGGTTACAAATACACTAGCTGGAAGCGCATCAGTTTTACGCGTCCCTCCGAGGCGTTATCGGAGTACTTGGAGTGTGTCGAGAGTCCGCCCGCTTGTTTGAAGCATTGAGTCTCCGCTCCTACCCTCCCTGTGGTTATAACAAGGCTTCGTGCCCACTCGCACGACGTGCAACAGCGCTAGGAGCAAAAGCACTGGCATCCAATGACGCAATGGGCCGAATTGATGCCTCCGAAAAGTATCGGCTCCCTGGGAGAGAGTGAGCCGAGGAGGCTCCCACACCCGCTTTGGTGTTAGTAAACGAGCGTCACTAGACGGCATTTCACCCACTAATCTTTCGTAAAATATTCCAACACCAAGTGAATATTTGACAATGCATTCGATGAAAATCTTGCCTCCGCTGTGTGCATCACACAAACAAAATCTCAGAATGAGACAAAGGTCAAGCACTCCACCCTTAGTGCCATGAGCTTCAAGAAAAAAATGCTAAAACGGTTCGCATTCATTTCCAAATAACTTTTCACATAAAACACTTGGTAAAATACGGTGATACAAGAGAAGAAACTAGAGAGGAGGCTCAGAAAGTAATTGAAAGCAAAGAAAGGAGCACAATGGCGACAACTAGAAGACAAAAAGAAAGCTAGCGATCAAACGTCATCGAGAAACCGTTCAAAAGCATTCCTCTCCTCCAAAGTGACCAAATCGGCAGAGGGATCATGAGAGGGGGCTCGCGGCACCGGTGAAACGATATTAAGTCGATGGGGCGAACTGGACGGTGAAGTGGAAGGAGAGGAAGAACTGGGAGACGGGCTCTGAAGGGTCGGCAGCTGATCTAATTGCAGACCATCACGTGCCTTCGTCTAAAGGCGCCAAAAACGAGAGCATCAGTTGCCTACCTCGTGCATTACATCAAAGGAGAAAGACCCAACACAATTCATTCTGTGGCTCTAAACCGAAAAAAACATCTTTTAAGGCAAATGCCAAGCTTATCAAAACAGCCCTCCTTTGCAGTGTTGGCAGTAATTGTTCTGACCTTTCTGATTGCGTAAAATTACAAAAAGAACCCACTGTAATCGGTACAAATGTACGGAGAATGATTTTCTCAAGTAGCAAACTCGAGAAAGGATTTTGTTGTAAGTGACATCAGGTCTACCGCAAAGCATTTTAATGATGTTACTTCATAAAAAGCGTAATATGGTAATCACAGATCTTTCCGAGCATTCAAAGCGATAATAAAGATTAAAACTAATAAGAACTCAGACAAAACCGAAATTCAGGTGTTGGTAGGAGGGAAATCTGATCAGCCAAAGTCCTCACCAAAGCTCGCCCATCTTCCACAGCCTCATTGCTGAATGCAGCCAGACCCAAAGCGGGTCCCAACTGTTCCTCGTCGTCATCATCATCTTCATTCATTAAGTCGTCGTCATCTTCGTCCACTAGGTCATCATCCACGGAATCGGCAAGCGGACGAAGGCTTCCACCCACACTGTTGAAACCTCCTACCACAGTGCCAACCACAGCATCGTCGGGATCAATGTCCTCCTGAAATGCTGCAACCAGAGGCGCTGGGTTGGAGGATCTGCAAAGAAATGCGACTCAAAGGGGGTTAAATATTTACAGTCTACACTTGTGAAATACGAAGAAACTGGAGCAGTGTAGTTCAATCCTCTGTAACATTAAATTTAGATCTCCCAAAAAGGTATAATGCTGAGTATTACCAGCTTTTTTGTTTTGAAAATGCCTGTAGCCGAAAAAGCATAAAAACATTGCCTTATATTAAACATGGCCGTTTTAATGTAAATTGTTCCCGGAGCAGAAAAATACAAGCTGAATAGCATAACAAGAGCTGGAAATAGGTAACACAAACCAGAATTATGTCTACAACGGACAGGCGGATACGCTGAGTCAAGGTCAAACGGAAGGAAACACTTACGATTCAAATGGTTCTATATTCACGTCCAAACCATTGGTGGGTGAAGATACGGGTGTAGAAGGACTGTCAACTTTTTGAATAAAGTTGCGAAATGTCGAGCCTTCAGCGACGCTTGTGGGTGAGAGAGGTTCGTTGATAGACTCTTTTTTCGGTTCTGCAGAAGCATAATTTCGTGTTACTTATTACCTGATTAGATGTACCCGGCATTTGGATGCATAATGCAGTGACAGTTGTTGCAGAGGCTCTGTGTTTCCTGACTTACCGGTATGCCTATCATACGTGTAACGGCATCACAACAGCATAATGCTACCTCCAAATCAATTCTTCCTGCTATTTGTGAGCCAAAGGTTTAAAAGATGCTTTAATGCGACCCAAGCACACCACTGATGCCAGCGCGGTGAAATATGCCTGGAATTAACAACCTATCATGCTTAAGATATTACTTAGAAGCGCTACTGATTTGGCCTATAGGAAACCAGGTCCAGATAAAGCTATTTGAAAGTGTGTAATATGCTAATTCTTAAGCAAAAACACTTCGTTTAGAATACTCAAATGACACACAGTTCCACCGCATTTAACATAAATGCATAAAACTGTGGAAAAAGGCGTATATTCAGCTATTCTACTGCGAAAATGGTGGCTATTGCACGGACCAAGAACCTATTTCGCATAAAAAAATACCGATAACGGCAAGATTTAACATCGACGCACATAACTGGCGGCAAAGAAAATGAACGCTACTTGCGTAGATACTGCTAGATACGAAAATCTGTAACTTAGACGCGCATCTAGACTGGTATCCATACGACTTCTCCAAGGGAAAGGTAATGATAACATAGCACACGCCATGCTTAATGGATGAATAAAGGTTGGATTAATAATTGATCCCCGATGGGTCTCCTTCAAGACCAGGTAATTAAGAAATACAAAATAAGGCTAACTTTAACCTTACTGACTGGGAGGGCCTGCTTCCTGGGGCTAGCATCAACTCGGCCAGTGATTGCTGTAGTTGATCCAGGTTGTAGCGTCTCCCTTCCCATTCCATCTCTGACTAAAGAAGAACGGGCAGCATGCAGACAATCTAGCGGGGATAGGTGGGATCCAACTTTTTTAAAAAGGCAAGACTCACCTGCAGGACTAGAGGACGAGATTGGACCTCTGACGCTTTCCAACCAGCGTGCAAACCTATTTGCAGCTTGGGTTACGGCTTTTTAAAACGAGGGTTTCAAGCTTTAAACGCGAAAGACAACGAACGTCTAATAATAACGAGCGTGAAGAAAAATGCCAATTTTCGAAGAGAACGTACTTCAGAGATTAGAAAGGGATTAACGACAGTTCTCGACGGAGTATCACTTCAGACAAATAGATAAAAACACACACACCTCACATTATTCCCAACTATTGTTGATAACTACTAGGCACAAAAGACCGTAGACAGTCAAAAAGAATGAAAAATGAAGTGAAAAACACCAGGAGTATATGTACTTTTCGTAGGAACAAATCACCTCCCGATTCTCCTCGGCCAGGTCTAGTTGTTGACTGATGCTGGAGAAGGCCTGGCGATTGACAGCTAGTGCTTGAAGAAGGTAGGCGCATTGTAGATGGAGGAATGGGATGTTGAGGAAACGGTGTATATACATCAACCCAAATCCGTTCTTCATGGAAGTCTCGCAATAGCGTATTGGTGCACACCTTCAAAGGGAAGGAGGAAAACAATGAGACTGGAATCGAAACTAAAAATGTGGCGCCTCTCCGAGTGACCAGTTTCAGATTCCTCCATTTACAGAAAAGCAGGGAGAACCCACTAGCCATGAGAGTGTAGTCGCAAAGCTTCAATTTAGGCAAACACTCCGATTCATTTCCAATGTACGACACGATAACTGAGCATCACAAAAATTAACCACTACTGTTAGGCTAGAAAGTCTTCCCACTGTGATAGGCAGTCATCGAGGTACCCACATTTCTGTTTTGGCTAATAACATCTATGCCACCAGGCTCTTACCCTTTTTCACATTCATAGTGAAACCGCATTCAAATTTAAATGAATTAATGAAAATCCAAGGGGCAAGTCGGACGGGAAACCAGGCCAATGTGTGTAAAAGTTAAACGAATCTCAAGCCTACATTCCGGAAAGACAAACGATAGAGTTTTGATAAGGATAGGAGGAGAACCCTGAGAGCTAAAGTAATCTTTCATGTTTACATAAGATTCCTCTATAGATCCATGCCCTAAGAGCGGTTTTAGAAGCAAGGAAAACACCGAAGTTTGCAATTATTACGAAACCACACCAAAAACGGAATGATACACTAAAGGAGAAGACTCAATGGATTAACAGAAGGAACACCGATTAGGATTAAATCCAGAGGCACATCAGTACTTACGATTCCAGATCAAAAGCAGGAAAAAGTAGGATTTCAAAGGGTACCAATAGGGCGGAAAATTAACCCACACGTACTGCTTGCAAAACTCTGGCGCATCACTGTCAGAGGCGGAGGACTGTCGTACCTTCAGTATCCGCCTAATGAAAGTACGGACCTCAGTCTCCGTGATCTCCCGGTTCGCTTCATCGGCAGCAACAACGTCGCGGAAGTTCCCAACCACCAGAACTGGTACTGAATGCGGCACCTTCGGCAGTTCTCGACACACGTACTCGAAGGTCCTTTCCGAAAAGAGGGAGGGATGAGAAATTGACAGGAATAGCGAGTAACACTGCTGACAGTACTTTGAGTTTTCTGAAAATATTGGCGAAGCGAGTTAGAAAAATCCACTAAAATTTGGCTATCGTTTTGAGTGAAGATGGGGACTTGACTGATCTGAAATACGATAAAAGTGGTGTCTCCTAATAACAGCATAAAGTTGCATGGAATAGATTTGGTTAACGAACGATAAGATCATTTGTTCTACCATGCAATGAGCGATCAACTTGAAAAGAAAAGTATTCACCGGTGGTGCAAGTTTAAATGTATGGCATTAAGGGTACAAAGCGACATTTAAGTGTTCGCAGCTTCCACATTCGTTGGTTCTACATAAATGAACAGACAGTAATATTCATTTCCCGAGAATTTTTCGGGGTTCTCGGAACACAGGCTTATGGGAAGATGATGATGAAAGGCTAGGCGAATCAAACAGAGCTAGAGCATTGAGAAGCGCATTTGGATTTGATACAGAACGTGCAGCTAGAGCATAGGAGGATAACAAAACACCTCTGATAACAATGGAGCGGACTTGACAAATGAATAGCAAGCTACGTTGGCGTGAAATGTAATGGAAAGTCACTTGAAGCAGACAAAACACTGATTGGGCACTAAAACACAAAACAGAGATGTCATTCCATAGCTAGATAAAGAACATAACTGAATTAGTGCTTTAAGGAGAAAGTTACGCAAAAAAGACATCTCTGAGTGACAGTACAGCAATAAAATCAATCTGAGTAATCAACACCAAAAGATTGAGGAAGTAAGGAGTCTGTCAGAGCATCCCTTGTGAATCTTTTACCACATAAGGACCCTGGAACCACACCTATCCATGCGAGATCCAGAGGTTATCCTCATAAAATTACTTCAAAATCGAGCAAACCGCAACGTCTACAGGCAAAAATAATCACAATCAGATTGCGGATAATATTAGGGGCATGACAAAACATTAGCAGTGAGTAACAAATCTTCTTAACACAGAAACTAGACAGTAAAGCAGCGCTTCAACCCAATGGAGGTTTTGTACGAATGCCAATGAAGCTGATTTCAAGCCGAAAAACAATAGTGAAAATTATCACATCGTTTAGCAAATAGAAATAAGACGGCTTAGTTGTAGATGCTGCTGTGTCGTCCGCCATTGCATACGATCAAATTTAAACTATGAAACGCCCGGCCAACAGCGCAAAATCTTAAAACGTATAATGGATGCATCTAAATTCCAACAACTGAAAAAAAGCACAGGAAGTTAAATAGAAGCGTCTAGCACGACACTCCCGGCAGAGACAACTATATAAGCGTAGGGATGAAAAGCAATTTTAATGCGTAAAAAATCTCAAATCAAATCTAAAGGGAAACCAATTGGGCAATCACTCACCACCTGCTCGTCATGTCAAACATCAGAATGACACAGTTCACGCCTTTGTAGACATCGATAAATGTTGAGTCCAGGGAAGCCATAGCCGTAGCCGTCTAGGTGAAAGCAGAAACACTTGTCCAGCTAATGATGACAGTGCAGGCGGAAAAAAACAACGTTGCACGAAAGAGAAACAAAATTAATGGGCAATACATTAAAAAATTACAGGAGCCCCCCAAGTTACAATATGGTGTCCTTTAGCTAAGGAACATCAAGGTAAATTGTCGTAAACCTAATTTAAAAAAGAGAGCTTACTTTAACATCAAGAAAAACAACATATTTGGCGAACAATAGTGACGTACAAAATACCTGGGATTTTTTAGTCAGCTTCGAGATGTATCCCGAAGTTGTGGCCCCATGTTTAACCTCCCGTTGACGACCCTTGTCCACAACATCCCACACGTCCACTTTTACCGCATCATTTGTAGGCTGATAGCTCCATAAAATGTTTGCGACCTAAAAGTAAGACGGAGGGATTTCAGAGCAAATTTTGCAGACTAGGAAAGAAATTCAATCAAACAAAAAATTGGAATCAACGAAATGACTGAAATATTTGCCTTGATTTCATCCGTCGGTGTATAATTTGAATCGAATGCTTCCCCTTTAAGACGAGAAAGAAGAGTACTTTTTCCCGATTTTCGTTCCCCTCGAATAACTAATTTTACTGCGACAAAAAAGGAACAACACAAAACATCAGGAAGTAGGCTGAAACACAAAATTTCATAAAAAAGCAAATGGGATTTAAAATGCGCACGTCTTCTACGCACCAAAACTCAGTTGAGGCAAAGCAGAACTTATACTAACAATTATACTTAACACCACAGGACAACTTTTCCCGAAGCTCCGGTTTTAGGTAGCAAAACCCCCCATTCGTTGACAAATTCCCGCTTGAAAGAGAATCCCTTGAAAAGATCTTTTTCAATATAGACATCCACTAGAACACCAATTTAAAGTCGCGGCAGAAATTTCCTCAGCCATTGACCAGTATTATGTGGGGAGAAACTCGAAAGACATCACTCCATATTAATCCCTCAGACGCGACCAATTGTTAAACTAGAAAAATTTTGACGAGAAATAGCTGGTATTGTATTGAATAACTATTTGTGCGGGCTCGTTGGATTTTGGTTAGTATTTGATACCATTGGAATGAATATTTATGATTTTTTCATTGTTACTCCAATTCAGTCTGCAAATTACGCTATTTATTATCCGAAATGCATTTTTTGTGCACATGCCTTCGGAACATAGATGCTTGGGTTAATATAATTTATTAGCGAGTTAGGAAAATTGGTTTGTAGCGTCCCGAGGCTCCCTCGAAGGCGAAAGAAGGCAGAATACTGGGGTGGAATACATATATTCAACGGGCAGAGGGAATTAAGCCGCTGGCGTGGCCCAGCGGCCAGCCTACGCAGCTAGAGCAAGATGGCAACCCCTGTGACCCTGGCCGAAAACCGGTAGTACAAGCAAACAAAGTACTACAGGTTCGCTGTTTATATGCAAAGCTTGTAGAGACATGTAGTACCATCCTATTTCATCTTCTCCTCGCTGCGATTTTTTTAGTACGGGAAGTCTGACTGCCTTATGACATGTTTATCGCCTTGAATTTAAATGGGACAACTACAGCACTAAAGAGAGGTCCGAAAGTATAGTTCACCCTGTGCCAAGTGAATTAATTCTCGCCTCGAGAGAAAGATTTGAGTTGTGTTTTTTTTGTTTCCTACCGAATAGGCACATTGAAAAACAAATATCTAAACTTCGGGATTCATGGCTTCCAGATCCAAATTTCTCGGATCACCGGGATTCGCTCTTAGAATTATTTAATTTCCGCCTTGAGATGCATGAGATACACTACTCCAAATCTTTTCGACCACATCTTGGCCACATTTAGGCATTTGAATTAGTTGACCTAAATTTACTTGTCCTTTTTGGATGATTTACTTAAAGCCTGGGTGACTTGTGGACTGCGCTATTGTTTACATGTGCGCTAGGTTATTATGCTTAGCACGTTCGTTTCGCATGATTCTTCGATTTTAGTTTCTTTTTATGTTACACTTAACGCATGTTCTTACAAGGCTTTTGCTCTCTAATATTGAAATTTGGTCAATGATATTTTACTGTTTTTGCCCTTAGGCAGTGAATCACACACTTGTGTGCCTCACTTCTAAGCTTGCTGACCCTGAATTTTTATCTATTGCCTCAGGATTCACAGTTTTTCTTTAGTTACTTTGCATCGGTCAAAATTTGTTAAGTCACTTCTACAGTATCACTATTGTAATAATTTGTTTGCTTGAGAGCCGGCTTCGGTTGCGGTTACCTGGTGATCATATTGCCTTTCCTGAGTAAGCTGGCCACTGGGCGGCAGCTCGACAAATCCGATTTCTTTTTGTTCGCTAATTATGTATCCTGCAAAATCATCATGCCTCTTTGTATGTTGAAGGAATTTTTTGGACGCCACAGCTGTAGCAGAAAATCAAGTCTTAGTTTGATTTTCCTGTATTACCTTAGCTATTCATCGTAAGCATTATTGTAGCGTCATGAGACTTGCATAAAAAAGAAGGCATAACATTTGCGCAACAGATATGTATTTGGCAAACAGAATAGGATTGGGGCTGCCGGTATGATTCAAAGGCCAGCCCACCCGACACAGGCAATTTGACCACCCAAGTAACCATAACTAAATCTGAGATTCCAACAAACAACAAATGCATTGCGCATCCCCTTCCTTTCTTTGGGTGCCTTTCTCGGCGCTCTGGTAGGTAAACCCTTAGTGCCAGTCACCACAATACAGAAAACATCCACAAGTCGACCGTGTTAGTCATCAAATTTCTATGCAACTGAGGCCGTACTTAACTGCAACATCAGCAATCCCTCCCGTTACTTCCACTTCATCTAGAGTTTCGCCCGGTGTGGGAAATGGATTTAGAGTTGGGGAATTTTACTGGCCAATATACATGTCAATAGGTAGACAATGGTGCACCGGTATAAAAACAGATTTGCAAAAAAGAATGCAGGCTTTACCACAACTCTAAGTTTTGCGTGTGGTTACGCTGTCGACGTCTCCATACAGGTATGGTAGAAGAACCCTGAATCTAAACTCTTTCGGATAGTTCATGGCTAGTGTCGCTTCCGTTGTCAACAGCTTTCTTGAAAAACACAGGGATGCGGTAGATGCCGAGAGTAGACGTGAAGTAAAAAATTTCCATGCTCCATGTCTTTCATACTGGGCTACTGTGTTAGAAAATCATATTACTAAATTTTCAAATTTTGTTTCTTTTTAATAAATGGTTACATTTTGCAGAATTATGGCAAAGAAACTCTTGCTCTTTACTAATCAGGCTAGCAGGCACTTAGACTCTTGGCTAGGGTGATTTGCTCTGGAGCATGGCTATCGGTGTAGTACTTTGTTTGTTCTGACTGCTGGTTTCGGTTTTGGACTTTGGTGGCTACATTGCCCTAGCCGCTTGGGCTGGCCTCTGAACCATGTCAAAAGCCATTTATTCTGTCTAGCGAATATATATTCTGCCCTAGTATTATGCCTGCTTTTGCCTTCAAGGAAGTATCGGGACGCTACAAGTAATATACCTTAATAGCCCCCTTTTCTTCTGTGTCTTAATAACGTGCTTTTCATAAATATTTTGGCACGCTATGTGTAATATTTATATCCTTTAAATGCGCTTTGTAGGCCAGAGGCGGGAAAACAATTTGAACCTCGTGACGGAGTGGCGTGGAGACTCGCAAGAGCGTGACTCTTCCCCGGCCTGAATCCCACATCTTGCCTACCTGCATAATTTTCACCCTCTATAATAAAGATGTCAAAGCATACTCAGACTTCTACTAACAAGGGTGACCAGAAGAGAGAGAAGCAACCCTCTACACTATGATTTAAAACTTTAGAAAAGTAATGAATGTAATACTTTGTTTGTTAGAACTGCCGGTTTCTGTCAAGGTCACAGAGGTGGCCATATCGCCTCAGCTGCGTGGGCTGGCCTCTGAGCCACGCCAGCAGCCTTTTTCCTTCTGTCCGGTGAATATATATATTCTACTTTAGCATTCTGCCTTCTCTTGTTTTCGAGGAAGCCTCGGGACGCTACATTGGTGGCAGCGGAAAGCGGACCCGACTCTATAGGGTTACTATCCCGATCTCTACCGCCTGCGGCATGTTGCAGCGGTGCGAAAGAAGTGCATGTGCTACGGATGGGCCACGAACGACGTCCGCCTCAGGCATCTACCCCTTCTCCGTGCTCTACAAGAAAGCTATCAACAACTGGAGCGACACTAGCCATGGACTACCCGGAAAGTTTCGTTCCAAAGATTACCCCTAATATACTTGCTTAAGGAGATCGGCGCGCTAACGCCCTCCTACGGACATACTGATGGTCGGCAGAACCACTTATTCCGAACTTTGTTTCCAAGCCAGACGAAACTCGAAGTGCAATGCACTGTCAAGAGGGATCACTGATGTTGGTGTCAAGCATCGCCTCAATCGCGTCGAATGTCGGCGACTGGTATGGTTCGCTCGTGGGTGCTTGTTGCAGCACTGAGTATGTTGTGATGGCTAACGCCGGAGGTGTACCGAGGGACGCGTCGGGGACGACTCTCGAAAGAGGAGAGGGGCAATGTAGTACTTTGTTTGTTAGAACTGCCGGTTTCTGTCAAGGTCACAGAGGTGGCCATATTGCCCTAGCTGCGTGGGCTGGCCACTGAGCCACGCCAGCAGTCTTTTTCCCTCTGTCCGGTGAATATGTATATTCTACTTTAGCATTCTGCCTTCTTTTGCTTTCGAGGAAGCCTAGGGACGCTACAATGAATATTAACAATTTTAAATTCTCCTTAAGGGTTTTTTCTATCGCTTGGTATGCATGCATTTCATGTGAAACCAATTTATTTAGAATCAACATCAAATGGTAAACAACGCTTGTCTTATGTCAGCGTCATTTTGCCCTTACAGTTCAGCTATTTTTTGCCTTTGTTGTGGCCAAACAAAAGCAGAATTTGGAAACCTTTTCAAGACAGCAATAACTACTAAGTTAAAATAAAAAGGCACTAATTTAATTTTTATTAGCTTAAAATGCAAGTTTTGACTCAATCATAGCCTTGAACTGTCCGCAATAAATTGCTGCCTGAAATAGCTTTGAATTTTCTCTAATTTGCGCGCGTCTCTCGGGCACCTTGTGTATTAATCATGACCGCGAGATATGACAGGGCTATTACTGTTTTTTCCCCTGACGGGCATTTGTTCCAAGTTGAATATGCTCAAGAAGCGGTCAAAAAGGGATCTACTGCTGTACGTTCTATGGAGTGACTGCAGTTTTTTAGGTTGGTGTAAAAGGTGCAGACTGCGTAGTACTTTGTGTCGAGAAGAAAGCTACAACTAAGCTCCAAAACGACAGGACCGTGCACAAAATCTCTCTTCTGGATGAGCATATCGCGGTCGCTTTTGCAGGGCTCACCGCTGATGCAAGGATCCTTATTGACAGAATGCGAATTGAGTGCAAGAGCTACCGCTTAACCGTCGAGGATCCAGTCTCTGTGGAATACATCGCTCGGCACATGGCCCAACTGAAGCAGAAGTACACCCAAAGCAATGGCCGTAGACCGTTCGGAGTGTCCACACTTTTGTGTGGCATAAATCAGGACGGTTCCACTCACCTTTACCAGACTGATCCTTCGGGAACTCATTTCGAATGGCTGGTAAAATTTTGTTCATTAATGACTGTGGATTGCAGGCCAATGCGATTGGCAAGAATTCGAAGGCTGCGCGCGAATTTTTGGAGAAAAATTACTCAGAGGCTGCCGTCACAACCCAGGAGGGCACCATTAAACTGGCCGTTAAAGCGCTATTTGAAGTTGTACAGACCGGTGCAAAGCATATGGAATTGGGTATAATGAAGCGAAGATCTGATTGCAAACCTGGAGAGTCAATTGCGGAATGGAAGGTGGTTTGGTTTACTTGTTTGTATGCTTATTTAGCTCGTAAGATATGCGAACTTCATCGATCATGATTATGCCTTTCCAGAAGCCGTGCCTATGTAGTCTAAAATAGGTAACCCACAACTTACGTGCGACTTAAACCTACATTTCTGTCACGAAGATCCCCATTAACATCGCCTGATTTCTACTCATCTTGGAAATTTTCACAAGGGTATCCTATTTTTTGTTCAAAGTGTACCAGCTCAAATTTATTTTCTGAATTTCCTCCTGGTTTCATGCTTTAGGCGTGGTTTTCTTGTTTCGAGGTTCAAATTCTCATGGGAATGCTATTCTGAATTTCTAGCAACCAACGTATAACTGATGCCACCATTAAACCTTAGGCGCATTCGAATTGTCTTTGTTCTGTATTTCGAGGTACAAATAGTATTTGCTCGACCGACCATCGGTGACCTGTAACTTCCTTTAGAGCGAATTCCCGTTACCACTAACCTATCTTGCGGTAAATAATGTGCCATTCCATTATTCTATTCGCATGCGTATATTTTTTTTTTTTATTTTACGGGTGTCGGAGCGGTAAAAAGACGTTTGGTGTTTGTTCCGAATGCATTTCGCTCACTTCTTCAGTACTGCTACTTACCAGAAAGTAGCCTTTGTGACGAGCGTCAAAATCGAATGTCTTATTTCTCATTTTACTAAAAGCCTATTAGTTGAGTGATGTAATTTACTTATTATTGCATTTCATTTAAGAGAATAATAAACTCTTAGTCATTACGTTAAATTATGTTTAGAAATGTTTGGTGACAGGCGGTTTCAGGATTTGGTGACGTATCAAGGGTGCATTTAGTGCTTTCAAGTCACAGTCACTTTTCCAGTATTTGTAATTCGTGATGTTTCTAAAATAAAAGGGTGGTGTACGCTAGAACCACTCTGGATGGACATTGTAAGAGGTGGTACATTTAATATAATGCTGAAAATAAAGGTATTACAATGGGTCTTGGATTTCAGAATCGGTGTGTCGGAAATGCTCATGTTTACATTGTTTTAATGTTCACAGGCATAATTTCTACTGACTTCATGGGATTCCGTGAATTTATTAGATGACTCACCCTAAATTAGTCCTTTAAGTTGGCTTATTTTCGCAAGTCAAATTTTGTACTTTTTTTAAGACATCGGAATAATTTCGTGTATGTAATACCATAATTATTTGTACTGACGTTAATAAATTTAAGAACGTCAAGGTGTTTTCATGATGGGAGCATTGAATGTTCAGAAACCCATGGGTAGCGATAGATGCTGTGAAAGTCTTAAGATAATACCATAATAAGCATTTAGCTTCCCAGCGACCTGATTTTTTATGCTTTGTCTTTTGGGTAGATGCTTACATCGGAGGAGATTGAGGAGTACGTGAAGGCGATTGAACGCGAGCGGGAAGAGGAGACGGAGAAGAAGAAGCAAAAGAAAGAAGCTTCTGCGGCTGGCAGTAGCTTTTAGATAAAAAAAATTTGCCAATGATGTAACTCGGCTGTTTGTTATCAATGCTAATTTGCATTTTTTAAATTTTTTTGGGGTAGAAAAGGTTTTGGTCGCCTCAATTACCCTTAACAGCGTGAGCCGCCAAAAGGTAGATGCTAACAGTGGGGATGAGATTTTTGAGGACATAGGTGGACGCTCCACGAGATTTTCCTTGTTTGAACAGTGTCGCCGTCTTTCAGTCGCCCTGCGCATATTTTGTGATGTCCTGCCGTAACTTAGGCATGGAATGGCGAAGATGTGTCCATGAACAGGCGGTAAATTCTCTTAATAGGCATTGTGAACTTCAACTGCTGTCTTCCCCCTTTCTAGTTCATGCCAAGCATCTCAGCATCGCCCGCATACTAAGGCTAGGTTAGCACTGCCGTATTTTCACACTTGTTTCGATGATTGTTAGGCTAGCTATTTTGCATGGTCTTATTTAGAGTACCCCATAGCATAACAAATTTTCAAGCTATTGGGACTGGGAGAGATGCGTTTTAATAAGTCAAACAAAGGGAATGGTGTGTAGGGTCAGGGACGTTGCTTTTCCGGTTGACTATATTAGGTGTTTTTGAATCCCTAATTTTGCTGGAGCCATCGTCTGTAAAGGTGGCTTGTGAGAACTAAAAATTCTCAACCATGCCACAAGGGATCAAGAAAAACACGGGTGGTGGTAATAGTAATCGCTTTTGCTACAGTGCCATGCTGCAGCGTAATTTATCTGTCAAAGTGGAGCCTCAAGCATTCTTCACTAGCCAATCTAATCTGAAAGATTTTTTGGCGCGTTCCCCTATGTTGGAGCACGGAGGGATACGGTGCAAGTAATGCCTTTATGGAACCTAGCGAACGCTTGATCATTTGCGGTCTCAACTGAGTACAAAAGAGGAGGGTCTCTTCTGTCGTTACTCTGAGAATAAAGATACAACTATACCTCTCACATTTACAATTTTAGAGTGTCTTTGAAGCCTAGTGAAGGTAATGGCGCCCGTCAAGTGGGTTCAACCCAAATGTCTCGCCTTCTGGGCCATGCCGAAGTCTTCTAGAGCCAAAATAAGGTTGCGTCGTCTGCCGGACCACCGTCTCAGTAAATAGGCTTGGTCAATTAGAGATAGGGTCACCCTATCCGTTGGTGGATCGGGGCCCACAAAAACTGTAATGTCTGTGCTACACCGAGCCAAAAATGAGCTGGAGCACTGTAATGTCTCCGGGTGATGGCAAAGGTCACTGCTCCTCTGCGCGCCGGTAGTATATCTCCTACCATGCTGAATATCTATGTACCTAACTCTAGGCTTCCTTAAAGATGGGAGGAGACGTAATATCAGGGTAGAATGCGTGTTATGGAAGCCCAGATGGGATGAGAAGCAGACCATTCAGTGGAAGTACAATCCTGGAGTCTGAAGTGTCTCAAAAAACAAAATGGAAGGTTAAACAAGAAATTTAGGCGTTAAATAATGCCTCTCGTCGTTTGACCTTCATTGTCTTCGCTTCCCCTTTTAGCCTTCCTTGTCGACTAATACATCGTAGTCAGTGCTCTATGAGGGATCCACCCGCTAACCAGTCCTCAAATTTTCGTGCGATTAAAGAGATATTTGACCTCAATGCAATGAAATTCGACCCGTTTGGAAACCGCGTCAAAGGAAGAGGGGGTGTGTAGACCGTAAAATAGAGCCGTGGAGATAAAATTTCGAATCCGTTTACCTCGTCACTATTCTTACTTCAGTGCAGCCCAGCCAAACCTCTATCTGGGTTCCAGTCAGCTGGTAGCGGTAGAGGAGGTATCGCGTGTTTGTGTCATTTACAGCCTCATACGAGTACTCTAGACAACTTTGTGACGAGCTTGTAAGGATGGTTCACATTCAAATCCTACAGAACACGGTACTGAGGTGGTTACCAAAGGTGGACTTCAATTTTATTCCTTTTGTCAACGATCGCTACTGACTTTCGCACTTCCACCATGCCCACTTTTTCTGTCAAGCCAAGGTCTGGAACTTAGGAGTGGAAATTAAGGTGGCTGTGCTTTGCGATGAGGTTCTCCATCTACTGCTACTAACGTATGGCCGCAAGATTTGCTGAAGGGCTTGACATTACTGGCATGGGACTTTCAATGTCTGCAAAACTTAAAAAGAAGGGCTTAAACAAGTGACGGTTTTTTGAGACGTCGTCCTCAATTCTATCGTAATATAATTGATGATAAAAGAAAAACACCCTTTAACCACCTTAGGAGATACTTTGCTTTAAGGTACTCAGATTTGTGTGAGGTCTTCCTACTGCTCCTCTAATGCAAATAATCAGCGATTCCAGCACTTTAGTCAACATCCTTAATGATGGTCTCTACTGCTCATGCTAGATTTAGGTTTCTTCAAAATAGCATGCAACTGATTTTAGTAGTCACTCCGCCTGCGGCCACTTTACTGGCGTCTGTGTCCAGTACAAAGGATGGTACGTTGTTCTCAAAGTTTGGTAAGGCTAGAATCAGAGCGGAGCGGAATGTTCGCCTCAGTTCTTCAAACGCTTCGTCATGCTCGTTCTTTCACTTAAAATTCGTTTTTTGCCTGCCTCTTAGCTAGCTTGTGCATGGGACTGGAGATCATGGCAAGATCTTAAAAGAAACGCCTATAGTAGCTCGCCGAACCAAGGAATCTGCTTAGTTCTATCTGATTGGTTGGTGTTGGCCAAATTTTCACTTGTTTTGTACGACCCTCGGTAACCGCCATTCCATCCAACGGGACTGTACGCCCCAGCAAGGCGACCGGGCGTTGAAGTAAATGACATTTTTTGGGTTTAAGATCACTTCGTCTCGCAGACGATCCAGTACTAGGTTAAGATTGGCGTTGTGGTCGGGAATGTCTTTACCAAAAACAAGATTGTCATCGAGGTGGGTTGTGCAAAGTTTTGGAAAAAGCCCAACTAGTGCTGCCTGCATTGTTCGTTGGAAGGTAGCTGCAGTGTTACAGAGTCCGAAAGGCATTGTCTGGAATTCATCAAACCCATTTGGCACTATGAAAGCCGTGTTTTCTCTGTTTGTTTTCGGTACTTCCACTTGCCAGTATCCGAAATTTAAGTCTAGCGTGGCAAAGAACTTTGGTCCATGCAGGGAGTTCAATGAATCGTTTATATGGTGTAAGATGGTTTGCATTACACGATTTTATCTACTAAAATAACAACTTTTTATCCATTACTAAACAGTACAAAACCCTGAGTCTTTCCTTTAATTGAGCAAAATGTTTGCTCAGAGAGCTTAGACTAAAAGAAGAACCACACCAATATAGCCTTTCACTGGATATTCCGTTAAAGAGGATTTCCTATTAAAAACATTGTCCTAACACGAAAATCAGCACTTACCAGCCAGTTTACTCTTACAGAGATGCGGTTCTAGCTCATTTAACGTCAACATAACTTGGACACGTTTTAAGAAGGAGCAGTGCTGGCATTGCATGCCGACTTGAAATGACACGAACAATGACATAACTGAACCCACTCCAATTATTTTACGATCTCTAAATTTCATTGCTTTCACAGACTAAAGTGTTAAATGAGGGGAAATGCGTCATGTGCGACCTTTACAGACAGCTGTTTAAAGTTACCCGGTAGTTGTCTAGCAGGACAAGTTCCTGCAAAAGGGTCTTCTTCCTTGCGCCTAGATGACTCGGGCAGTGATCGGACGTGAGAGTTTCATCTAAGCGAAGAGGTGTTACTTAAATTGAAAATCTCACATAAATGACAAATTTTAAATCTCTTAAAAACAGACGATAGCTTTCTATAGGTTGAAGAACTATGAAATTTACATTAAACCTTAGGAGGGATATGGATAATGACAATACTATCCCAAAAGTGAAAACGTAGATGGCGAAATGAAATTCCATTCACGAAATCGATTCCAGCTTAGAAGCAAGCATGAATAATTTAAATATAAGGACATCGGAAGAAGTGCTTACTCTACCAAAATTTCCATCACCACCTTGAAATTCCACCCAGGGTTTGAGGCTCAGGAACCGAGAAGATAGGTTGACGAATGGCAGTGTGAATTGCGATACAGTAGAAGCACTCGAACGACTAGAGAACTGGAGTTTGTTTTTTCTTCTGGCATCTTCAATCAACCGCCAAAGCAGAAAGTTGCAATACATCCTATATGGAACTGCCTATGTGAAGAACCTCTCTTCGAGGGAATCCTATGAAGGCACCAAATCAACTCATTGAGTTGCAGTTACTAGTAACATTCCTCACAAAATTGAAACCAGGAAAAAAGCGAGTTTGCATTTAACTGTTTGCACATAGATTAAGAAATTTGAAGTTGTTAAATGAAAAAATTTGAAAATGTACCCACATCACCTCATACATGCTCGAATGTAGACGCTAAGGCCTCTAGACTACACCAGAAGTTTCTGCTCTTCTGTACGTTGACGATGCATGATCATACCTGTATTATGACATCTTTTGACGTTGAGGAAGACGCTAGGGTGCTGCGTAAGATGTCGAGGAAGACAAACCCGATTCTAGATGATAACTACTCCTATTTCCATCCTAAACACGGTACCTCCTCCACCTCTCTACCATGCGTGCCACTGAAGTAGAGATAAGCAATGTTCCTCCCTTTCCTCAATACACTTCCAAAACAGGCTATAACTTCATCTTAAGTAGAATTACTATGAGGAATCCGTGCCAGTGCGGTAAATTATCTCCCCAGTTGCACATAAATATGATGACTGGAGCGATTAATTGATGGGTGTTTTTCCTGCATCACCGACAACTTTATGGTGACCAACGCTGGATGATAACCAACAGGAATGACGGAGAGGACGCTCAGAATGATAGAGCGTCATGTAATACCTTGATTACTTTCTTTCTTCTTCGCTATGGTTTTGTGGACACTTAAAAATCGGTCTTTGGACATTCGATGGTCAGCATGACCTCCAGGCCATATCAATGGTCCCAGATCTTCTGTACGCAAGCAGTGCCTATCCTGCCCTAGTGTCATGACTTCTTTCGTCTTCTGAATGGGTCCTGGAAGCCTTACAGCCACACACCCATCACGAGGGCTTGACATTTTTTGGGGGTTTTCGGGCTTGTTGAATGTGCGGTTATTTGCATTCTGTTGTTGGCACTAACACCTACTGCCATAAGTTAGCGTAGCTTTGTTAGGCCATAAATCTGCATCTGAAATGCGTTTGATGGTAGCACATTTGAACTGTCCCGCCCTTATTGACTGCTTTCAAATCGCCTGGAAATCAAAGAACTACTGTAAGTGCAAATCGCTCAATTTTGAAAAGAATATTTCCATTTAAGGTAACAACAATTTATTCTCAGCGTAATTTATGAAACATTTAAAATGTAGGCATAGGTTTCACGTATAATTCCAGCAAAGTAGTCTAATTAGTAGCATCATCTGAGGCCTTATGGATATCCCAAAATTGAGGCACTTTAGGGAAGTACAACCGTACATTTGTAAGGTATTCAATGGGTACAAAGCTCATATTCCAGGATTTCTGAGCTAAGACCCAAGTGACATTCGATGGCCGGAGGATGCTTAAGCACTTTCAAGGAACACTACCACCATTTAAACAAAGTGTGTTACTCAATCATTGTCAAACTGTCGAATTTATGCTAAGATCTCTTGCGCTAGAACTATCTCACTACTTGAGTGTGGATATCGCACAAAATTGCCTTAAGCTAATGGTCCATAGCGCATTCTACGTGTTGTATTTTTAAATCACTTGCTGTTTGATTGCAAGTTTGCCATCCTTATCAACGTAGATTGGACTGAATTCTCACTCTCATTTTACATTTTAGACAAAATGTCTAAGTTTATTTATACATTGGTATTAATAACACTTGTGGCCTCCGAACCTCTAACGGGGCAGGAGCGCAAGGCTCTTCTTGATTTGCACAACAATAAACGAGCCGCTGTAAAACCTTCCTCTACTAACATGCTGAAAATGGTGAGTTTCTCATTTGTTCAAAAATTCTAGCTCTGGGATTGTCCGCTTTTTCATTGATTGATAAAGAAATCCTTGGGTCAATTCTGTTAATAATCTTGCGGTATGTTCTTGAAGGTGTACAGCAAAGAATTAGAAAAGCTGGCAGCTGACTGGGTATCGAATTGCATTTACGAACATCCAGATGCAGAGAAATATCCGGAGTATGGAAATTCCGGACAGAATCTTGCATTGTCGGGAGGTTCAGGTCGCAATTTGGTACGAATGGCAACCGGATGGTGGGAAGAGGTTAAGGATTACAACTACGATACAAACACATGTGCACCTGGAAAAGCCTGTGGGCATTACACCCAGGTAAGCAAATAAAAAAACTTTGTAAAATATTCTGGAGGCAGATATATTCTACTCACCTGTGCTCTACTGGCCATCCACTTGGGCATCCATAAACTATAAGCTCCTGTTTTACGCACTTTTTGCCTTATCCGTTATAATCCCCATACAAATTGCCGATTTTTACTGTCAAATACAGATGATATGGGCGACGTCTGAGGAGGTTGGATGCGCAGTTGAACGATGTGATAGCATGAAACCAGATTGGCCAAAGCCAATATTCCTATTGGCGTGTCAATACAAACCACCGTGAGTGAGATGATACAGCATTTTATTTCCGCAAGAATTGTGGACTTGCAGATAACTTTGGCGCATTCGTCTTAGGGGTAACTATATAGGTGTGAAACCGTACAAAAGTGGTACCAGTTGTAGTGAATGCCCATCTGAAACCACGTGTGTGAACAACCTTTGCTCCAAGGGAGGCGATTACGCGGAAGCTGCAATGTCAACTGCCTCAATCACTCGGACTGAAGAAGTCGTCTTTTTTGCAGTGCTTTTGGCTTATCATTTTGTTTAAGAAATCCACAACGGTCTGATAGTTTATTAAATGAAATTATCATTTTATGCATACCTAACATGCTACTCTTTCAACCTCTCACACGGATTGACGTAACCTTTTTTAGTTTCTGTATCCACTTCAACCCCCACAACCACTCGTCTACTATCGTTTTCAAATGCCCAAGATTCCACCAATTTCACATGTCTCCCTTTGCTTTTGATAAAGTAACGTGGTTTTGTTGTGCCTTGTCTCTGATTCAACTTGTTCATGCTAAAAGCTCTAGATTTGCTTTTAGCTTTGCATTATGCACCTGCGTGGTATGCAGCGGATTTTACATTCGATGTGTCTGTGCTTACGCGATAACTCAAGTGGTACATCATTTGAATGCCATGGTAATCATATCGTGCCATTAAAAGTGTCGTTTAAGACATCTCCCGATAACTGCTGCCAAATTATCGAACGTTTTCTAATGTAAATAATCCCACTTCTTTACACATTTGCTAAGTTAATGGAGAAGTGTTTATGTGAACTCCCAGATGAATCCGAACACCTGACCTACATGAGCAGAAGGCACTGTCGCGAATTGTCTGGAAGTTTATATGTCACCACGGCAATATTGTGATTGATTGAGGCTAAAAAGTGAATCTGTGGATCACAGCTACGAGTAATTCAGACGAAACTGTCCACTACCCACGTGCTTAATGACGAATGATGCATTTGTAGGTTGAAGAAATTAGGTCTAAGGTTCCTCAACAATGCAACTACACTCAAGGGAGGTGCGTCATTGGGAAAATACTTTCTCTGCTTATTGGAGATTGCGTGAGTTCCTTCCATTGTAACAGTGAGACAAATTGGGAGTCTGTCAAATCATCCGCTCCAAAAACACCTTTATAAAATTTCCTTAACAGCATTACTAAATGAAATTGGTAACATAAGTGTGTCACTATTCGATATAGGTGTGCCTTAAATGAGCAAGTGAAACATTGTTAGTTGGACTTGGAGGATACAGGAGAATGGAACAAAATGTGACACCGTCTGGTGGTCCATTTCTCCTCCCATCAAAATTGCTACTCACTTAGTGAAATGAAGTTAAGCATTACAAATGATACCAACCGATGTGCACAATTTGCGAGATCCTACACTTTTGGCTTGGAGGTGCGTAGGGAATGGATCATTTTGATTGCTCTCTTCCACGTTTAAACATTCGCTACTAATTATTGGACAACTACTTATTCAAATTATTACATATTCTACACATCACATTCATAGCTCCTTAAAAATCAATTAGTTGTGCAAAATTAATATTGTTTAATACGGGTAGATGGTGAGAGCCTCATAGACAATACTAGGAATGTAAATTGAGCTACGACATTCAGCAATGTGATAGAATAGGGTCTAATTTGTAACCACCAGATTGTCTGATGACCTGTCACTATGGTATATCGTGAGACTAACGATCAGAATGAGAACATCACTACATTGTGTTTTGATTTTAGGGGTGAGTTTGTGGTCGGCGATCATACTAGAAGTTTATAAGCTGTGTTTGCAGAAGTGCGATCCTACAATACAAAACTTCGCGCCCATGGCTTGCGATTGCTCATGTTCATTTAAGTGCATAATGCTAAAGAAAAACATTTCCGTGCTTACTAGGAAAAAACGAGCACTCTACCGCATTTTCAGCCTCCCAGTGATCTGCATGATAGTGGAATGAAGCCGCTTCAAACAAAGATATTTGTGTTTACAGCTGTTCTTGAGATTAGTCTTACAAGCACGACATTTGACTTAGGTAAGTTGTGGATTGCAGAGATAAAAGCAAATGACAGTAGTGAAGTAAATTAAATGCATTCACTAGTTAAAAGGTAATAGCACGAGGCTCACTCGTCTTTGCGATTTTTTTGGAGTTAATGTTGCTACTGTATTAATTAAGTAGGAGAAGCTCAGCAAAAGACATCAAAACAAAATAAGTTCCATTGATAAATAGCACGATCAAGAAAGCTTCTGGGGGAACCTTATATGAGTTACTGATGAAGTGATACAGATCGCAACGAAAATAGCATAAAAGGAGGTCACTAAGTGAGAAGAGAATGGGGGGAGGGAGGGGCACTGCAGAATAGGGGATGTCAGAGGTAGTTTCATTTCATTCCATGTTTAGCGTGCATTTGCTAACGACGCTAAGTGTGCCTTTCAACAAATTAGATATACTAAGGTTAGCATCACGTTTAAATGGGCAATCAAGCATGGAAATCTTAAAATAATTACGACTCCTCAATTGTCGGTGGAACTAATTGCAATCTGGGCTGTTTTGAACGTTTTACATCTCAAATATGGAAAGTTCACAAAAAAATGAACTTCCTTTGAATTTACATAGAGTCCTAGTTCACGAGCCTAAACTTTGTGTTTTGCTTTTCGCAATCAAGGAGGCGCAACCTTTACACTGTCTAATCGTGCCTGAAACGTTACGGTGTTTTGTCGTTCCATTATTAAAAACCAACCTGCTATGTTGCGGATGCAACTCAATTCTTCATTAAAGTGTTGGACTATTAAATTCAAAACATGCTCACAAGGACAAATAAGAAGGTGGAATAGATGACCTTAACTCTCCTTCGATTGGTCTAAAAGGTTAGAAGGAAATGCCAAAAAAAAATAACAAGCAAAACCGGTGAAAAATAATTCGAGGAGATTAATGTAGTATAGTTCTTCTTCATTTTCACATTGGATCACGAACAAATGGGACTCTCAATATCAACTGTAGCAAAATCAACTTATGTGTTTCCATCAAGAACCATTCATTACATTTAAAAGGTAAGACCTGTGTATGTTTCCTACAATAAACAATAAACAAAGGAAGCAAGTGTTGCTTGTGACTACCAGCTAATGTGATGTGTGCGTTGCTGAAGTCGTCGCATCACCACATTTCCTCATACCAACAATTGTAGTCGGTGTACACAAACTTTGAAGCAGAACCCACCGTGAGATCACAAAACTGCCAGAGATAATGAAGATTAAAATAATTGAATAGGTGCTTTGAACGTTGACTTAATAGCAGATTTCTGCAAACGTAAACCGAGATGCATTAACATCATACTATTTACAGAGATCACTGTAGAGTCAAATTATTTACCTCTGGTTCATCGGTACCTTGTCACATGTATTGAGCTTCGCATGCATTCTTTGTCTAAGTGGATGGGATCTAGAATTAGATGTCAAGAAGGGAGATCGTATAAGGAAATCAAATCTGACCCCTTTGATTACACGAGTTACCGTAAGGCCAACCTGCACCCGACCAAGAGGACGACGCATAAATAAAGGCTTTAATCAAGACGATTTTAATTTGCTGACAGAAGGCATAGATATGCAAGTCGGGAATGTCTAATCAATGCTTGCTTAAGCAACTACACCACGAAGGGCCAATGATGATTTTGGTCTCCTGAAAATGTGGTGCTACAAAGTGTTCTCTCTTTTAGCTCCAAATCAGCCACAAAAGCTTAATTCTTCGCATTAGACTTTCCTAACTGCTCCTGCCTCTTCTTTTGGTGGTCAAAGTGGGCTTCTCTAATTTCTAGCAGAACTGCGTCTACTCCGCCTTAGTCCACCTCTACGGCCATAGCTGCGTTCGCGGCCGTAGCGACATCCACAACCACATGCCTTGCAACACCTTTACGGAGCACTTCAACCCTACATTTGCCACACCTCGTGATTATGCAGTGCATTCACACCACCGTAAAGTAGGGTGCAGTCGTACACTGTACACGGCTGAATGCAACGTTCGGTAAAACTACCTCGTGACAGGCAGGATTAACTCGAGTTGTATAAATGTAGCTATCACAGCAATCAAATTATCTGCTTATGTATGGGGAAAAATATTCTGTTGCAGCAGAGTACCTGACACTGCCCATGCTCATGCAACGACAATAGGGAGGGAGAATCCGTGTTTATCAATTTCCTTACATCGTTCTACCTTGGTCAACATTTTTACAGTAGTGGGTCAAATATTCTTTGCAAGATTTCCATTTACAAATGATATACCATGACCTAAAATACACATGCGTAAAAAGGCAAATCACCAGAAGAGTCCCGTGAAAGGTGTACCCCAAACACTTAAAAATTGCTTTGAATGTATTCCAACTTAGAACAGGCATCATCCTAATTTGTACATGTCTAAAACTTATTTCTAATGTCTGACATTCGAATGCATTCCAATTAAACTTCCGCTAAATTTGGATTACTTAACACTTCGTGACTTGTCTTGCAATCTCTCATTTGCAAATGTCTTTTCTTACTTCTCCTTAATCAAAGACACGATTTGTTGATAGAAACTGTTAGTATCTAAAGCAATACTCTTGCGAAAACATTTGTCAATGAACATAAAAAAGTGGGAAGAAAGGAAGGATATTCACTACTATGATTCATGCAATACAATAAAAAATAGGTTAGTTTGAAAGATGGTATATGTTCCACCCACCGCAGAGTTGAGGTCTGCTTCAAACGCAGCAGATCCCCAAAGAAGCCCAAATGAGCGGATGAAGGATGACTGATAATTGGTTTAAGGAAGCGATGTCGATAAAACGCAAAGGCACCGCGAAAGAGACAAAAACCACTGCCTCTAGGAGATCATGCATTTATATGTTCAAACAAAACTAATATCATTTCCTTGCAACAAGTTGACAACAAATTGCTTAAACTGCCTCCTTCTATCTCAGAGTTCATGAGCAATCATCGGATAGTAAATAATTTACTTAACTCAGCTAATTTGTAACCTCCGAAGCGTTAATATACCACAACACAGAGGCTTAAACCGAACACTCTCTTTACTGATGAAGCAGTCATGTGTGCGAAGCATGCATAGCGAAGCTTGAGAGGAAAGAAGTGGGTAGGACTACTCGGTGTTTGTCGAGGCCGACTCACAATCAGCTTTAGGGACGGCGGAATTAGAATGGAGCCGTACACATTGTGGCACATACTTATCTTCGGGATCAGGGAACCTGTCCGTGGGATGTACTTGGTTGAGTTGTGCATTCCTCATGCACTGATTGCGGTAACATCGCTCTTTCCTGGTACATCCGGAGCAACTGGACCCACAAAGGTATGGCTTTGCTCTTTTGTAATTCCCACTATGATTAAGTAGATGGTTAGGAAGTGAAGCAAAGTTGTTTACAAAAATGAGAGTGGGGAAATGCGACTTACGGAGGCTTGTATAGACAGACGGTGATATATTGTGGATCAGGCATTCCAGGTATAACGTCATCACATTCCCGCATGGCACATCCCACTTCGGTTGTTTGCGCCCAAATCAGCTGTAAAAGTATATGGTATTTTAGTCAAGCAGGCAATTGTGTAAGCGAACGATGAACTAGCTAAGTGACAATGAGCGTCGTGAAGTGGCAATGAAAGAGCTTAAACGCACTAGTACACTCACCTGTGTATATTGGCCGCAAACACGACTACATGTGTTATTAGAGTAGCTGTAAGACTTGGCTTCTTTAAGCCAAGCACAGACGCCGTCGGCAAGAACTGGCTTGGAACCGACAGTGAGTGCGAGATTCATTCCAAGCCCGCGATAATGCCGATGCTCTTTCGTATCAGGACGTTTAAACTTACACTCACCAGCCCAATAAGCAGCTAAGTGTTCCAGATCCCTCGAATATCTCTAAGCAATTAAAAAATGGCATTCAAGAATAAAAATAGCTAATCCATTAAAAGAGCCAAAATGCAGGTAAATGTGGCGTGTTTTGTGTCTACTAAAAGTTGTATACAAAGAAATGTGCACATTGATCGTGTCGATTTGTCCACTATGAACCTACCAACATTTTCATATTGCTCGCAGTTGGGTTCACGTTTTCGCGTATTTGATGATGCACCTCGAGGACTTGTGCTCATTCACTATCTGTGGGTTCCCAACATGCTGCAGCGGATAGGAAGATGGTGAGGCAGGAGACCTTCACAAAGACATCTGCAAGGAGGATTATTACAGTAGCAAGTCCTATCAAACAAAAGCATGAGACCCATGGATGCTCACTACTTGGCAACTCACTCAATGTAGAAACCATTGAGCAAATTGAACGAGTGGTTGAGGTGATCGCGTGTGTTTATATACGATATCATTGTTATCATAGCGCAGAACTGCGGTTAGCGTTACTCAAGTGATTGGTTACATTGATTTAGTTGTCTCTCCGAGCATCAGTGCAATAAGAAGACTATCCCCGCCAGCGGTCACGAGGCAGTGTGCCTTAAGGAGGTCAACACGGTGAGTTGGTGTATGATGAGCCAGTAATGCAGTACCGAGACTCAACTAAAGAAATGTCGACCCACTTATTTCTCTCGCAAAACGCACAAATTTTGTCGTAGTCTATGCGAAGAATGCTGCCGACGTCACCGACGCCAATGAGGAGTTTCCATGTTGTGCCGAGCTATACACAGATCCTAACAATAACAATGGCAACAATTTCGTCGATGTCATTTAGATAGCAAACATTTGATTAGCGTGTGATAGCATCCTGCTTTATTCGTGATTTTTGAAACATTGACCAAGGGTCTTAATTTGTAAAAACAATCTTTGGTAATGATAAAGGTGCCAAATTATGGAATTCCAACCGTCTGTTGTTTACAAGCTGTGCCAACGATGCTGTGAATGCAAGGGAGATGGAAAGAATGAGTGAGAGCGTTGAAATGGGTTATCTCGGAGTACTTACACTCAAATTAATGGCTAGAAAATCAGATCATCAATTTATTTATTCGCTTCTAATTAGAGCAATTGACAAGGTTTATCAAAAATCATAAATTTTAACGAAACTAGAACATCTTTCTTGTTAGTAATTTACTGCTGTTATCGAGAGCGAAGTGCTTGGGGCATCCACTAGCATATCACCTTGCCTTATTGTTTTCCTTTAGCATGGTACCCATGCATTCCCATTCCTTTGGTCTCAAACAGCAAGACGCTTTGATAACCCTTTCCTAAACCAGAAATTGCTTATGTGCTGGTGGCTTTAAATTATAAGGAGTGATACTGACCTCAGCTTATTTCACTTGAAGGAAAAACAATAAATACTTATCAAGAGAGCTAGTGTATTGTGATCCGATCAAAGCAGAGAATAACCCACGTTCCTAATCGTCCCTGACCGCGATTAATGGCTACCAGTGGGGTAAAGCAATGAAATTTATTGCAAATCGCACCATAGAAGGGCAGCTGTACTCAATACGGCGGATCTCCTAGCTTAAGAGATGTGTGCAGGAGTGTTTTTTTCTCATGGTTTGCAATTGTTCGTGTTCAGTAGAGTGCACAATATTTGGAAAAAGGGGCACTCTTCCTCATTTTTTAGCATCTTAACTTTCGGTTCCTCTATGCACAGTGTAAACATTATCAGAAAATTTGGAATCCTTTTTATAATATCATGTTGATGCTGTCACTACACTTAAGGGGAAAGGACCAACCTCATTTATTCTACCTAAAAGAAATAAATTTGTTTCATTGTGATGAATATGATCATAAAGCAAATAGATTGACACACCCTGACACAGAGAAGTCCGGACTCAGTGGATCGATAAAATATTCTCACAAAGTAGCAATCTTTTCCAGTATCGTAGTCACTGCCTTTGGTATGGACAAATCTGCTAATTATGGAAACATCGGTCATGTAAAAATCAGTCTCTTACGGAATAATACGGACTATGGATGCGACTAACCCTCGCAATTGCAAGATGCCTATAAAATTGGAGAAGCGTCCGCACCTTACAACAAATACACCTGCGAATCCATGCGTAGTCCAGATTGGTTTTGAAATCAAGCAATACTGAATTTGTTGAGGTTCATGCTGGAGGAATAAGAGCAAATGAATTTAGTGAAGTTGATTGTATGCGCTTGCGTTTTACACAAGAGTCGCACTGCGATATAAACGTGTTTGGGACTAATGTTGCGCCCAGTGTCCAATTTACCATCAGGCAGAACCATTTTACATCGACGTAATGCCACGAACATTTCTGAGTCCTTTAATACATCCATCAAGCCTGTAGATGCGCCGCCTTCATCTTTCATCAAATGGTGATGATGTTACTGCAACCAACGAAGTAGCACTAACTTATAATGTTAGCCTTCAGGATGCTGACAAAGGTTAAACGAATTTCCCCAAGTTTACTTTGTCTAAAAGCTTAGCAGGTTGCACACAAGTACTACTTACCGTCGTCGGTTTCTAAAATCACATTGCTACAAACTTGTGTTCCTTTATATTAGGCTACGCATGCGTTGCGGTTAAAGGGCACACTATATCACCACTCCCATTTATATAACTCGCTTCCACTAAACATTTCTGCAACTTCTGCCGAGCCTGCAGGGAGGATGCGCTGCCACTTTTAATCCCATCAGCCTCCTATAGCAAACTTCTTTTAATATCATCAAAGGTTATCGCCATTTAGACGCAGGTGCCCACTAAAGCTGTCTATTGATATGTGATAATAGTACTGAGTGACATGGTAAAGGCCTATGCTAATATTAGCAAGCACGATCGTGCAATGTGAAGTAAACGCATATTACGAGTTCTCTCACCCACTATGGGCCAGCCTATTTATCTCCATATTCCCTTCCAAATATGAGGCCGGTGATGCAAAGCTAGTTTTATTGTTTTCATGTAAATATAGGCAGCGTTTGAATTTTTCAACATTCGTGACTGGCGATTATCGATATGCATGCATGAAAACTGCCAACAACAAACATATACACGAATACTTACTTATTTGTCTTGCATTGCTGCCATACAAGCCACCTTCAACGGAGCAGTATAGGCTTACTCCTTTCAGATCTGCCAGACAAATACTGCCAGCAATTCATCATAGTGCAAACAATTCCTTACAGTTTCACCGCGTTCATGTATCCCTCCTTCCCTCATTCTCATGCAGTCCTCTCTGTCCACTTGCATTACTGAGATCCGAACCGAATGTTTCAAATAGGCTGTAAATCATAATTCAAGTTCACCGATCTTTTACTGTTTTTGCTAATTTTCCAAGGCATTTTGTCTGACGTAGGAAAAAGATTCCCTCAAGTTCCACAAAACAGGCGGTACATTTAAATGGGTCAAGAGTTAGGTTGGGAAAATTACTCATCATGGACGACTTAAATGTATTCCTTTAAATTACATTTCATGCAAAGTAAATTATATAGGCTAGAGTCAATTTTAAACTACGAAGTATGGTATCACTTTAGTGTCGTAGTGATCCAAAACAAGTCGTGACATTCGTATTGATTAAGAAGTGGAACAGAAGTAAAGAGGCAATTCGAAAGATTTGACACTGAATAGGAAAGATGCCGTTACTACGCAAATAAAATGGATGAAAATGTTGAGTCGCTGCAATATATTTCCTACCATCACTGTTTGGAGCGCTTGAGTGGTACCTGAACTAGGAGGAGGTATGACACTTTTTAGTAGCACGCATCTGTTACGCGTAACAAAATTGTTACTCGAATAGACTGGTATGATTCTTTTTTACGCCCTATTTTTTTATATGGCTTTTGGGCGGATCTCAGTAGGCTAAAAAGGTGGAAGCTGAGACCACATAGTGCCTTCTCCGATTTTTCATGGCTATCTACTACTCCCTGTGCAATAGACGCATGTATTGCTTCAGTTCCTTTGATGGATGCAGAATTAAGACTGATCACACTGAATAGTTATAATGAAATGGTAAGAGGTTAAGGGATGAGATGTCTCCTTGTTCAATAAGAGGGACTCGAAACATGAGATTATCCACTGAGATGGGATTGTAGGCACAAGCTTGAGAGATGTCAGCGGTAGTTCGTCTGATTCCATATTAAACATGCCTTTCTTAAAGGGGATAGTAGTTCCGAATTCATGGCTCTTCGACTGTCCATTGGACTAACATGCAATCCTGGGGTACTTTGGTCTCTTCCCATCCCAACTTTTAGGGGTTTCACGATATTTTTTGAAGTGTATGCAACCTGAAAACACATTTCTGGCTGTATTTGGCACTCCTCTATCTAGAAGGCACAAAATTCACTTTTTCCGTTCATGTCTATGTCTAACCGTTGTTTTTCTGTTGTGTCGCCCTAAAATAACATGTAGTGTTATGAACGGGTCTCAATGCCTTATTCCAATGCTAAACTAGGAAATGCAAAAATATGCTCATAAGTATAATTTGTTGAGTAGCACAAGGAAAATTGTTGGGAATATAGGCATTTGTAAGGCAGAGGTGCCTTAAAATCACCTTTTAATGTTCAAGTAGGCAGGCAGAAAATCGACTAATTATAAAGCGCACATCGAGTTTACTTAACTACTACCTCGAGGAAGAAGACATTTTGTGCAGCGTAATCTTTACTTAACGACAAGAATAAACCAACCAAGTAGTAGTACCAGAACGCCTTTGAACGTTCCACATTAGGAAAACATATGTTGTGGCAAATTGGACGTCTCGGATTGTGGCTTTAGAGGCTTTGTTGATCCTGTAGCATGCATTAAGTCGCCACTCACATAAATCAGGTCCTTATACCAAATAGAGTTAGGTTACCATTACCTAATGCTTAAATGCGCAACCAAGTGGAGGCATGCCCTGGAAGGTCTAGATTGGCAAGCTGAAATTTATGAGGTATAAAGTCACACATACTTCAACTCATCTCAGTGGGCTATCATATCCGGTGCATTTGAAAGATGGTAGCTCTTCATATTCGATTGCATAAACGGAGCGCAGAAAACAAATAAAAGAAGCAAGTATTGCTTCTTGCACACCTGCTTATGACTGCGACCCAACTTGGTGAAAGTTTTGTTGAAGTGGTCACACTATTGCTTTCCTTCATACCAACAGTTAAAGACGATGTTCGCAAGCTATGATAAAGAACATACCATGGGATTATGCCTCAGCCTAATCCCTCCGTTCGTTTAACGCCACAGTGAAGAAGTATGCTCAAATTTGCGATGGTATGCCAATGTCTCTAAAAATAATGCGTATCATAGTGGGATAGGAAGGAAGTGAGGAATCGAATATTTGCTTTAGAAATTAAATTAAAAGTAAATCTTTACAGCAGAACAGTTTTTGATTTAGCACATGCTTGTAAGCCACACCACCGTCATGATAAATCAGGACAACAACACTATCTTGACCTCCTTATCTATGGATCATCTGCGCCTCATTATGCTAAGAGCTAAATTGAAGGGATATGAACAGATTTGGCTAAAAATTAAAAAGTAAGGGAGTAAAGTCGCACCAATCGCATTGACTTATTTTAAATGTGTCCTTTTTAATGAAGGAGGTCCTGTGGGGCCAACTTACGCTTAACACAATGAAAAACGCATGAACATGCATTGGCTGTCAAAAACCTGTAAATTGCTAGAATCATGATGGTTCAGTTCAGCGACAACAAACCTAAATAATAAGGAAATT
Source organism: Taenia hydatigena (assembly GCA_036345935.2). Classification (NCBI taxonomy): domain Eukaryota; kingdom Metazoa; phylum Platyhelminthes; class Cestoda; order Cyclophyllidea; family Taeniidae; genus Taenia; species Taenia hydatigena. The sequence goes on from JADWOT020000009.1 coordinate 11,728,327, forward strand.
GATGGAGATGTGGTCTCTTGAGCCTGTGGTGCAACAGATTGACTTCCCTTGTAGCTCCAAATCACCCATAAGAGCTTGCCTGCTTGCATATAATTCGCCCTTGCCATTAAGATTCTTCAGTGTGACAACCTCATAAGTCCTTTTAATGGTACACCGCAAATCACTCATCGTTTCTACTAAGACTGTGTCCACACACGCGTTTACATCCACGACGGCATCGGCAATCACAACGTCTACAACGTCTTTAGAGACGTTGAGTAGGTCATCACCTGCACCAGTATGAGGTGTCCTCATAATTGCACAAATTGGGTGTATTCTTTCTGTCACAAGGGAATGCTTTCGCAGTTGACATGCAAGCATCAGTATGGGGAGGATTGTGTCCCGCTATGTAGTGGTGTGGATGCAATGCTGAATCACGAGGTATGAAAAAGGAAGAGGGCGGTTGAAGTGGAAGTGGAGTCCTTGCTAAAGATTGCGCAAAGCTGTTCGCATTGGAGGTGAGGCAGATGTATTGGGCAATGATACACGGCATTATACTGGCAACAACATCCTATGTAGCCAATCAAGTATTTGTGATTAAGTGATAACCAAAGCAGAAGTGGATTATTTGCACCTTATTGATGCAGAGCCGTTGGAGCAATCGTTGTGCTGGCTACTGTAATCAAACTGTCAATTTCCTTCTCTCTCAGGCCCTAATATGGGGAAATTAAATCGCCTTAATTTGGTAAAGCAAGTTGTGGACTTCTAGAGTTGGAGCAGAGAGATAGAGTACTGTTGTTTAAAGTGCACTTTTGTGCATCGTCTGTCGTACGGTGCGTAAGTTGACCCCACAGTTGGTCATGCTTTTCAAATGGTCGTGCTCAATGAAATCAGTGCATGGAGGAGAGCCAAATTGCATGAAGGTGAGGAAAGTGCATGTTCTTGTGGATTTTGTGTAAACCGTGGCTGCTTGTGACTTCTTACTGCTTGCGCTCTGGCCATCCCTTCTTAGACCTAATTCGCTCATAAAACTAGCTTGTATTGCAGTGATGGAGTAATTGGTGAGGTGCGAGTTACTCCCAGGTTAGGGAGGTGTTCCAAAAGGTAAATGTCACAATCGGAAGTGTGAGGGTGCATCATGTCCTGCAAGTAATGTGAGTGAGATTGTGTGTTGGTTGTGTTTGACTTTCACACGTGTTAACTTACACGTATTTCTCAGTTAAGCATCTGTTGTTGGGTGAACTCCTGATGCTAATATACACTCAATTTGACCCTTATTATCGTCTACTCTCGGTACCTAGCGCATTAGCTTGAGTTAGCTTCCCTTTGAATGGATCAGTTCATATTTGACCATAAGCATTTAAAATGATGTGGGGCTAGCCAGGAGACTGGGCAGGATGTCGGCCACTAAGCAGGTTACATGCTAGAATGAGTGTTAGTGGTTATCATATCACTTCCACAACACAACCACCAAGTTATTTGCTTGTAAGTTCGTGTAAAGGAAGAAATGCCCTCGTTATAGACTTCACACTACTTTAATGACCCCATTTGGAAATAAACAGAAACCATTTTAGCCGATATTTACTTTGAGTTATCTGGCTCCTTCCTTAAGTTTGTTCGCCATTACTTTCATTGCTTTCCCACCTATTCCCTTATAGGGAGTAGGCTGCAAGTCATCTGTTCCAGCATCGGACTTATTATTGCTAATTTTCTTAACAACTCGACTCCCTCTTACTTTCCCAACTGTACTTGAGGACATGTTTTCACATGTTTTAGTCTGAAATTGCATTGAGGCACTGAGATCGTTTCACGACATTGCATATTAAAATTGTGACAATAAAACAACAAAAGTGCATTTCATAATGGATCTGAAAGGACAGCATAAGTGTTGTGCCTCCTGGCTGGAACAGTGCGAAACGCAACTATCCTCCGATGGTTTGGAATGAAAGTTTGCATCACTCCCTTTGCCATTAAGGCACTGCAACTGGCTGTTCTCAATATCCTTTTGATGGTCCATACAAACCACTCTTCGTTTCTATTTAGGCTGTCTCCACAAATAAACCCATCTCTAAGTCCACGTGCATGTTTACATCTGTGACAACATCAGCGACAACAGCCACATTCGCATTCCCAGGCCTTGTGGTCCAGTGATACATTTGCACCAACGTGAAGTGGGATACAATTCTACCGCTTTTGGCGACTGCAGGTCAACTTCAGCAGGAAGCCTCGTGACTGGCATGAGGGATTTAAGGTGTTTAGCTATGGTAACCACAGCAGTAAACATGCTTGAAAACTCCGCACACAGACCCAAATGACGGTGCAGCCACTAATGTGCAATCTTACAAATAAAATCTAGACTAGCCTCTCCAGAAAATCCGGGAAGTTATGTTCTCAAATATAAATTTCCTCATCTCGTTAAACTTTTGTGTTTTGATTTATGCAGAGCATCATTAAGCCGTAAAGTCATAGACTCTCGATAGCAACAATGTCAAAGGAAGACACTGGCGCTAAATTCGTAACCCTAAAAATTAAGTAACTTTATCTACACACCTAATTTAGCGAAAAGGTCTACGCACTATAAAGTTTGTATTGCCACCCAAACAATTTATCCGAGTGTGTGATTTGGGAATCAACGTTGGTTCACTATTTTACAATGCTCTTTGCATGCTTTTCTACCCGAATTTAACCCGAACAAGGCTGTAGAGAGTAGATGATGATCTGATGAATAAGGCAATTCTAACAAAGAGAAAGTACAGCACAGGGCAAATTGCCAATGTTTTGTTGCACAGGAAACCCAAACCATCATCCGAAATCCCAACTTCGCTCGCTAAGCCAATGGTCGATTACCTAATAAAATAAGAATCTATACAGAGCAGTAGTTTCACAGCTTCTCGACCGTCGATTTATCAAAATGCAGAGGCTTAAACCAAACATTCACTTTATTAATGAATTAATCATTATTGTAAGGTAAGCATTAAAGAAGATGAAGAGAGAAACAGTGAGTGTGACGACTCCGAGTATGTCAAGGTTGACTCGCAATTAGACATACTCGATAATGGAATAAGATTCACGTGGCCTGCATTTCGGTACAGATCTATCTTCGAGTTTTTTGAATCTTGCTAGCGGATACACCTCGCTGTACCGAGCATTTCTTATGCACTGTTTGCGATGACAGCGCTCTCTATAGCCACATTTTGTGCAACTGGTGCCTTGGATGTATGGCAGTTGTCCTTCATAATTTCCCCTGAAGTAAATAAGAGGCGTTAAGAAATGGAGTAAAGTTGTATTTTTAAAAAAGAAGATGAAGGAATGTGACTTACGGAGGTCTGTACTGACAGACAGTGATATATTGCGGATCACCCCAATCATGTCTAACTTTGCCGCATCGCCACATGGCACAGCCCAACTCATTTGTGTCTGCCCAAATCATCTGCTCAAGTATACAGCATACATTTAGGCATACAGTCACGCAAGGGATGAAAAAAATTGCAAGATGACATTAAATAGAATTGCAATAAAATATTTCACATGCATTGGCACGCTTACCTGTTTATAGTGACCACAGACACCCCTACATGTACGATTAACATAGCTGTAAAACTTGATTTCACTGTTCCAACCGCAAACACTCTCAGTGAGTGTTGGTATGAAACCTGCAGTGAGTGCGAGATTTTGTCCAAGGTTACGATAATCTGGATATTCAGTCCACTTTGGATGCTCAAATACGCACTGACTGGCCCAATAAGCGGCCAAGTATTCCAGGTCAGTTGAATACCTCTAAGCAAATTAAAATGCAGCATGCAAGATTATCAGTGACGGACAAACTGTAAAGGGCTGAAATGCCAACAGCAGTGGTACATATCACATCTACTGAAAGTTGCCTACAACAAACTGTGCACCTGAACCGCGTCATCTTGTCCAGCATGAACATACCAACATTTTCATATTGCGTGCGGGAGGGTCCACTGTCTGGCGTATTCTGTGATGCGCCTCGAGAATTTGTCCTCGTTCAACTTTTGTAGGCTGCCAACATGCTGCAGCAGCTAGGAGGATGGTGAGGCAGGAAACCTTCATGAAGACATCTGCAAGGAGGATTATTACAGTAGCAAGTCCCATCGCACAAAAGCATGAGATCCACAGATGCTCACAACTTGGTAACTCACTCAGTGTAGAAGCCATTGGGCAAATGGACTGAGAAATTGAGGAGGTTGCATGCGTTTATATACGATGCTCACTTAGGCCTCCTAGTAACCTTGCGACGCATGACTACGTTAGCTATTACCTAAAGGCCTGACTGCATTTATTTAGTCCTCTCTAAAAATATCAGTGAAATAACAAGATTACCATTACTAGAATCAATAAGTTTGACAGCCCTAGCGCAATCAAATTGTTAAGATTATAATGATTTTGCAATTTGACGATGCAGTGTCAAAATGTAAACAACGAAGCACTGGTTTTTTATTTCCTTTGTAAGCCGTTAAACTTATGCCGCAGACTGTGCGGTCAAAACCGCCGATTGCATTGAGAATTGCTTGTCACTTGTCAATATATGCACAAATTACAGCAACAACAATTTCCTCGATGCCATTTCAGCTACGCACGCTTGAGTTGTGTATGATAATAGCTTACCTAATTCGTGATATTACAAAAAAGCATTCACAGGTCTTTTTTTGTAAAAAATAACTTTGTGCAGGGCTAAACTTGAAGAATTATGAGGAATCAACTGCCTGAAGTTCATTGGGTATGAGGATGACGCAATGAATGCAAAGGAAGACAATTATGTGTGGGAGTAATGGAAATGGCCAGTTCAAAGTACTTACATCCAGTTTGGTGGCAGAAAGATCCTTTTATGAATTTACTTAACGGAACTGTTTAAAACTGTCGAATTTTATTAACGGAAAAAATACTGTACCCTTAGCGTTTCTTTTGTGGATTGCCTTACTCTCGTATGCAAGATACTGCCAATGTCGGTGGTGTTGTGCTCGATGCTTTTATCCTATTATCCATTGTGCCGTTTGCTGGTTAAAACAGTAATCATACACTTTAATTCCTTTGGTCTCAAACGTCGCAACACATTGATAAATCTTTTCTAAACTATAAATTGTCCATGCGTTGATATGGAGGAATGCTAACTTCAACTCTTTTTGCACAGAGGAAAACTAGTCATTACAAAACAGGAGATCTTTCTTCTCGATGGCGTGGCATTTTAATCTGATTACTACCCTTAGCAGCCTGTCTGAGCGCTTTCTCCTCTCTCTCTTTATATCCAGAAAGCGGAAATTAAGCAATAAATGCCGCACAGGCTCAGCTAATGAGTTATTCCGGTAAGGCCTCACAATGTTCTGCAAAGTCGGAATGGAAGCTTCTATCGGCATATCGGATGGGCGGGCGCGAATGGCAGATTGCAAGACTATTCAGAAATGTAAAATATCACCTTGAAGTTGGATAAGAATGCTTTTGAATGGCGGACATTAGAGTCATGATTACAGACCCATGTATATTGGACTGATGCCTGTTCTCGGTTGAGAGGTAGACAGAAAAAACATGCTATTTCTTGCATTCAAAACGATTATCTGGTGTTCCAAACAGCTATCACGTGATACTTTTTGCCGGTTTTTCTGCTTACTCGTGTGCTAGTTAAATTATTATGTGAGGTTTTATGTTAAAGCTTGCAAAGAGCATTGACCATGGCCACATACCAATCAATGAAGCATCATGGACATGATGGTCAAGGTTGTATAGCCTGTCTAGTAAGAAATACATTGCTTAAGTTGGCTAAATCGAATCTTGCAATATGTGGAAATATAAATGAATACTTTGGTAGTTGTAGCGACAAATTAGACACAGATGCCTTCCTTGAACTTGTTGCCGTAAGGAGCACACGACCTCATGCCTTGACATTACCCTCTGCATATGTAACAATCCAAACGGTGGGAGAATAAAGGCACTTCTTTCATGCATTGCGTCCGCTTTTACTGGTGTAAGCAACGGCATTGCTAAGCATTTTTTGTGGTAGGGTCTATTACACCTGCTCCGTAAATTATAGTACTAGGCTATATAGGATTTACATTTCCACAGACTTTCTATAAAAGGGCCAAAAATTCCTGAGTGAGTGATCACATGCACCTGCATGAGGTGTCCTCATGCTTGCACAAATTGGGTGCATCCTTTCTGTCACAAGAGAATGCTTTCGCAGTTGACATGCAAGCATCAGTATGGGGGGGATTGTGTCCCGCTATGCAGTGGTGTGGATGCAATGCTGAATCACGAGGTGCGAAAAAGGAAGAGGTTGGTTGAAGTGGAGGTGGAGTCCTTGCTAACGATTGCGCAAAGCTGTTCGCATTGGAGGTGAGGCAGATGTATTGGGCAATGATACACGGCATTATACTGGCAACAACATCCTATGTAGCCAATCAAGTATTTGTGATTAGGTGATAACTAAAGCAGAAGTGGATTATTTGCACCTTATTGATGCAGAGCCGTTGGAGCAATCGTTGTGCTGGCTACTCTAATCAAGTTATCAACTCCCTTCTCTCTCAGGTCCTAATATGGGAAAATTAAATCGCCTTAATTTGGTAAAGCAAGTTGTGGACTTTTAGGGTTGGAGCAGAGGGATAGAGCACTGTTGTTTAAAGTGCACGTTTGTGCATCGTCTGTCGTACGGTGCGTAAGTTGACCCCACAGTTGGTCATGCGTTTCAAATGGTCGTGCTCAATGAAATCAGTGCATGGAGGAGAGCCAAATTGCATGAAGGTGAGGAAAGTGCATGTTCTTGTGGATTTTGTGTAAACGGTGGCTGCTTGTGACTTCTTACTGCTTGCGCTCTGGCCATCCCTTCTTAGACTTAATTCGCACATAAAACTAGCTAGTATTGCAGTGATGGAGTAATTGGTGAGGTGCAAGATGCTCCCAAGTTAAGGAGGTGTTCCGAAAGGTAAATGTCACAATTGGAAGTGTGAGAGTGCATCATGTCCTGCAAGTAATGTGAGTGAGATTGTGTGTTGGTTGTGTTTGACTTTCACACGTGTTAACTTACACGTATTTCTCAGTTAAGCATCTGTTGTTGAGTGAACCCCTGAGGCGAATATCCGCTCAATTTGATCTTTATTATCCTCTCCCAGTGATGCTTAGTACATTAGGCTTGGTTGGTATATCTTTTGGTGCAAAACTTGTTGCACTTCCTTGAAAGCAGTCGGGACGTAGCAGGAGGTTACGAACGATCACGACCTCAACGTGGGTTAGCTACCAAAGCTTTTGAACATCCCGTGGAAATTACATGAGTGCTAACGTGGGAAAATTGGACCTCTGACTACTTAATTTACACATGCTTTTCGTTTTCTGTTAATCATTAACTGGTGTGCATGAAGTCATACCTGTTTTTATTGCAGATTTGCTTTAAAAAACAGACGTACTTCAGTTTCATTACCAGAATTTGATAAACAGTTCTTGGTGGTGCTGCAAGGTGGTGGATTTAAATATTTCTGACTGTGTCCCTAACACAGGGCAGGCAGATAATCTAGAGCAGCGAAGGCTCAACTCCGCTTTGATGAGCGTTGAAAAGTGAAGTAGTTGTATTCAAAACTCTGTTCCATGTGGATTTGATTTGAGCGCTGTCTACATGATGTTTGTCACTGGTGCAGGGAACATCTAGAATAGAACAATTCAAAAGTATTTCCGCGTGTATTTTCACACACTGTTCTGGTGATCAAACGTGGATATAATGAGGGACTGGGCTGCATAATCTTCTTTGTCCATTTCTAACTTACAGCCACATCAAGCCCTTTGACACCTTCCTCTACGTCAAATTTGAGTTCACTTTGCCGATTCTTCGCCACTACTCGTATTAATGAGACGAGTCTCAAAGACGTCTATTCCCATCTTTGTCCCTTACCTACCAACGTAACTTTAAGCCAACTCGGATCACCTGCCTGATTGTCCTAATGTGCTTATTTTCCATTCTCTATTCTGGTGTTGCAACGAGGCATTCACGGCACTGTGTATCATTTTACGACGGCAAAACATCATTTTGTTGTGTGCATAAAATAAACATCGCAAATGTTGTGCCCTTCTTATGGAGAAGCCTGAATGATAGCCACTTTGTGATGATTTGGAATAGAACTTTGGGAACGTAAGCTGAGGTTTCAAAAAAACGCGCAAGGGAGTCACTCTTCACTTCTGGAATATGAAGCGAACAAAGCGCCCCAAAGTTGCATGGTACTTCCACAGACGGTCGAAGAGCCATGATTCAGATAAAATTTATGTGCCTAATTGCCCAGTATATCAAAAGGCTGATACTTAAAATATTTATTTTGTCGGAAGAAATGTTTAGCGTCTTTAGCAGAAGCGTATTAAATATGGAGTGGAGACAAATATCCCCAAAATCTCTTAGCTATTAATGTCCATACCTTCTCCCTCTAGCGTGTGATTTCTTGGATTTTTTCCTGATATTGTGACATTACACTGGGTGGGGCTTATTTACGATTGCATCGAAAGTATTTAGTGAAGGCATGCGATTCTGCATTAATCTAAGGGTCTAAAGCATGTCCATTCTTTACTGCATAAAAAAACACACACAGACGTGCATATAACAATGAGCAGTCAGCGGCGTAAGAGGCGATGGGCTCGCAACCACTATCGTTCCTATCAAGGCGGAATCTGCTAAATGGTCATTTACAAAACGAGGTTCAAAAGAGCGATCAAATTAATTTGCTTAAATGCTGCTATAATTCACATACAATAAAAGCTTACTGTTGAGAAGGTTTTTTTTGCATATTTTGCGTCCAAGTACTACAAAAGTGTTCCAAACATTGGCGTCGAGAAACATTAAGTAGAGGCGCTCATAATTCTCATCAATTCTCCCATGTACTTCCAAGTCTGTCCAAGTGTTTCCTTAATTTTATTTCTATAACTAGTTTAACACGAATGGCATAAAGTGAAGCTGGATTTTGAGAGAAATCAGCGCTTTTCTATAAGCACTATAGTTTTAATGCAATACTGCTTGCAGAAGTAAGGCGGACCTCTAACTTGGTCTGAGCGAATGAGTTTCGTTGGCATGTTTTGCGACAGTTAGATGAGTCATTTTGTGTCGGGCAGAACAAATATATGGAGCAACTCAAGTAATCAGTGGCGATTGTTTCCAACACCATAATATGCAGGTTAAAACTCTTAGATTAGTCGTTTATCTTTCTAGTGTTTCGCGGCTCATTATTCGAGCCTCGACTCCTCCAGAATGCGAAGTTTGTGTCAAAATTACTTTACTTCCACACACGGTTGCTTTCAATTCTATAAGGTGGAATGTTAATCAGACGAATCCGTTGAATGAAGTAAATGCATCAATTACTTTTCGATAGCTGTCTTGAACTTCTTCATAGCAAATTGGGCGAATGGTAGATGATCTTGAAGCATGAGACTCAGATTTTAGTAATGCAATTAAGCAAGCAAAATGGCAAGAGGATAAGGCACTTAAATGTAGCAGATCTGTAACGAATGGTCTGTATATTGAAGAAGAAAAGCTTTTTTATGAAGAAGTGCTCGATAAGGGAAAAAGGGTTGAGAGCTGTTCTATTTGAAGCGCACACAAACTAATAGAGGAGATGGCGGCTCTGCGAAACTTGCTAGTATATTTGGTGGACGAGTTTCATGTATACGCACGGATGACTAACAAAATACGAAAGTTAACCGTGAAAGTAAAAGAAATCAAATGGTGCATCAAATTGATTCCGAAAAACTGGTTTTCCCACCAAAGATGCAGCATTTAAAGATTGAGTGCAAATAAGCAAGCTTTCATGGGAAGGAATAAGATGCCACGTTCATAACATATTAAAGGATCGTTATGCTATTAAATAAAGATACACTTGACACGCAAGAGTTAGTTTCTTCACTACGAATGCATGAATGATTGGCGTCGGTGCGCACAAGCAGATAGTAAGCATGACAGCATTCACCGTTGGCTGAACAGCAATGGCAAGGGTTGGAACGAGAAGGCACATAAATAAAATTTGTGAAACCTAGACCAGATTTGATGAGTAGTGAAATAACAACTCTATCGCAGGCAAACTCACAACAGTTTTGAAAAAAAACATTAAAAGTAGGACCAAAATTTATCGTTCCCTTGGGCTGGTCATGCAGTATTCCCTTTAACCGCAATATAACAATGCAGCGGTGGCTCACTGTGATGGATATTGGGCGGAATTAAAAGACAACGAGCGAAGAGATTTAAATTTGAGGAAACACTAGCTACCTTACTAACTTCGAACTATTGCGAATTAATTAGGCACTTACTGGCATCAAGAAGGATTCAGTGTTTGTGTGGTCCTACTTTATTAGTTGCAGTAGTAATATTATCTTTATGGCGGTTTAAGGGTTGAACACCTACAAATTTGAAGTGTGTTAAAGGCCCGATAAGTGGTTATAGCATTGTCAAATGCAACTTAATGCGCCCCTATAGTGATTTGGACACTTGAGGTAATATATTTTGCACCATGACCTTTAGCGCACTCGATCACTGCATTCACTACTTCCAACCTACAATCCGACGATTCAAATGAACCCCTTTGTCAGACCGAAGTCAAACGTAGATAAAGAGGCAGAGGTCCCCTTCAGGAATGCCAAAGGACTTGTACTTTTAAATAAGTCTATAATTATGGGCATCTATCTCTCAAACATTGCTCACTATCAGACGATAAGTCCGAAGAATCCTGACCTAGTGGCTGGAAAGATAAGGTCGTTTGCTAGAGTTAACGGATATCCTATTGACATGCTGAATATTTAGCTTAAGTCTCCATGTTTTGGCGAAGTAACGTATGAGAAGCTAGAAAAAGTTGTGCTGGGACAATGACTAGTCTGCTCCATGCTGACAAGGTACTAAATTGCGCACGAATTTAGAAGTTTGAGAAGGCACTTGGAAGAAAATGTTGAGTTCTAAGTTAATGCACCTACCGTACAACATGTAACTGTTTGGGCTCCAGGCCAATTATAGTAAAACTAAGGTGTTGTTTGGACCACTTCATTTGATAGTGCATCAGGTCTTTTTTCTACCCCTACTTAAGTTTCATTCTGAAACCTATTATTAAGGTGTCCATGAGAGGGCTGCAGACGCATTCATCGTTGTTAAAATTTACCAAAGTCAGTTTAATAAATTTTCTGCATTACTTTGCATGCATCGAAACAGTAAGTACCCAGAGCCCTGCTACCTCCGACTGGGCTCAGGAAATAACTTTTCAAGAAGGCACTTCAATATTCTGCAATTTGCGCTGAATACGGGCAGCAGCTACCAACACAGCGTTGCACCGAATAAAGGGATTAAGACAAAGTTGACTACGAATGATGGCCTTGAGACCAACTCACAAAAGCAAAATTCATATGTGAATGCATATGAATAGGAGACAGTGGAAGCATAATTGTAAACATCTGCCTATTAAAATGATTTCAATTATTTTTCCGCATACTTATCAGTAAGGCCTAAGATTCTGAGCTTCCAGAGCGATTTTGATATTACAGCTACTTTGACGCGAACCACTTGATGGTTTACCTCTATTCTTGAGTGCTTGTTGAATGACAGTAGTGTGTTTGGGGTGTCGACATGATCACAATCGCATATCAATGGACACGCCCCTGTGGAAAGGTAGACCACGCCTGATTTTTCGTATGCCTAGCGCTTATAAAATTTCAGCAAAAAAGACATGTGAATTAAGTTCCTTGAATTTTGGGGTGGCAGCAAAGTATCAATGACTTCCTCTGAAGCTTTGCTTTTGAGAGTCAGCATGCAAACACAAGTGAGCGAGATGAAGAAGACGATGTCGTGACTTTGTCCTGGTTTTACCGGTCTTAACATGGATGCTGTTGTGAAGTCTATTACAATACGGGCTCTTACAACCACCTCATAAAATATGTAGTTTGATTGCATAAGATTGGCCAGCTTCAATTTCTCTTAAAAGGATTGCATATTCTTGGCTGCACTGCCGTTCGCATTTGTATGCTCTGCCCTCAAGCCTGCTTGCGAAACTGCATGTCAGTTTACGACAGCAAAGTAGCAAAACAGCACTTGGTTATGAATATGAATACCCAATATGAATGCCGTACCTCCTAAATGGAGGAGTGTGAATCACAGCAAAGTTTCTTTCATCTATTTGCAAACTGCCTCATCCATCAAACCCACCTTTGCATAATAAGTGTCAAATTGATATTGATGGGTTTCATAGTGGCAGCTATTCCTTGGACGTGGTTTCATAGGGACGGCCATCACAAAAACTGCCATCCCTGAGTGTTTAAAGCTCAGGCATTTAGCACTGCAAACATCAGCTTTGCTACTTTGTCGAAAACATTACGTAGAGAAAAGAATTTCGCTTCTAATACAGCACGTGTATGGCATACTGTCGCATAGCGTGAGGATGGTACCTCACTAATTTGACAACCAAGATTAGAAGACGATAAGCCCTCACCAGGGCTGTAATGCAACCGTCCGATGAGTGAAGAACCCACGAGCATTTATTATTTGCATAAACACCATTATGAACTAGTCACTGTGGAATTATCTGATTGGAAAGAAAACAAGAGTTCATTTAAGAGCATTCATTATGGCACCTGAATGCCAACAAGACTTGTTCAAAATGCCCATGACTAGGATCCGTAGGCGGCAGCCTAGACCCCAATTTCATCATGAAATTACCGCGTTCACCATACCGTGAAATAAATTTTAGAAAATACCCTTGTTTGTGATAATCCCGGATGCCCAAACAACACTCTTTCACTCATTCACTCAGCTGACCAGTAGAAAAGGAAGATGATTTGGGTGAATAGCATCAAGCGGTGGCTTGGCTGGCAATTAACTTAGCACGGTATAAATACCGTTGTAGTCAAGCAATGCGCAGTTTATATTAGCAAATAAGCACGGATGCGTTAGGTGTAAGAATTGCAAACCACAAAGACCATTGTGCTCTCTAACCTTAAACTTTAGCTTTTGCAAACAATCATAGATAAACCGCATTGAAAGGCAAGAGGAAAGAGGCAACTAAAAGGAGTTACTTTGAGCAGTGATAATGGAAGGAATGGGTATCGTTTAGGTGTAACTAAAATGAGTCCCAAGCAATGTATTGTTTGTTTGCTAGGGCATCTTTAGACAAAAGGATAAACCTGAATTACAGCAAACAAGGCGATTTCTCCCACCCAAGTGTAAGTAGACGCTGTTGTCGATGCACGAGAACTTTCTCTGGAGCAAAGATTGTTCACACATTTGGTTTCAGATGGACATTGACTGCAACTAGTACCATTTATGTACGGTTTCTTGCCTACGTAGTTACCTCTAGGACAAATACATTGGGGTCATTTATCATGGGGCGACTCTCGGGCATAAAATATAGCACAATCACACTTACGGTGGCTTATACTGACATGCCATTAAAAAAACCGGCGGAGGCCAATCCGGTTTCAAACTATCACACTGTTTAACTGCGCATCCAAGCTTCGCAGACGTTGCCCAGACCATCTATGTAGCACAGAGAAAAGGCAGTTCTTATGAGAGTCATTACAGGTAGCTATCAATTACACAAAATATCGCCTCAGAGGTTAAAAGTTACACAACTGGCTACGCAACAGCAGAAATTGGATAATCCGCAAAATTTAGGCGAATGTAATAGTTTTATATTAAAATCGCCAACACGTTATCAAAAAATTAATAATCTTACTTAAACTGTCAGTGAGAAGTCATTACCTCACCTGGGTATAATGTCCACACACTTTACCAGTTGCGCATTCGTTTGTTTCATATGTGTAGTCATTGACCTCGTTCCACCATCCGGTTGCCTGTGCGACCAAATCGCGGCTTGAACCTCCAGATAAGGCAAGATTTTGCCCAGTATCACTGTATTCCGGATATTGGTTCACGTTTGGGTGTTCAAACTTACATCTTGCTACCCACTCAACTGCCAGCTTTTCCATCTCTGGACTGTACACCTTTAGTAACATAAGGTAGAAAAGGGCAAGCACAGAAGAGGATGAAAAATATAGAACTGGAATTGCTGCACAAATGAAGAACTCACCATTTCTAACATATTCGCAGCTGAGGGGATTACGGTTGCCCGTTTACTGTTATGGTAACTAAGAAGGGCCTCACGCTCCTGCTCAGTTGGAGCTTCCGACGCCACGAGTGTTATCAAGACTAAGCTATAAATAAGCTTAACCATTGTGTCTAAAAGAAATTGGATAGGGAGGATAAGTTTATTCGATACTGAAATGCTTTGTAGACTTACAGCTAAGCAGCAAAATTATGTTCAAGATGCAGATTTCTTTGTGTGGTTGGTTTTATAGCTCTTCTGAAGTACTTTTTAGTGAATTTTGATCACACGTTAATAACGTGATTAGCACGTGAGAATATTTTTTGCAGGGTAATCGTGCCTTGTTTTTTGTAATTCTGAATAAACATTACAAAACTATGCAGAATTTTGTTTTCATTTAAATTAAACTTTCCTCTTTCGCACTTGTTCAGATGAAACTTGCTTGAGAAGTTAAGGCCTCCTCCTCCAGTGACTAATGGATTCTGACACGTGATTGCACTTTGGAAAGTTTCTTGTGTTTAGGCATTAATACTGCAACACCACACCTACCATCCAGTTTCATATTTTACCTTTGTGGTAGGAAAAAAACAACCGGCATGTTCGTGATACAGCTTTGTAACGTCCTGTTACCACGCAACAGGGACTGCCAATTAATACTCCCACCACAAACTCGCATCGGTCTTTTCCGCTTGGATCTGTCCCCTATCTCGATATCTTAAGGCCACATTATGATACTCTTTCGTCAAACAGCATAAAAATGCAAATCACGTATAACCTTGTTATTTCCAGAATAGACGGCGACTTCATTTAGACAGATGCGAACTCAAGAGTTGAGGATTGTAAGGAGTACCTCTAGCAGATGGTGAGGCGTGCATCGTTAGGATGATTCAGTTTGTTGTGGCAATATTGTGCTCTTTGTCCATAGCTTTGATCACTATCTTCGACATTAAAGATAGACTAAATAACGACAACAACTTGCCACGATTTTGGCAATTTCCGTTCAATGCACACCATTTGTCTGTCCCCCTTTCTATTATAAAACGGCAGAATTTAAAGTGTCTTGAACCTACCAATTAATAAGTCTTCAGGCCCAGGAGTCGTGAACGTCGAGGGAGAGGAGGTCTCTGTGTTTGTGTGGATGCATTTTAGAAGAACATTAGGACGAATTGAGATGAAAGGGGAGGCTCAACGGAATTGTAGTTAACCCTCGCTCCCTGTTTAATGCAAACTGCCTTTGCATTAAATACGATGAACTCTTAATTGCTTTACGCCAAATGATGTTTGTGACAGTCGCTGGAGTGGTGAATAGAGATGGTGATACCATGTGATAGCAGCAAAATTTTCAACTTTCTCTACATTTGATTCAATATGTATTTGCATGGATAAAGTCAATAAGAGCAACATTTAAGAGGGGCTTCTTTCCTTAAACACAGCAAAGATGGTATGCAAAAACAGTTTATTCGGATGTAAAGTGTACATAATTTATTTTACTGCTGAATGAATTGTGCAGACGAGTGGGGGAGCGTAAGTTCTGACATCATTTGCAGATTTTACAAGCAATTCGTCTTAGCCTTCTTGAGATGTAAGGACTTGAAGAAGCCTGAGTACATGCGCATATATAAATTCCTGTAAGACACTCTAGTATAATGTCTCGATGGTAGAACAATTTTTCCAATTAACATGACTCAAAGTGAAAAACAATCCTGAGTTTCTCTTAATACGCTCATCTTAATGCCGCACTGTCAATCAAACCGCATAACTAACGCAACCTGTACAACATTTTTTTTGCAACAATTAAAGGCGGACTTTTAAAAGTCAAGCATGTCACATATTCAAAAGCAGTAAGAAAGATATACATCGTTTAAAACGCATTTTCTTTGACTACTCTTACAAATGAAGGCAAATGCTTAAGCGGAGATCTTGCTTGAAAACGTGATGAGAATGGTAGGCATCAACAATGTAAATGTGCAATTATTTTGTTCATCTTGTGTGGTTAGGCTCAATCACTTACCCTAAGAGATTGGTAGGGACACTGGTGAGTTCCAGCTACACATCGTGATGCCCCCTTGTTCAACTGTGCTCTGAATGATCAAGTGTGATTCCACACCATCCATTTTAAAATGAAAGGAATCTACTTCCCATGCTAATAGTTGCAAAAATCAATGGAATAAATGAGTTGAGAACCATGAAATACTAACAAAAGGATGACTTATTGTAGTCCAACAGCGGGATAGGCTAATACGTAGCGGTTGAGTGGAGGACACTTCTAAACAAACCATCCGTAGGCAGTAGATTTTGCATTCATTTCAATAATTCACAGGTCTGGTCAATTCCACAGGCATTTGTATTTTGAATTCAGATGACAGCATCAATACATCCCATACCCAATAAGTTTCTCACACAAAGTAGCAGATTGACATTCATTTGAAGCAAGAGCCCCCCGCCCTCCCCCAAAGACGTCATTATTTGCAACATGCGCTGAATGCGGGTGTTTGCATTTTCCCATTCTCAAGCGCTTTTCGCTTGTGAACATCTGTGAGACTGAGAAAAAATTGAAGTAATCTAAAGGCAGTTATAGCAACGAGTCAGTATGTGTTGACGTGGTTCGAAGTGAGCAATGAGTTACTTTTGAATCCAAATAATAAATGACTCGAGAATTACCATTCCCATCATCTTCACCGCAGTAAGTCAAAATTTTCTTGCATTGACAAATTGAAGAAAGGAAGCGAAGTGGTTCCGAATGGAACTTATTCGCTTTGGCGATTTCGCCTAACCGCTCACAGCCTATCAGGAGCAAAATTGGATGTTTTATAAGGCGACCTGTGTAATTATGAAAAGTATGTGATGAAATCGCTAATCTGCCGGTTTAATCGCCAATCGGAACGTGTGACGTTCAGTCGGTTTAAACTATGGCATGCACATTGCACTAAGTACAGCTGGCTAGCATGTGAGATTAAATTACGAAATTTTGAAAAGATTTCACGACTTACAGCATCGCTCTTACGCCAATAAAACTTTGTAACTCCTTGTACGCATGGAAATTTGTACTTTGTTTTGTGGTCCAGTCATGAGTACGCTTCATCGCACTGCTCAGCACAATGCACGCGAGTGCCAGGTCCACTGTAGATGTGCATGCGTTTAGTCAGTGCGAGCACAGAGATTGTCTACTTTTACTTCCATGACGCAGTTCAACTACACAATGATGCGCTAATCTTATCATGCGAAAACGTTGTTTCTGTAGTACCCTGCGGCCTTCTGAGGTCGAAAGTTAGCATGATATCAAGGGCTGGGGGCAATTGGACTGATCTGGGAGCCATGCCATTTAGCGGAATGACAAAGGTAGAGACTAAAATATCCCCGTAACCAAAAAGTGGATTCGAAAGTAGTACAATTATCATATGATCTTTCTCTTCTTTTCAGCATTGTTACGGCGATTACCTTGGTCAACCTCCTGCGCTGATCATCACAACGTAGTCGGTGGTGTGATAAATAACACCCACGAACTAATAGCGCCAATCATCGAATTGACAGTCAACTGAAAAGACATCTGCCTGCTGCGTCACTGGTGAATCCGATTGGCAACTGCTCTACATCTGGAGTTTTGTCATGTTTGAGAAGCAAAATGAAGGGAAGGGTAATGTGTAGGCCATCACATTTCTATCAGTAGTTATAAAGGCATCTTTCCTTCCTTTTTGTTTGTTGGCATTTCTTAGACGTGTCGCGTGCTCCGTAATCGACACCTTTATAAAGGTGCTGTAGGAAGTTCCTCGAATAAATTTCATACTGGACCACAACTAATGCCGCTTTAGCTGTTGACAGCCTTCCAGCGGAACACTGAAAAAAGTAGCTGCCAAAGGCAAATATCATTTACAAAACTTCTAATGGGAGTCATCACGTCCACCACGTTGTCTTGATATCTCTGAAGAAAATTCAAGATGGTTTTCCCTCGGGGTCAAATACGTTGACGGAAAACGCAGTATCAACGAGCAGAATGGCTAGTGACCCCTGGCATGGCTCGAAGCCTATGCCGCTGAGCATAAGTACAATCCTAAACGCACAAGCCACCGGTAGCTAGATGCAACACTCCATACCCGCTGTTCAAAGTCAAGCAAATTTTTTTAGCATTAAGTTATCTACCCATGCGTGTTTGACAAGGTTCAGGATAGTCTAAGATGCAGTGCAGCACAAGTTAAGCTACTGTGAATTTGCTGCGAAACTAGGTTCCAAGCCAACAGTACCAAAATCCTTGAAATTGGCTTAATTTACACCATGCCAGACAGCGCCTTTCTTTCCAAACATACGGGTCTTTTTCAAGACTACCATTCATTCATCCATAGTTAATAAACAATTATTCAACAAAATCAGTCTTCAATTTTAATACAATGCATACGGTTATTATTGTTATCAATTAAGGCAGCAGTTGTTATGACGTAACAAGTCTTCTGGATCCAATAGATAAGCCTTCAAGACTAATGCCTTAATTAACGACGTAATAAGTAAGCAAAAGGAGTTACGATAAGCCCTTGTGCGTCTAGTGGCTAGAGAGCGGAGGTTGTCTGGGTACGAGCCTGCCAGCTATTCTAATTGCTGATTAACCCTGGTTACTGGTCGGTTATAAGTACACTTGAAGGACAGAAGGGGCTGAGTAAGAACACGACCATCCTGTATGTTCAAAGGATGGGCAATCAATTAAAACTTATACAAGGACGGAGAGTATCTGATTTTCATAGTCGCAGGCACCAACAATAGCTATTCTTCTACCCTACTCTCTGCAGCATTTTATTTCCCTGTTTTGAAACTTTGCAAATGGCTTCTTAAATATATTGATAGGTAGAAGTTATCTTCATGGCCTCCTATCAATAAAAAGCACATTGTGCGATCGGCAAGACATTCACTTATGAGCATGAATACCTGCTTGATGTTTTGGAAAACACTTTTGGCTCTACAAATGCTTAATGAAACGTTAATCGGGTTTAGCAGTTGCTCCTGATAGCATCCTATGCATTCACTACGGTTTTTGAGGTTAACTTCAACCACTAAATGGAGTCTTTACCTCAATGTGATTCTGGAATTGAAAGCCATTGGTAGTCAATTAACAAAATGGAAAGTGTGCCAAATTAAGTCTGTCAATTGCTAGTTCATCTGTCAACAAATTCGTGTATCAATGATTCACTGAAGATGATACAACTGTATTATCAAGAGTATAACCGATTCTGTGAAGCCAACGCCTTAAACTATAATTTCGTCCACCTTTGGAGATTTCGATTACCCAAGCTATCTACAAAAATTAAAGGTTTACTCTACCATTCAATGGTTGCTTATGCCACTATTACTTACCTGTGATAATATCCCTGCCCGTGTTTTCTCCTCATTTTATCTGGTGTATGAATTTCTCGATTCGTCCCTATTCAAACAACGCACGAAAAGTGGATTTAGGTCTTAATGAATGCATGCGTTTCAAAATCACGTCATTAATGACTAAGGGGATCTAATATATGTCACCCTGCAGGAGAGGATGGTGGCCATTTGGCCTTTAACATTCGAGCATACTTTCTCATTGAGTATATCGAGACGGATCATGGCATCGTCTCCACTCTCATTTGCGAAACAGCAAAGGATTAATATATGCATTGTTAGCCTGGGATTGGCCAAATACTGTGTTGCGAATTTACCCACTTCTTTGTAAATTTACACTAAATCACTCTGGCCTGCCTATCATTTGGAAACAAAGATGTTAATTGGTGCAATTGGATTGAAAGCATACTTGTAATGCGGCTTCGGCTGAATTATTTTCAACTCCGCCATAGTTACCCTGTAATAAAGGCATAAGAATCACTGGCGATACTTAAATATTTATAATCCTAAACGCTCTACTTCTTATGAATTGTAGTCCAACTAAAATTAACTGCTGGAATCCATTTGTGCTGCTTGTACGTTTCACTCTGCGCAAACTGTTACAAACACGTGCACCACGAAGGCATACTACGGGTGATATTGGCTACGCCCAGATGGTGTTGCATGTACTTCACTGTGCTCTGTCGCCAGTTTTGATAACCTCACTGTTTACGCTATACGCCTTTCACAACACTCCATCTATCGGTGGCTTTGGAAATCCGCCACTTCTTGTCTATAGATGTGAACACACCTTCATGTACTTAGGCGCGCTCAGGCACCCAATATAGCTTAAGCGAAACCAATTGCCAAGTTGTTTATGTGTAGAAGGGGGTTCTCGTTATCCGACCTTGCAGTGTGCTTTAATTAAACAAATCTAGGGATCAACCGCGTGGTGACTCTTGGAGTGAGATTACAGAAACTCTGAATTGAGCCAAATCTGCGAAAGGGAGTGTAGAACTTCTATCTTAGGATCCGAATTCGTAAGTGGCGTCTTCGACCGACTATTTTGACCCACGATGTCGTCATAAATTAATTCACTGATATTTTGGGGTGAATCCCTTCTTTTCTCTGAAAAAGAACTACTTTGAATAGTATTACGAGGTTGAATTGTCGCACAATCATGTCTTTATTTACTTTTGTGTTTATTGAATCATGTACTCTATGCTACTTAAAAAGTTAAGTCCACAAGTGCTAATGCTATCAGTTTTGCTGAAAAACTTGACCATTTTTAACTAAATTAAGGCGACCATGGTGGTATTTACTTGAAGCTGTGTAGTGTAAAGACAGAAGCCAGTTTTCTATCCTTAATTTTGCCGCTGCACTTAGTTTCATCGCCTCTGGTCAACTAACCCTGTTTTCAAAACGTAAAACGTCCACGAGAGCACGTGTTAGCGGTGACCAGAAAAGTGACCGTGAGAATTCCCACTAGCTGGAGTAAAAGCACATCACGTGGAGTGTATTTACTATGGCATCTGCTTACACTCCGTTGTGTAAATACTCTCGCCTTACCCAGTTGTGCTTCTCCGCAATCTTTTAAACATTCTAAAATCGTGCTTCTTTTTCCACTCCCTTCAGTTCTTATCATTATAATGTTTGTGTGAAAAAATGCTCCAAATTACCCATTTCTAGGTTATTAATCACATTCTCTCCTATAGAAACAAATCAGAGCATGGAGATTATAGTAGATTTTGACTTTCTCTCTAATAGTTAAACTCTAGCGGCTCTAGTGGATTTATCAGAAAACATGGGAAGACGCGTCATGGAAAATTGTGCCGAATCAGTGGAAATTGTATTTACCATCTTAGTTAACGGTTCCGATTGGATGATTTGATGCGGACAAGCCGTAGCGGAGACATCGCTGGGTGATGGTGGGATTGGCCGATCACCCACTCAGGGATGGTAACGAGGTTCTGCGCGTCTCGAAGACAGACAGTAAATAGCACGGACGCACCTCCACTTTCACCAATCACCGCTTGCAGTCAAATAGCGCTTCACGTAAAAAAAAAAAACACTTTTTAGGACATTCCTTGCATGTAACACTTCAGAGGAATATTGTACTAGCGGATTTAATGCGTAAGCTTTAGATATGTTTTGGCACGATTTTCGACCACTTGAAAGATGTGTGAAGGATATGATGCATATTGAGTCCTCTTAAACGTTATTATCAATGTGCACAGTAGCTTAAGTTGCATGAGCTTTGGGAAGCAATTGCAAAGGTTTTAAAATAATATGTTAGTCATTCCTTCAGATCGCCAAATGACTCTGCTCCCATATCAAACGCCGGGAAGCAGCAATCGTCTACTGCATCATACAGAAGATATTTCACCTTTCCTAGCAAATTCAATTTTAACACCGGAGCAAGTAATTATGGCGAAAGCCTTAACAGCCTCCTGTGGTATCTTCGCTCCGTTACTCTCTCAATGCCAAAAGAAGAAATTACTTGAATCCACCTTGTCAATACCATATCATCCTACGCCTCACCCTGGTTTTCAGACGCCTTATAAACCTCCCAGTACGCCTAAAAGACACACCGGATCGACATTTCAACACAGTGGTAAGGTCAGGCTACCGGACGGAAGCATCCAAAAAATCGAGAGCATCAGACTTGCTGATTTCCTACGAACCGCTGCACCGATTAATGCAGAGTCTTTGCTCCAGTGGAGTAGAGTTGAACAAATTTCTATGGAAAGATCTCGAACCGTCTGTCATCGAGAGCTGATGAAAATCCGTTTTTCATTAAAACCCCTCATTGACCCTTTGTGTGGGAGGAGTAATTATCATGTGCCGGTAAGATAATCTCTATGGCGTATTTCCTTTCCGCGTTCAATTAGAAGCTTTATTACTCTCTCGAGTTTGTTCCTGGTCTAGCCCATTGAGTCTTTTATAAAAAAGCTGGCATTGTGGTGTCCATTGTCCTTCATTTTTTCTACTTTGAAATTCAGAAGTAATTAGAAGTCCTAACATTGCTTGAAATTGAAATAATTTGAGCTGCAGGAGATAATTGAACTTGCTGCCGCAATCGGATACTGAGACTTTTCAGGAAACAGCGATAAAAATTCAATGGTGATCCAAATTACTTGCTTCTGCGCAATAAAAGAAAAGGCGGCTTATGCATCAAGCGGAAAAATTCTTAGATTATGATTAAGCCTGCCTTAAAACCGCTATCACCTTAGATTTGTTTTGAATCCAATAAGCATTGCACCAGACTGTCAATCGACTGGAAGCCTCGAGTTTTGTAGGGATTTTATAAAGGTTGACAATATAGAATACTTTCAAGATTTTAGTCACGCTAGCATTTTCTGCTTTGCTTGGCGATTTTAGTCTGTGATTACGTTTGACCACGTCTGCAATCGCGAACAGCCCTTTTTCGTCAGGCCGCATGGCTGGTCTTCATACGACCCCTACCTCACTCAAACTCGATGTGGCTTACCATGTCGACAGCTTTCAGTTGGTGATTTTTGCCTCGTCATTATTCCCTCCGAGATCGCCAGATCCCTTTCAAACATCCTGCAATTAAATTCTTCCTCTAGCAACTGCACGAGCAGAGCGCCTCCTTTTACTGATCAACTAAACGAGGACCTTTGGATTTCAAGGAGACCGACCTCCCAAAAGTGAATAACACGAAATTTTTTGTGATTGTACACAGTCTGATCGGTAGTTCGTAAGCACCCACGTCTGTTATCGTAGTAAACGAATCTTGGACAAATCAGTGGTATACCCAGTAGCTGCTGGAAATTTAAGCAAATGTAGCTCTTCATGGAAATTCACTTTAAAGCTATTGGTAACGAATTGCTTTCTTTTTAGTTTTACCCCTCAATCGAGTTCTTCTGCATTTCTGCCACAACAACCCTTGAATCTGAAGAAGGACAGCGGCGCCGTTCCAACCTACTTCACTGCTGCTTCTTTAGCTGAGTCGCCCTTTGATAAGAAGTCTTGAAAAGTTTCCTTTGAAATAACAAGTTCACACATAAACCAATCCCCAGCATATCATAAACGCGGCTCCTTAGCGTTGCATACTTATCTTTGCAGTTCCCCTTTTGTACATTTATTTTTCCCCAAACTTAAAGTATCCTGGTTTTAGAGTATGATGGTCTTTCCGAAAAAGTATGGAAAAGTCTATTTTCAAACTTGACTACTTGGCAAGGATACGCGAGGCATTCAAGGTATAGGGGAGGTAAATCTAGGAGTCACAGAAAATGTCCGAAGACTGTTATTATTTATCAGAAAGTAAACTTGCTCCCATGGTTCGGTATGCAGACCCCAACAGGTGAATCTGCTCCAGATTCCGCACCCAGTCCCCATTGTGTAAACAAATCTCCGTAGGCTAGAGAGAGAGGAGGCTGATCCCATAAATCTCCACGTATCCGTATTACATTTGTAGTTGTACGTGTGTCTCTGCTGCTGCGTGTGTACGTGGGTGCAGGTGTGTGAATGTGCAGCGAGTATCACGTAGTCTGGAGTGAAAATGAATGATGGAGACATTTATTCTGCTGTGGGTCAACTTAATGCCAAAATTAAAGATACTCTATTTTTAAACAGTAGGATGGGTGCATAAAATTTCTATTCTTATAGGATTTTCAAGGTAACCATTTAGGCGGTTTATTAATGTTTAAGTAGCTTGGCTAATTAATAGATGTCTCAAATTTTATAAGGGGATTCTAAACAAATTTCATAGCGCCTTTTGAAGAAAATGAAATTGGTTAATTAGAAGATTGAAATAAAAAAGTGATGAGTTGTTTCAATATTAAAAGAGATTGGTCGATGAAGCCGATCAACCTCTGATTTAAACATGGGCGAAGTTTTTGCATCCATATACTACTTTTCTAATAATTAGTAGTAGGTTTAACGTCTTAAAAACAAGTAATAAAATTCTGGAAGGAATATTTGAAACTAACAGGAAGAGAACGATGAGCTATTAAATGATTTAAGCTCTACAAATGGCTGTTATTCACGATCGCTTAGGACCTAATAAAGTTCATCATTTAGGGTCAATCTATTAGGCAAATGGATTAAAGGTTATAAACAGATAGAGATTTGCGAATAGACGGAAAAACACACTGTGAAAATGTGTCTTTTGAATAGCAAAGAGGTGCGAATTTACATCAAAAGATCGGTTAAAACTGGCTTATGAGATTGCAATAGATGCGACTAAGATTATCTCACACCTTGTGAAACTACTACGTTTAAAATTAATGACGATAAAGAATTTGGATTAGACAAGTTGACGCTGCAGAAGACATTACAGAAGCCCAGAGTCTCATACTCATAGCCGGCACCCGTGTTATTTACGTTGAAAGAAGGGACAAGGTAGAGATTACGAGAGGAATGGCCAGAAAGTTTGGCCTGCCAATGCAAAGAAGGAATTGCCATGCAATTATCAAATTCTGCGGGCAGCTGCGTCTTCTTACAAATTCAATGTTGTGCTCTGACTACGCCATATTGCATGCCATTTGGCCTCCGTAGGAAATGATGGGTTTCGAGAAAACGACTACATGCTGACTCCACATCAGGAGAAGGTTACTGTTGCCGCCGGAGGTCGGGTGTTCATTATTTGAGGACCACCACAAACCGCAGATTTCCTGTTTAGTGTCTTTGAGAGCGCAAGGACTTTCAGAGCAGACACCGCCTAAATCAGGGATAAAGAGCCTGCCATAATTTGGAATTAGTTTGCCATCTCTAGGACTGGCAGTAATTGTATGATTTTTGGCATATCCAATCACGAGAACCAAAAATGTGATAAATCAACTTACCTTTAATTCATTGCCGATGTAAATCCACTTTCTTAAACACCTATTTATTTTTCTCAAGGAAACGCTTTTCACTAAAGCTTATTACTATTTGGCGTAGGTACAGCTCATCAGTTTTAATTTATGGAAATGGTAACTATTTTCCTAGCCGAATGCTGTGCGGTTGTGCGTTAGTCATTCCCGCATTTTGTGAAGATGCATTGTTTTTAAATGAATCACACGTTCTGTGTAGTCACTGAACAAAGAAGAGAGGGTGCTGTTAAACTCTTTTTATTAATGTCATATTTATGGCATAAGGGGTGTCCACCAACCTCAAGATTCGTCGTACACATTCGGTGGGTGCACAGTCATGAAAGTAAATACTTTTCACTTCTGCAGAAAGTATCGAGTACAAACACCTCCTATTTGCGCCAAATTATGGCAAATTTTCCAAAAGATAAGGGGTTGCATTGTGGCAACTATTAAAGAAAGGTCGTTAGACATCAATCTTCGTTTAATAATCGTCAGTACTGAGGAAAAGCACCATGATACAACTACTATCACGGGCCTTTCTACCTGGTGCTTAAGGGATTCCTCCCCTTAGAACAGGCAGCAGTTTAGTTCCGAGTGACTGCTAAAAACATCGACAAAAACTCCCTTTCAAAGCCATTATTACTTGATATATGTTGCCTTCGGTATAAGCGACGCCTAAAATTCTTACATCATTTAAGAATATTAAAACTAGGACATAAGTTGGGATTCGAAGTAGTTGGTACGCCAAGGCCTGAAATTTTACAGTGTTGACGAATTGATCAATCACTGCAGACAATAATTTGACTTAAAACAAGAATTGGTCCTTTTAATTAAAGCCCTAAATGTTTACCAAATGGCAAATTTTGCACGGAATATCCAGGAAATAACGCAAATTGCGTATCAACTTGGTGCATGGCATCGAAGATAACTGTAAAAACAATGTAGATTTATGCTCTTTTCTCTGGAAAAATAGCTTAAAATAGTGTAGATATGCATGGTACAAAGGTGTATCGCATTTGATACATTCGGTCCAATTAATTATGCCTTAATGGCATCGCACGTTCTCTGCTGTCGCCAGTTTTGATGGCCGAAGGGTGAGCTACACCTCTGTTTACACTGTTGGCGCATCATTAATGTTCACTATCTGCGGCTTTTACAGCGAGCACCTGTGTTCTACCCAGTGGGTCATGTGGCATTGCGTTCATGGTCTATGCCTATGCTTATGGCTCAGTTCTATTTTTCATTAAATTATTTGTGTTTATGAATGTTGCCTCGAAAGGGTTTAGGCTCGTATAATAGTCAAGGGTGGTAAGTCCCTAATCCACCGGTCCAAGCATATCTGTAATCTGTGTTTTTTTTGGTGATCGTCTTACCAAGTGCTTAAAAGGCTAGGATCACGGAATCGTAAGGTACGTGGGAAATGCCTTTTAGATTGAGAGTTTAAACCACACTGCCTTTGTTAAAGACTTAAATTCAAAGTAAATAAATTGGGATGGTGGCTGCAGCACGTCTTTTTGTTTGTTTGACTCTCGGTTTCCGTTACGGTCACATGGATGACCATACAGCCTTTGTCGGAAGTCAGTGGCCACAGTTCCTTTCTACCAACCGGATACATATATTCTGCCCCAGCATTATGTCCTCTTTTGTCTCTTGAAAGGTGACGGGACGCTACGTCGATAAAAACGGAAAGCAAACCCGGCTTTACGGGACTTCTATCCCGACTTCTAACGTTTATGACAAAGTGTAGCGGTGTGAAAGAAGTGCATGTGTCATGTTAGAGAGAGGCGCTGACAACTCAGAACAATTGGGCTTAGAATGACATTTACTTTCTGCATCTACCCAAGTAACGCATTTTGCAAGAAAGCCATTGACAACGGAAGCGATTTTTGCCGTAAACCCTTCGGAAAAGTTTTGTATCGAAAGTTTCTTATTGCACTTGATTGGAGACGTGGATTAATTGAGCTTATGATATCTCTTCCACATCTCTGCTAGCTAAATAGACCCTAGACAGATAATGACAGGGCAGATCCAAAGTCAGAACAACGTAGCAAGAGGGAATAGACGTAAAATCTTATTCCAAAAAACTGTGTTAAATCCTACTGTTCTCAACAAAAACCACTTTTAAGCTGACTTTCCAGCTTAAAGCCATTAACGCGCGTGATGGCTAGCGGAATTCCTGTCGCTAAATATAGTTTTTACACCGGATGGAACTTCAGATCTAGTTAAACTGTCCAGAGTGAGTGCTTTCTTTCAACATTAATTACGCTGTGATGGCTAATGCTGGCGGCATACCAAGGGAGGCGCCGGGGGATGGCACTCAAAAGAAGGGAGGGGCTCTGTAATTCGTTTTGTTGTTTGTTTGATTTTAATTTTCGATTAAAGTCATCGGGATGGCCATATTATCTTTGCCTGGTTTACTGACCTCTAGGCCATGAAGGCAGCTTCAGGTCCTTTCTGTTTTTCAACTACGGATGTCTACTTTGCCCAAGTGCTTTGTCGGTTTTTGTCCTCTGGGACGTCTTGAAACGTTACCGCGGTAAATGTACCGCGTAATCAATTAAATAATTCACTATTTCGCCATACTGTCATGCTTCATTCTTAAAAGACTTCATTATTTTAATGGAAGGATTCGTTTAAAACGTCTTTAACTCCGAAATAATTTGTGATTTAAAAGCAAAAAAGACATTTTGTTACACGTTTTGGAGTAGAATTTTGTTCCATAGATGGCTTTTAATAGATTTCCTTATTTTGGCATGCCCTTTAACAAAAACTTAGGTATTTTCTCTGGATGCCTAGTTTTACACACTCCATTTGCATTTTACCTAGACTTACATACATGCTTTGAAATCTGGCTTTCAAATTAGAAAGGTAAATGCAAAAGTTAACCGTTGTTTGCGTTTATGTGGTCAAAGCATTGCAGACAAAGTGAGGTAAGGATTGACAACCCCCAAAAACGAGCTAAGGAGAGCCTCTGTGCGTTTAAGCTGACGGTGAGGATCGTGAATGTATATTGACTTCAAACTGTCGGCTGCTTCTGCGCAGCAATTGCATCGTATGCGGAATGCACCCATTACACAACATGTACCCTTGCATTCGATAACAGGAAGGCACATCTCCGGGATTTCCCTGGAATGGTAAGAAGCCATAGTTATATGGCTGAATAAATTCCACAGAAATACATAGGGTCTAGGCTACCAGCACGCCCAGTATCCCCTTATTTTACCTGAAAGTCGTCCTCAGAGTTCACTTTAGTCAACCTCCTGCATCGGCCATCACAAAACGTCAATGCTTTAAAAAGAAAATTTATAAATTAGTCGCCCTAGTCATCGAATTTACGACCGAATGTGAAACATCATTAATCTACATCGGAAGTTTCTAATAGACACGGAATTTTTTCCAGTTCGGAAACTCAATTTGAAAAAGGTAATGAGTTTCCCTCATAGTTCTAGAGACCGGATACTATTCCATATAGAAATAATGTTATATCTCTGACGCTAGATGTAGGGCCACTGGTCTATGAGTCACGTCTATCTCGGCTCTCTCCAGCTGGAGGGGAGGTGAAAGAGGGTGTCGCTTATTTACTTGAATGATGCCTCTATACAGGTACCGTAGACAGCTCCGCAACGAACTATTACAAATGGTTTACGGCTAGTGTCACTCCAGGAGTTATTAAGATTCCTTCAGAACCTAGAACTAGAGTAGTTGCTAAGGGCAGACGTAATATTCAGCCCTTCTGTTGGGAGTCGTAACGGATTCTCCCATCAATAGCATACGTCCTTCTTCTGCCTTGCTTGAGTTTTATATTTAGCAATAAAAATTAAAAGTGGCTGGTTGACAGGATTGAATTTGTCCTAATCACTTAAAAAGTGGTGTGTACTTACAGCTGTACAGCAGAAAGCACTTTACTAATGTGCAAAAGGACTAAGAGGCTAATAGATGGCTTGGAGGCCATGCTACTGAGAAGGTACATGATCTGCAGAGAATAAAGTGTCTGAGCAATCAGACGTTGAGCCATACACTTTGATTTCTTAATGCTCTGAGCAGAGCCTTATATTTGTTTTGATAATGTTCAGTGAGTTTCTGCGATTAAATTTAGTTTATTTTTGAGTTTTTCTACTTGATTTTCTATGTTATAATGCAAAATGTGGTAATTAATCCTTGCGATTCTTACAGGATGCTGAAAGTTACCCCCCAAATCCAAGTTCTTGACAACGTCCCATGATCCATTGTTGTTCACCTAATGCCACCAAAAATTAGATAAATTGCTCTGCCCCTTCACTCGTGTTTCTATATTTTTCCCCTGTTTTTCGATACTAACATAGACTTATTTTATTTCAATATCGAACCATGGAGAACGAATTTGTGGAACCATATATTTTTGATAATGTCTGGCTTCTAACAAGTTTGGCTGCCTATGTGAAAAACAGCTATTTTTCTCTTTCAAACCTTAAGATTGCTCTTTGTGAGTCCGCCGTCTCTCACAATATGGTGGTTTGACTTCCCGACCTATCGTGGTTGACAATATCCGCCTCGTTTTATCTTCTTTAGCAATCTGAGAGCCCCTACTCATGATTTTATGTCACTTCTGTTGTCTGCAGGCATGCCGAACGCAAAAACCTTACTGGAGAAGCAAACAACAAATGCCTTTAAGAATCCAGTAAATTCAATTCCTTAGTGGTGATCTAGACATGCCTCTTGCGGTGGTCCTAAAGAACTGAATTATCCGAGATGTAAAAGCAAGTACGACTTGTGGTACTTAAATTCTATAATATTATGACTTTATGGCAAAACAGATGGCTTTTTAAATGATTACAGAAAACGAAAAAATGATGTTTTGCGCCAATAGCAGTAGAATCACCCAGCTGCAGTCTGGTCTGCCGTATTGAGAGGTGGATGAACATAACTAATGCAACATTGTGCTGTGCTGTCTAAAAGATTCCTAAAAACAAATCTGAGGTACGGCTTCTCCAACTTAATTAAAAGCAAGGAATAATTTTAGAGTTTCGGGCAAAAGTGCTTTTGGTTTGGATGTTGAGCTTATTGTGCGAAGCCTTGTTTAACTTCACAGTTCCCCCAAATATATATCTGCCTACTTAGTTCATTTTAACTCTTAACTAGTATTCTATTCCGTTTTTGATGACAATCGTGTTTTGTCTTTTAGTCAACTAAGAAGCCCTTTACGGAGGGGACGTCAAAACTCACAGTTAAATCCATACACATACACCGAAATCAACCAGTAATATTAAAAGGACTATCCCATTAGTATTTTAAGGCAACCTCTGAGTGGCTATTAAGAATTTTGTTGTTTGTTTGTAATAAAAAGGTCCACGATAGAAAGCCAATCATTGACTTAGCGCTACATTGATAATAGAGATGCTATTGGGTAAAGATGGCTGGAAAGTAGAGCCAATTTCGAAATCGGTATCCATTAATATCAACCCTTCCGGAACTCTCGCTTAGGGACTCAAAATATCCACAAAATTATTGCTAACTTTTTGGCTTGGAGGTACTTTGCTAATGCTAAAACAGAGCTTTAAAGATGCTAGTTTTCTTTGTAAAAATCTACAGTCGCACTAACCTGGCGTCACAACTTTATCATTCTTACAAAAGGTTACTTCATAATGTTTGATTAATTTAAGCAAAAAAAGCCCTAAAACCTAACATTTGCATTGCCACAGTGTTTGAAATAGAAACTTATATTCTGATTAATTCCGGAGAAGGACCAGACGCCAAAGGATTCGCAAACTGCGGCAACCAATATCTGGCAAAATCAGGTATCGATAAGCCTTTTTATTTTTGTCAGGATCTCACGTGCTTGAAGCGTTTAAGTCACCACTTCGCCAAAAACAAGTTAGGCTAGTTAGTTGGTATTTCAAGATGAATAACATTATGAGAGGAATCTGTTTTGACAATTGGTCATTTATTTGGTAACTATGGCAGTCATTGATGGCATAAGCAGTGCTTATCCCGGTTCATTATAATTAAAGCATCAAGTAGATTCCATAGGCTTCACTTTTAGCCCCATTTTTAAACGACTTTGCATTGGTGAAGGAGGAAGATGATTCTGTGGACCTCCAACTGACTACTTTATCCTGACACTTTGATTTTATTTCCCATTTCTCTAGCACATCTTCCAAACGAATAGCCTAACAGCTGCATGACTGGAGCTTTTGAATCGGCCGAGTGCAGTGCCGATATAGCTCTCCGTTTTCTTTAGTGCAGGACGCCGTATTTGCACCACTGACTGAAAAGATTTGATCTCAGATAGCACTTCTGCTATAATACTCTAATGATTTGGTTGCAATTTTGATTTTACAAAAATCAGCATTAGTTTAAAAATTTGCGCTTACTCTGATTTTCATTATAATGTCACCATTACAGTGTTTTGAGTCATTGATTTCATTCGCTGCAACTAGTTTATTGTTGACATACAGATCGGCTGGAAGCCTGAAGGTATGGACATATAACTCTGCCATCACGAAGCTATGGGTTCGCAACCAAACAAAGTCTTGGTACGAAATAGGTCAGAGAATAAATATTGAAATAGTATGAAGCCGTGAAACTTGCGCAATTTTACTTTTGTTATACTCGGAACAGGAAAATAACTTGTAAGGTAATCCTGTGAAGTACTTTCGGGTCGGATTATGATCTTTGGTAGAGCATAAGAGATGATGCTTTCGCATTCTCGGGGCGATCCGGTCCGAAAACCTTCAATGCTGGTAGCAACTATCAGTAGTGATATAGTCCACACTACCTGCCTCCCTAAATATTAGGGGAGCAATCCTCAAATGTACGTAAAGGACCAAGCCTTGAGACTCATTTATCCTACCCTTTTATAGACCCTCTAAGTAACAAGACATCTTTTCACATATTGATGTAGATGACACGGTTAAGCAGGTTGCCTTATGATGGTTCCGTTGTAGTTGAATGCTCACATCTCGCTAAAATTTCTCACTTACTAGTTAAATACCGAGAAAAGTGGATTAATACTGTAGCAAAATGGTCCCGAAAATGAATGCAGTCTTGACTCTCTAGCTACTGCAATTCTGCTTTCATTTTCGGATTGTTGATTCGAACCGGATGTCAAATGTATTTTAATCCCGTCTAAACATGTAAATGTCTGATTTTAACAATTCAATCGTTTACTTGGCTCCTTGTTTTAATTTAATGGGCAATTAAGGCTCCGTGATTATACTTCTGGTAGGCGGCATAGCCTTTAGGACGTGTGAGGATCTACTCGGCCCTTCTGCACGTGGGCAATACATACTTTACCCTAATATTATACTTTCATTTGTTTTCGGAGAAGTCTCGGGTGCAAGCTTGGTACCAGTGAAGAGCAAATGCTATCCTACTAAACACTTACATCTATTCTTACTACTGATCGATAAATCTTAACGTTTGTAAAGGAGATCATCCGCCTCTAATGATATATCTGTAAAAAATTCTAATGAAAAGTTTAAAAACGGCAACAACTTTGAGCAAATACCTTAGTCTCGTGTAATACTGGAGTGTTGCTAACATCTGAAGCGATACTAGACGTGAAACATTTGGAATAGTTCATTAAGGAGGCGTCGACGATTCTGCATTAAGGTATCACTTGAATGGATAAGTAATACCTCCTTTACCTCTCTACCAGTTGGACAATATCCAAATAGATAAGTGTCAAAGCAGCATTGAAGTGCAAAAATGTGGCGAAAAGAAAATGATGCGGAACTCCGCTTCGCGAAACCATTACAAACCCCGTTCTGAATTAACCGACTGCTTTTGGACCAGTGCACTTCCGACCAGCGATGAATATGAGGATAGCCCCTACAACCCGTGGATTTGTTAAGAGAAGTTAGTAATGTTAAGATAAAAATTTACTCCGTTGAAAGCAAAATTAATCACCCACGTGGTTTGCTCGTAGGCGTTAATCTTGCAGCACCGATCAAATTAGGATGGCCAACGCAAGAGGTTGACCAGGGGCTCATTAAAATGATTCTTCGAAGAAGATTTTGATTTTTAGGTGCCAAAGGCTCCGCTTTTATACTTCCACTGGGCCACTGCCCTCCTGGCCGTGGCAGTAGACTCTTAGCCCTTCCGTACGTCAGCGATGCGCATTACGTCTTCGTTTGACCTCAGGTAGGACATCCGCACCACATTTAAAACAGCTTGAAAAGTATTTTATCATATCGAGGCCAAGTCACATCATTTTTAAAAAAAATGCACGGGTCTTTGTGAAAGTGACAAACTTAAGATGGATAAGTTGATGCTTCTTCTGAATAAAGAAACAGTCAACTTTTTTAGATGATAACATTCTTGTCATGGTACATTGCTAAAAACATTTTTTTTCGAACAATTAACATCGAGACAGTAGGCGGTGCATTCCATGCGCAGAGAAAGTAGGATTATCAAGCCAAATGCTAGCATAACCAAACAAATCGAAATCCAGTCTCTTATTTGGATGGACTAACCAACCTCAATGGTATTAACTTTACCCTAGAACTCAAGAGAAACCACAAATATGCGACACGAGGAAATAGTGGTGCGAATACGCAAAAATTATCTTTCGATTACTGGCCTATGCTAATAAGAGAACGCACTAGGCATCAGATTCGGCGCTTTGTTGGCGCAAGATATCCCTCCTCTGGCTCATTATATTGCCCCAATAGGCGAATCCCCTTCAGATTCCACGCCCAACCCTATAGTGTAAACAAACCGGCAGGGGCTAGGGCGGTAGCCGATCCACAAATCTCTAATTATTTATGTCGCATTTGTGTTTATACATCCGCCTCCAGTTGTGTACGCGTATGTGAATGCAGCTATTAACATTTATACTCCTGTGATGCAACAGAAGAAGAGTCACATTTGGCGTAAACACGGGCAAAGGAGTATTCGGGATTACGAGTAACGAGTTGGAGTAGATTAATGTTGCCTCTAACCTCTCCTCTCCCCTTGGCATTCTGTGTGAATGCCACGTGTGTATACACTGGTGGGCGACTCGAGTACATTAGTTCGAAAGGCCGGACATTGCAAGTATAGGGATGATATGATAAAAAGTTCTTAAATGTTTCGCAAAATGTATAACTATTTACTGAATAAATGACAGCGTTGGTAGTGATGGTTACTTGTTTGACTCTTTGCCTTGGTTTCTCAGGTACTTAGATCTCTGCTTTGTACTTCCGCAGGACGACATGGCCTCCGGAGAATGACAGCGGAAAAGGAAAGACAAAGGGCTCTGCCGCATGCAAAAGGAATTGGCACCTTCAATGTAAAGTTGGAATACAAACGAAAATATTCAACGTTCCTAGATTGTACTTAAAGGTTGATGCTGTGCAATACAAAATAGAATTATACATTCTGTAAAGCTAGTCTCACTTGAAAAACTGCATCTTAAGGAGGGTATCGCCAAATATGCTATTTTTGTAGTTCCTTGATTGCTTGTTTGACCCCCTACTTTGGTTATGCAGGCACCGAAGTTTTCGTTATTAAAATTTCTTTGGATGGTACGGCCTCCGGACCATGCCAGTAGCCTCTCACCCCTTGCGGGCGTCGACAATACATTTTTTACAATAATTTTATGACTACTTTAGAATTCATGATGGTCTAGTTGTGCTATAATCTTTTTTCTAAAGATATTATTAACAGAGTGGTAAAAACCACGCAAATCATTGTTTATTTTTAGATTTTAGTGCTATATTATCAGAACCTAATGCTATGTACAGATTTTAGCGGGTAGAAATATGTTTGATTACGAAATGCGCTATTATAATTAACAAAAGATGAATTAATTAGGAATGCTTTCAAGACGATACTAAAACTTATGCTCATTAAATATTCTGTTCACATAAATTTCAGCCTCATAGCTAATCCGCTATTATATTAATTTACAGCCACTTAACTTATATCAAAAATTCCCGCTTTAATTTGTCAGAATTATTTCCTAAACGAAGTGCCGAAATTTGGGTCATTTACAAAGACGAAAGAAGGGCTGAGCTGTTACTGACATGGCGTGGAGACCTTGACACCAGTCAAAAGTTCAAATGCCGCAAAACTAAGACATAGAGGAGTGCACAGCTTCCTACCTCTCTCTTTTAGAGCTTCGTCCTCGGTGATTCCTTTAATCAACCTCCTGCTTCGGTCAACGCAATGTAGTCAGTGCTGTATAAACTGGACCCATTAACCAGCCGTAATAGTAATTGTATTCCCTTGCAGTGGATAAGATACTTTACTGTATCGTTGCTGATATTACACGGCGATCCTTTGGGCCTACAATTATTTCCATTTGGTAGCTGCCTTAGAGAAGGTGGGTTCCCATAGCTAGCCGAAAAAGACACTTTTCAAAAGGCTGATTTCCTTAATAAAGGAAGGGGTTTAAAATGATTCCTTAGGGTTGGGTTGTTGCATCCACGTACACCATGACACATTGTTCTCACTTCATTGCCCCTTAGCTATAAATCCATTTGTGTTCATAATCTAGTAGAGAGGTGAAGAAAGTAGGCTTTTTCGGATGGCTCACAGCTAACGCCGCTTCGACTGCCAATGGTATTCTTAAAGGATACGAGACCGCGGTAGCTGCCAACGATGAAGATTATTTTCAACTCCCCTTTTAGGATTCTTCGCGAGATCTCTCATCAACAGTAGAAGGCCCTCCTTCGTCGCACAAATTTTCAGGATTTAAGAAAAAATAGAGACATTTGGCCTTTGGGATCGTGTTTGCTTGTCGCTGCCCCCAACACTCCACTTTGTATCTTTTTGGAAGCTATAAGAACTCAGCATTATAGTAGGAAACGGTCTTCTGTAGTCTGGGTAACATGCCACAAGCCGAAGTACAATCAGTGGTAAAAATTTGCTCTTAACCTCATGCAACATTTCACAACATATTAAAGCATCACGAAACCTCTTTCTTAATTAAACCATTAGTTATCTGAGTTAAAATATTCAGCCTTAGAATAGAGCAAATTTATGCGCAAAGGATTAATAAACGATTATGCGCAATCTGTAAGTTCAAAGCATTGGAGACATCTGTTAGACAGCATGGTTCCCACAATCAGCATACCATCCTTTGATGAAAAATATTTAATTTTGGTAGTAAAAATCATAACGATTGGGCAGCTTACCTTGACAACTAAAATATCAGAGGCGAATGCCTATTAGAGATTGTCAGATACTACTCAGATTAATTTAAGTAGAGTCCGCATTTCTGACCAAGGTGCATCCAAACAATTCATGAACCAACTTTTTTCCCGTCACTTTATCGGGCTCTATTAAAGTTGATAATAAAATTCCGAACTAGTCTGGTAAGTTATGACAGTTTACACAGAACTTACTTCAATTTCAAAAGATTTGGGGACATTTAAGCAACCTCATAATAGGTTGGCAAGTGAATAAGGGGAGGCTTAAAAACAAGGAGATTTGAGACCCAAGTAATAATATTAATGTCATCAAGACATCAATAAAAGCACCTAACTTTTTCCTTTTTCGTGTTTTAATGGAATGATGTGTGCGAGTGTTACTCTGACTTCAGTCAGTGTTACGCTCATTCTCTCTGAAGGCCAATTCTATCGTTGCGTTAAAATTGAGAGAAGAGTGAATGGCATAGTGGATTTAGGCTTTGCAGTATAGCTTGTCTAGTGGATACAGAACCCTTAACTTTAACCTGCTTGGAATTATTTTGCGGTTTTGCAGATAGCTGGATAGTTCGAACTTGGGTTAGGCAGGTTTAATCTAAGGCCTGCTTCTACTCTCCGTTTTGCAATAATTTTTTCAGTAAAGTTTGACCTTGATAGGGGGATGACCAGATGTGCCTGCTCTAGCATTTTAAAGTTTCCATAGTTCTTTTGTAGGGTGCCATAGATATTTGGAATCTTTTGGCTTAATCAAATCACAACTTTCCACCATTCATATGAGTACTTTGTGACGTCTAATGAAAATATAAATGAGTTGCCTTTACGGTGTGCCTGCAAAATGACTGGATTGCTTGCCAATCATCCGTGACACGCTTACTGATCAGCTTTATAGGGTGAGCCGAAAACACTGGAACAGTGCCCTACCCTTGTCTCGCCTAATAATGATGTGTTCCTTTCTATATAAGGTCTCATTCATTAAGCAGTAATTTGAAGTCCTTCAGATATGAATGAAAAGGCGCCCTAAAATGGCAGCAAAAACCAACCGCAAACAAGGAGTAGTGAAAGCGTTTCCTTTGCAGCAATAAAAAAGGCAGGGACAGATAATCTGGTCATCACATTTGAATATAGTTCTATTAAGTCGCCTAACAAGGAGTGATGTTTGTTTAGGTTTCGGCAATGTTGTATATACGAAGAATAGCGTTTTAATCGACCTTCTTCTCTACCGAGTATACCTGGTTTGTACGGAGCGACGATAGTAAATAATGCGTATCTCTGCACACACACTGAATCCAAACATTTCTTAAATCTAAGGGAGTGAGGCGCCAAAGAAAGTGACTTACACAATGACGACGACCATAATTAATGATCTGAACTCTACGCTCTACCTTAGGTGATCTGTATTAACAGCAAAACTTCAGTAAAGAAAGTGCCATGCGGAATCGGATTGGCACCGCAATTCATTAAATGTAACAATTAATTTTTGATTACTCTTTTGCTTGGATTCTCACATGGTTGATAGTTTGCAAAGCATAATAGTAGTTCTCTAGGCATAAGCAACAACGATCAGAATGAGGCATTTGAATCCCATTTATTCATTACCATACTATTAAAGGCACCGGCTGGATTTTTCCGGCTTAGTTGCTTCATACTCATCCATGTGTTTCAAATGAACTATGATTAACTCAGCTTTTCAAATCCACTCTTAATCGTCATTCGCACAATCAAATTTTCGAAAAGCAAATCCTTACACAAATTTCTAGACAAACACTTATGTTTCATTGCTGTCTCACAGATGCGGCGTTGTTAAAACAGAGTTATGCCTGGAACCTAGTTATAATGTCACTAATAGCGTTGTGTGTTAATCGAATTCACTATTATTATTATTGCTCGATTTGCTACCCAACGCTTACACCGAACAATAACTGGGGGTAAAGTAGTGTGAAACAGAAGCCCGTTTTTACTGATTCCTACTTAAAATGATGATGGTGGGCGTCGTTTATGCCCGTGACCCCATTAAAATCAACCACAAGCAATGGTAATGGATCTTGGTTTAAATTGATGAATGCTTTTCTTGATGAAGGGATTCTTGCTTTTTTACTTGGTATTTTAAATAGCAATCGCCTAAACATGTTGAAATTGACTACTCGTCGCTCTCCTCATTTGACACGCAGCAAGGTAGTAAACAAAATTGTTAAAGGACGGTGCAGTTAGAACAAGAAATACTGAATGCCAAACAGGTTTATTTATCAACATCTTTGAGAGAAGATGCGGACCCCTTTCAAGTCTGAGCTCCCAAAGAAGTCATTTCTCAAAACTGTCTAACCTATATGCACCTCGAGTATGCACCGGGTTTGACGCTTGTGGCCACATTAATTACACCTCGATGACATGGCACGCACACTTTGCTGTCGCCAGTTTCAATAGCCGCTCTATTTACGCTTGCACGCCATCAACACTCCACAACGCACCAACTGTGGCCTCCACGAGGCGCTCCGAGGTTTTTTCGCGTGTGCACGGCACAAACACACTCACATACCCGTACGCTAGCGCCAAAAAGGTTAAACAAAACCAACTGTTGGTGTGTTTATACACACAAGGGGGCCCGCTTATCAGAACTTGAGACTCTCTTTTAATGAGTAAACTCACATTCTGTCAATGCAGTGGTCAATCTGCTTCGGCACAATTTTGTGAAATGTAACCGGTAGAACATAGTTGATATTTTTCCTAAAATCGCATGCCCAAGCATGAAAAATAATTAACGTGCTGTGACAAATATGCAGGTAAGGTTAGCGGAGTATCTCTCCGTTCCTCCTTTATTTGATATCAATTAAAAAACACTGATTTGTCACGCTTTTAAGTTAAAGTTTAGTTTTAATTCCCTTGGATTTCTGATTAATGTACTGCGCAAGGAAAATTATATCGCAACCACGGCTTAGGATCACACTAGAAATACCAAAAAATTGTGTAATGGAATCCTATTAGATCAACATAGTTGGCAGAATTGTTTATGATGAGCTGTGCTCTTCATAATGGTTAGGCGCCTATGAGGAGACCGCATACGATTCATTATAATTAAGCTCCCGACATTGTTAGCAAACAAATATAAATACTCGAAAAAAACGACTCCAAAATAACTAATTTTTCGTGAACTTGGTATTAATTGCCCACTTTTACGTTTTTGAATGCATTTTATGTTTGCATTTGTATGCATCAAAAATTCCACATTTCGGGCAAAGCGACATAGCATCATAGTCTTCAAATCGCCAGATCAACAGCACTGATGCTTTTATTATAGTAAGGGATTTAGGACATTAAAAACTCTTTTGGCAATTTACTTACTTATGACATTTCTGTGGGAACTGCAAACAGGGAGATGCGAATTTTGCACATAGGACCAAAACAGTGACAC
Organism: Taenia hydatigena; assembly: GCA_036345935.2. Lineage (NCBI taxonomy): Eukaryota > Metazoa > Platyhelminthes > Cestoda > Cyclophyllidea > Taeniidae > Taenia > Taenia hydatigena. Next base: position 11,768,027 of record JADWOT020000009.1, read on the forward strand.
AATAAATTAATAAAGAGGCAGAAAAATAACTAATCCTGCAGATGAATACGTTAATTTAGAAGAATCATTATAACATTATTAAATTGGAGTGCTTTGAAACATTTAGCACATTTGTTCAAACTTCCTAATTTTTTATAAAGTAAGTACGACCTTCAAAACAAAAGTTAGGATGAAACTTAAACAATTAATCACATAGTAATTATTAGCTTCTTGAGCTTAACTTACTTAGAAAGCAATTTATGCCTAGCTTATTCCTCAAACCTCTTTTTTCAAGAATTTGAACATAGTTTAGCAGCCTTGGACTTTGCTGAACACGATCATATTAAGCAAAATGGTCATTATTTTTAATGTTCCATTGACTCCAACATTTTATTTTAATGATTCATTAGAAAACAGTATCAATTACTGCTGGATTTCATTTTGCAAAGTTTGCGTGAATCTGATTGGTCAATTTTAGGTGACGATCGCGTAGTTACGGGAAGATGTGTGAAGTGGCAGGACTGACTGGTCAGCCACTCATAGTTAAAGAAGTGGCCGAAACGCATTTCAGGGGTAGACCGTGGAGCTTATAGGTGCATCTTTAGACCGGCCAATCAGATTAATGCGGTCAAATTAGGCAGCGCATGGAAAACGAGACCACTGGCACACCCCCTTCATATGACACATCAGCGAGGTAGTGTATTATGCATGTACGTTCTACAAGCAGTTTTTCAGCTTTAGAAATATAGTGAATGAAATTGGAGCTAGTGATAAAATTAATAAATCAGTAGTCTCCCTCATTTCATTTACATTAAAAATTCTATTTGGTTTTAAAAATATTAAAAGGCTGTTTTATTTGGAAATTCTTTCCTTCCAGGCCATAAGATGTCTCTTCTTCCGCATCGATTGACTGAAAGTAGTAGCCACCTGCAGCACTTTTCGCAAAATTCTCTATTTCCCATATCAACAAGTCCAACCCTTGCATCTGATCAAATAAATATGCTGAAAGCTATTACAGCCTCCTTGTTCACTCAAATTCAAGGGAGAGAGTCACTGCAATCACTTCCATTTCTGCCATATCCTCCTTCACGTACCTCCGCTTTCGTTAAATCCCACAAATACGTGAGTTTGCCGGAAAGAAATCTCGAATCACCATTTCTACGCAGTGGAAGAGTTAAACTTGCTGACGAAAGTGTTCAGAAAATCGAGGGTCTCAAATTTTCTGACTTTCTTCGAACCGCGGTGTCGATCGGTGAGGAGAGGTCTCTCCAGTGGGTGAAGGTAGAAAGAATTTTCATGGAGACTCCCCCAACAGGATTCCAGCGAGGGCTCATTAAAATACGATTTTCATTAAGCATTCACACGGAGCAGGATTGTCCAAACATCAACTTTTCTTATCTGGTAAAAATTTGATCATTTATACCTTTTAAGTGACAATTAGTTACGATTAGTCATGTCAAGAAAAAACGGATTGTTTTCGCATAATGCTTCAAAATATGCTGGTTTTTGTACAAACTCGCCTTTATGTAGCATTTAATCAGTGATGTCTTTGCTTTTACTTTGGGCAAGAAATGAATTTAACACATTTTGCATCTCCATTTAAAAGAGAATAACTTCATTGTAAAGCACACAAATACTGAGATTATCTATTCGTAATTCGTCCTCTGGGAGGTGATGGCTATTTTCGCATTTAATTGAGTTTTGCCAAAGCCATTGAAGCCAAGTTCGTGACTTTTACGCTTTCAATTATCTTGATGGACTCTCCTGGGACCTACATTATAAACTTGTGCACAATCTTTGGTCTCATCTCGTGCGACCTGTGGAAGAAGTCAAACAGCCTGAAGGCATGTTAAGGTTAATAATCTTTGCCTGGTAGAGGTAATCAAATTCAGTGTTTTGCTGATGCGCTTATAAACAATGCAGCTAATTAACCCTAACTATATCAAAATACTGAGGCTCACTGATTACTGAAGAAGAATACTGGTCTTTGTATATGTGCGCAGTTACAACTTCATGAGTGCTCATTTGAGACGACAAAGTTTGTTTTATAAGGATGAATTCTAAGTACGTATTTACTAACGGAATGTTTGATCTTTTAGTAAAGGAAGCGCTGACTCTTCAAGACATTTCCAGCATTCAGAGTCTACTATTAGACGTTAGATTTGAATCGTAGAGTTGTGAATAACCCAAGGCGTATGTTGATGGTGAATATGATTGCGCTATAAATGAATCATTATGGAAGCTTAATTAATTAAAAACTTGAGAACTGAAGTAGATAAATGACGCATTATTAACGTAAATTTTTAGCCACCAGTCACATTCGATCATGTCTGCAGCAGAGAACAGCCCTTCTTCATTCGGTCGCAGGGTTGGTCATCGTGCGATCCTCATCTCGCACAAGTACGCTGCGGTTTGACGTGCCAGCAACTCGCCATTGGTGATTTCTGCTTAGCTGTTGTTTCCCCAGAAATTACCAAGTCCCTCATTCCTATCTCTCAAGAGCATTCTGATAGCTGTAAACAAGGTACTCAGCCATCAGCATCATGCGAGCGAATGCAGGACCTCTTTTGGACTACATTAAATAAAGTTTCCCTCAGGTAAATAGAACTAAGGTTTATACTGTCTCTTATAACAAAGTAACCTTTACATATTCAAGTACCTGAAAATTTTTTCGTGTAAATTATAGAGCTGGTATGAATAAGCTATTCCTGATTGGACCTATGAGCTCTCAAGATGTCATTTGATCAATTTTATTTTAGCCTTTGCTCACAGCCAAATTCGTCTACATTCCTTCCACAACAGCCGCTGGATCTAAAGAAAGATTATTGTAAAAGGACCGATGGTGCCGTGCCAAATTACTTCACAGCCGCCTCGTTAGCCGAGTCGCCCTTTAAGGGAAACGAGTAAAAGCTTCTCTTAATTTTACGAATTCCAAATGTTTTTTTAACATATCATGTACATATTTTAATGCGACTAAACATTTGTTCTTGGTGTTTCATTTTGCGCTTATTAGGTAGGTCTTTTTGAAGCATCCTGATTTAAAACAAGGTACTGTCTGCATGTCAGGTTTTTGGCCAGTTATCACCCTCCAACTCTTTTGCCCTTTCAGAAGGGCTCGAGGGATAACTTATATTAAATAAAAATCACTACCCACTTGACTTATTTTAAGATCTAAATTTATTAAACCAAAACTTTAATTTTATTTACTAAAACCAAAAGAGTAGACAAATTTGTGGGTATTCGCCTAACAAATTACAAAAGGCTGACCACCGAAGGCTTTAAAAACAAAAATAGCTCCAAAATTACTGATAGCATTTGAATTGTTAAGCAGCTAACAATCAAAATAAAAATTGCCCTGCGACAAATTGGCAGGTGTTTCAACAACTACTGTAGCACGTTCAAAATTCATCACCGCCTATCTGGACTTCACATTCCTTGGCAGAACAGACTGCATGGATTAGGACATGTTTGTTAGTTAAGGTTAATGAAAATCAGTGCAGATTTAGACACAACAGAACGCCTATCCCATCCCTACTTTAGGGGATCCTGAGTCCTCGCCCAGTACAAAATTTGAACTGCTGTCTTAATTATCGTCCAAAGGTTTTCCTTTAAATCAGTCTGAGCGTTATAAATTACAAGTCCGGCATGAGCACGGATTAGTAGCATTCCTAAATGAAATACCAAAGAGAGAAGGACAGTTCTCAACAAGGATCTGGGTGCTCCGGAGATGCGTTTTTAGTGTATAAAAGCGGTGGTTACCATTCCCATATGTACATGCCCTTGAAGCTATAGCGACTACTACAGTGTAAGGTATCGCACAAGGTAATGATCAGGCAGGAGATACTCAAATAAGGTGCCAACCTAGATACGTTTTGGAGTGTTTGGAATCAAGTACGTGAAATGAAGCTGATGAGAGCTAGTAAAAACAGGGACATCCTTTTGAGGTTATAAGCATCCACTAAAGGAAGCTTTTTTTAAAGAAGCAGCGAATACCGAAAACGAAATAAAATTTAGTGATTGGCAAAAATAAAGTAAAAATTTGGTCACACAAATGTGGGTATTTCACAAAAAGTGGTCGTTTGCATGCACCGGTGCACAGTTAACCGATGTAAGATCATGTACCAGAGAGGAATTTAAAAATTGGTAATTTAGATTGCTATAATTAAAAATGCAAAATATGGAACTTGAGATTGGTGATCTCGAACACTTTGACTGGCTCATAAGCATTAAAGTCTTCCCAAGTTGTGGCTTGGTATCAACAAAATGGAATATGAGTTGGTACCACGTTAGCTTCATTGGAATGCAAGGCAGAATCATTCTAATATTCTTCGAGCCAGAAAATGCGTTCATTTTTACTTGCTACCGCGTTGGGTGAATATGTTTAGGAACTTCCATTGACCAAAGTGATGACGGATCACATAAGCCTTTAATTTTCCTTGCCACAGGCTAAATTCTTGATGCTTTTTATGTGATTAACCGACCTTAGCCTCAAGAATACAGTAAATTGGTTTATTACTTATTTCTAACGCAGTATAGCGCGGTGACCCATCTGATGGTTCTAGCCCAGATTCCACACTTAATCCCCATAGGCTAGAGAGAAAACAGGTTGCACATTTCTCCAGCCCCTTCAATCGCAGTTTTATTCATACATCATTGCTGTATGGAGCGTACGTAAAGCAATTAACATTTATGTCTGAGTGGCGCAATGGAAAATGTGTGACATTTTATGCGGAGGAAATCTTGTCCTGTGAATTATTATTTTACTTTTCATGCCCCGTCACCATTTGTACATTCGTGAAAAAGATGAATGTCATTTTTTTCCCAGTAAGGGGAACCAAAAAATTAGGATTAATAACTGTACAGCTGTTTAATAATGCAGTCTGATCTTGGGGAAAAAGAATTGACGATTTAGGCACAGTTCCAAACGTTTATTGACAACCATACCCAATACTATTGGTTGTGTCTTAACAGATGGGTAGCTGGAAGATTTTATACGGATGACGAAGTCATATTTGACGTCAAAATCAGAAAAGATGCGTAGATAGGAGATCAAAACAAATTACTTTACCGGTGGGCTGTTCTTTATACTAAAGCAATAGTTTAGCCTGTAGGAGGAAAGACGGTCGGATGTCAATCTTATAAACCTCGGCGCAACTGCCTCTATCCGGAAATGTCAGTAATTCCAAAGAGAAGTTTCTTTTTGATTTTGCAGAAGTCTGGTTTTATTAATAATTGGCGAATATTCTAGAATGTTTTATAATGCACATTCCTGAACGATAATTCTGATTAGCTAATAAAACACATCCGTAGGCCCAAATTAAGCAAAATACTGCAACTGCGCTAAAATGGGATTAAGCTGCGACTTTCTCAGTCACCTTACAATTACGCTACTCACACAACGAAGTAAAAACAAAGTAAAAGCGCCTGTATTGGCGCCTTCTGCTCCTGATAGCTCTATTTTGAAACCACCAGAATATTAACTGAGGTCGAGGATTTATGATGCTCAGAGGTAAAGCCACGAAAATGGGGCAAGATTACCGTTGGGAGCTACTAATTTAGTGAGGAAATAAGGTCTTTCTCCCTTTAAAATCAATTAAAGAGTATACCTTGCGTAGCCTGGTTGATGGTTTTAAAAATTCTTGTCAAAACCTTTTCAAAACAAAATCAGTAACTAAATTTCGAATTTGCATTTGCTTATGGCAACTTAAGAGCTGGCTGAACCCAGTAGTTCAGCTTTGGAATGCATGAAACAAGCGCGCAATTAAAGTTACAGTAGCAAAAACATGCTACAATCAAATCATTTTGTAAAGCTCTATTACTTATTTAGCTCCTCAAGTCTTCTATGTAGTCGAGAGAAGTCATAATACTAAAACAAAAATGAAATATCGACATACAGAAGGGCTAAGGGCTTCTGGCATGACCTAAAGCCTAGCAGAAGTACATTAGCTAGCAAACAACATAACCCCTTTCTTTCCTAATCAACCTTCTGCGTAAGCCATCGCAACGTAGTCAGTTAAGTTGGAAAAAAGACGCTTGTCAATTATCATATTCGTAGGAATACGAAAAGATATTAGACCGCAAGGCCACTCGTTCCTCATAAAAATTTTACTAAAATCTGCTCTGGTCACTATTTGTTCAACAGTTGTAAGAGGTGTACTCTGAACACACCCAACAGTAATATCTCTACCCCTTTATTTATCATTGCCCTATGGATCGTGACCACATCAAACTCACTCACTAATTCTATGGATATGAGGATCCAGATGGAAGAGCAAAACTTTGAGGCTTGCTACGATAATGTTCTTGGCTATATTATAAATTCCATATTTTACAGTTTTGTAAAGTCCCATTCACTCAATTTTGCCCATCGAATTTGTCTTTCGCTCCCACACATTCGCCTGGACTAAGTTTCCTGTTACTTCGAACCTGGAGGCACATTTTAGTAATGCCGATGATTTTGTTTTATTTATGCAGTCCAAAACCTAGAAATCCACACCAGATTTTGGATCCTGTGGTCAACGGGGCTTGAAATGCACCTAGAGGTGGAAAACTTGCATTTATTTTACCGATTTGACACTTCAGTTTTCTAATGAACAACTACCATAAAAGTAAATTTCCAGAGGCTTTGTGTGTATTTTAAAGTAAGTATTTGGAAGATGAAGTCAGTTTTCTTATTTTAAGACCGATTGTGAATAAGTTTAGTACACATGCAATTTATCATGACTTTTCAAAGCCATTTTGAATTTATAAGGGCACATTGTGGTTTGATGAATGTGCGTAAACAGAAAATTGTGTTGAAAGCGATCTTGGTGAATGTGATTAGTACAAATCAGGATTATTTGCAGTCCAGGTCATATACTTAACTCGAGCATCGATGTTGTCCATCGGGTAAATCCAGTTTCATCAGAGGGTGCACTCCTATATTTTAAATACTTGTTTTATAATTTCCGATCTTTTATTAAAGCGACTGACTGTATTTTTGTTTAAGAGAACCGAAAAGATTTTACAGGAGTGCTTACGCAATGTGTACGATGCGCAGGTTTTGATTCATATGGATGGAAACCCCGAGAAAACAACCCAGTCATCTAGTGTTTTGTGAATATACTGCAAAGCCATTATGCACTTTTTGAAAAGCTGTTGATCCAAATTCATTACTTCCACCTTTGATTCCGTGCTAAGCACGTCGAGAACTCTTGTTCTACGTCAATAATTTAAAAACTATGACGCCCATCATAATATTATTCCGAGTTCCGGGTTTTTAAGGTTTATTTTCTCGTATACTTTAAACGATTGAAAGCGACATATTACTACAAACATTTATTTCGGTCTAAAGCAAAATTCCAGATATTCAATTATTGTCGAAAAGCACAACCCAAACAGTTAAGCAACGAGCTACCGTATGAAACGATTTGTCGTTTCCTCAATTTTAAATCACACGTTTGAAAACAACTGGTTCGAATTACGCTTCGTACAGAAAATTTGAAAAAAGCATCTTATAACAAATCTTTACTTCAGCTGTTAATAACATTCCCGCAAAACAAATAATTGGGCTATTGCTATGCACAGGCTTCACATTTCAAAAATCCTTGTGTCAGAATTCTTCACAGAATTTCTTATTATTAGGTAGTTATCCGTTAAGGTCGGGTTCTCTTGCAGCAATCACCAGTATAAAGACTCGAGTCTAGTCTAAAGCCAAAAACTCTCACAGTAGTGTGGTTGAGAATATAGTACTAGTTTAAAAAAGAGTCGAGAGGCTACTGATGTGCCCTAAAGGACAATCCACCCTGTGGAAGTACATTTGGTGATGGCAGAGTTAATTAGTCAATCCAAACAGCGTTATTTATTTTTGAAAAATGTATGTACGAAATTAACTAAAGTAGAAATATCTTTTGGGATCTAAGAACCCAAATTCTGACTTCCACCAATGAATGATACTTCCACAAAGTAAGGACTTGTGTAAATCCTTAACACTCCAAATAGGACATTTAATATCGTTTAGAGGGCTAGACTACAGATGAGAGATACTATGATTACATACACTGTTGGATTCTGAAGTAGTTTGATCGCTCTAGCAATGGCCTCCAACAAGAGAAATTTTAAATACAGTGCTAATTTAGCCAATTTTATAGCAGAAACAGGTGGTATCCGACAGGTAAGTCCTTGTTACTGTTACAATAATAGTCGCATCTGAGGTTTTTTGTGATCTTGAGAATTGACGTTGTACTCTAGCATGTAAAACTTTGACGATTACTTTTTAAACTTTTGAAAGTTGGTAGCATTCAGAGCACAACTGGACAACGGTATTCAAGTAACTATCCCTCAATGCATAGCATTCATTTGCGAATGCCACCCTTTTTTAACAGGGTTATCACCTTCGTTGATGACTGCTTCTAAAAGGTCTGCTTAAAAAGGGCTTTGCTAAGTTCAGGGCATGGCTCCGTACAAACCACCTTTAAAAATTTCGCTTTTACTATCCTGATATTTGGACGGAGACGACATGTTTAAACGGTTTGAAGTTTTAAAAGAAAATATGCAGAATTGCGACTAGCGTTTTGTTTTAATATGATGTCCTAGTTGGCACAGATAACAAGAAAACTTTAAGGAGGTATACTATTCTTCGCAAATGACGAAAGAAATTATGGTCACCCAGTAGTTAACGGTGGGATACTAGGTAGTTTTGTGAGTAGTATGTAGATATTTGCATTCACACCGCATAAATATGGCGGATCTGAGTGGTTTGCAACGTTGGTGATATCCATACTTGACACTAAATCACAAGTACTAATTTACAGGGACTAAAGACCACTTAAGACGCCTTAGTAAGACATCAAACCAACAAAGGTTAATGCATATTAATATCGTTTTATCTTTTTGGACTGCGTAATAATAGTCTCATAGTATTTCACTTTCCAGCCTCGACTTCATTATTTTAACACTTCCATTGTAGTAGAGCCTTGATCTGAGAAAGGAGGATTGCTAAGGAATTCGACACATCGCACTACAATATTTTGGTACCGCATCATTAGGTGTGTCGCACTTTATTGAGAAGAGCCGAGCCTGATGATATGCTGGAAACGGTTATCGGCATATCGTGTACCCTCGTCGGTGAGATTGTGCAGTTTCTACTTGATGCGCCTTTAGTATATCCATTGAAAAAAGTTTAAACACGGAGACAGCAAAAGAAAAGCTAGAGTCGGTAGTAGTTATAATGATATGAAGAAGCATTTGATGTTAGTTAATCGCAGAAGTGTGGAATCTTAGGTAACCACAGTCTTGTTTTCGGACACCATGAATGTTTAACAGCGCCTACTGTTATCATTAACAGTCGTTCCCATGGCTCCGTATGGTGTCCTAACAGGTGAATATGTTCTAGATTCCGCTCCTATTCCTGCTATGTAAACAAACTTTCTTAAGATGAGGGAAGAAACTGATCCCATAAGCCCCCAATTGCCCATTTCTTTTTCGTCTTTGTACTTGTATTCTCGTTTGTGAGTGCTTACGTGCACAGCGCCTAACATTTCCGCCACCGTCTTGCAACGAGAAATGCATGACGGTTGGCGTAAATACCTGACTAAATTATGAATCGGGTTTGTGCTACTCTTCCCTTGGCATTCTGTTTGAATGCCATTTGCGAGGAAGACAGAGAATTGATGTAGCAAATTTATCTTCATATAGTTGTGGATCATTTTGCTACTACTACTACTTTGTATCACAATTTCTTGCATGGAATCACTGGTGAAAATTAGATAAAAAGCTGGAATCATTCAGCCAAGTTTTACGAAACAAGCTGCTAATCAAGTAGGCCTCTACCATTTTGACACTGCTTTGTCTCACAGCCAAGTTGGTTTAAATGCGATTCAAATAATCTAATAAATGTGAATAATTGGCTTTAGGCAATGCCTACTTCACCGGTAGGAGTCTACAATTACTTTCCATACACGCAAAAATAGGCAATTAAGAAGTAAATTAGAGATGGAGGAAAGCGATCAGGGCTATGTATTACGCCTCTAGAGACAAAAGCATTACCGGATTAGAATTTACAATCTAGCACGCATGCTCTAACTCACAAGGCAAATCTCAGCCTAAGCAAAGCAGACTAATAAACAAAACGCAAAAGAAAATTATCATTTTATTCCCCTTTATCCAGACAACACTTTTCCTTTTATTGTTGAGTGTATTAATTACTTTGTTTTGATGAAACCTTAATTGAATACTTAATAAAGATGTTTGATGCCTAGTCCTATTTTAAGTCAGTGAACGAATCAAATAAAAACCTTGAGCTATTTTTGTGGTTATCAAAGTAAACTAAGTTCTAAATGGTAAGTACACATAAATGAAACAGATAATTTTGCGGAAAGATGGCCAAAATTAAGAAAGAAAACTTAAAATTTTATGTGAGGTGGAAAATTAATTTTATTTTGATTTACGAAATACCTGCCTACATCCCAGATAAAAGTTTGCGCATTTGTAAAGCTAAATTGTGCACTTAAAATCAAATCATTCAATTGTGGTGCATGGCAATGCGCTGGAGCTAGGTACTGTTGCTGGCTCTTTAGACGAAAGTTGTTACTGAGAACAACCGAGTAGCATTGCATTAATGGTTAAAATGCCAAAGGTGGTAAGCTTATGGTAAAGTACCCTCACAGACTTGTGTAACCCTTAATCGTTCAAGTAAAAACGTGGAATGAATGTGATCACGTAAGTAGCTTTTAGAAACTACTGAAAGCTGTTCAGATGTCCCGTTTATGAATGATATCTTTAAGCGCATGGTGCTGAATGTTTAGTCCGTTTAGCGAGAATACAAAGTGGAATTTTTCGCTGTCTACTCTAGACTGTAAATACGAACAAGACTGCTAGTTATGGTATCGTCATTTGTGGGAAAAGCTAATGCGGTACTTTTTGTCCAGGCTGGTCCCGAAGGTGGGCCAGGTCAGTCATACATCCGGGGACCTCAGTGTCGGCAGGCGATATGAAGTGCGGGGAGATGTTGTACCATATCAATAGCATTTGCAATAATGACATTTGAATTCATGTTATGACTTTATGACTTTAATTAGAGCTCTATTAACAGTATTCAGAGCGGATTTCATTTAGCGACGAGGAGGAAAGTCCGGAGGACTTGACCAGCTTTTCTTGCATGTTGTTCACTTTATAATGAATGCAGCTTGTTTTTAGTTAAAAGCCTTGCATCTACAGCCGAACAGTGAAACTATTTACATTAATCTTAGGTAGACCATTCGTATAAACAATTTTAAAATTACATTTTGTTGGATTTATGATAACCATATATGACAACAGTTATGTCCAGTGAAAACCTTTTGCTTAGTACACCATCTGTCATAGTGACTACAATCCTTATAAAATTGCGTTCGAATTTGAAAAAAGCACTTTTAATCTCCTTTATGGGATAAAACATTCCAATAGCGCTGGTGGTTAGTAAGATAAACAAACGAATGACCACATTTTCTCCACAAGTAGACTCCATTTATCTCGAAGTATGGACATAAAGTAAACCCCTAACCTTAATTTGCACATTAAAGTACAATCAAAATAGTAAGTGCCCAAATGTAATCAGTTCATAGCATCAATTTCAAGCCCTGTCATGCGAATGAAAAATTTGTTTTAGAAGTTGGCTTGCTCTAGCTTCCACTTATCCAGCGACCGCCTAACGAAATGTTACGTAAAGAGATGGTAACACTACAGCTATCAAAGTATTGTACAATAGATTTATTTAAGTTCGTGGAAGATTTGAGGAGCGGCCAGGAGACTAATGAAGTGGCTATCGAAAGCAAGAGTTGGATCCAAGAATCCATCAGAAAGAGAATTTAACCGAAATCGTAAATAGTTTTAAGCCATAAGCCACTGTAGAGAAACACTTTGACTCATTCGTTTGGTGGACAGAAATTAAGCACCCGAACAGCTTTGGTCCTAGAAAGCTATCCTAATTGCCACTATGGATAAATGAAACACTTACACTTCGATTGCACACGAAAAAAGAATTTTTAAACTTTCCGGAGCTCAAATGACTATTTGATTACGCAAGAATAAAAGGCTTTAATGCTATGAAGTGGCTCAAATATTTATCGAAATGTTGTTAACATATTGCATCGATCATCAAAGCTAGTATTACCTAATACATGAATTACAGAGGCAATTTTATATTGTATTTACCTCAAAAGAACTAAGTGGTGAAACAAGGCAATCAAATATGGAACTCGAGGCGTAGCCCTCTGGAATGACTAAAGAGCGAATATTATTGTACAGTTCTGCAGTTGACAGGCAAATTTTCTCATTTGAACAAAGAGGAAGAGAGGGCTAGGGTAACGACTCCACGAATTTGGCGAGCTGTTAATAGGTGGTTCCGGACTTTGGATAAAAAGGGGTGCATATTTACACTAGATTCATTGTTAGCAACATTGACTACACTCTTCATTCGTGAACACGAAAGGAAAATGTTTCATGACTTTGCACCACACTGTGTTCCGCATTTTGTTTCAAATGTATTGTGGTGCTCATAATAATGCTTGGCCTTGACTCGGTGTCAATGGAAAATCGAATGAAATGCAAACATGTGGACTCGTGAGTAGCCATTATTATCTTATGGGAATTCTTGGGAAGTACAATGAGTAATATGAGTTGAGGAAGATTAACCGACAATTATTTATGTGATCTCAACCTATTTGTTTGGAGGACTATGGAAGCCTAGAACTGTGGAGGCTAAAGGAGTTCGGCCCCCATCTCGATGGATTTGCATCTGGAAAGCATGTCACAAGGAGCGGTAGGATAAGGTTGAAATAACACTCTTGATGGGCGCGTTCACATAGCGGTGCGTCTGACCCATTAAATAATAGTCTGGACTCTAATCTTGACACAGATGGTGGTGGACATGGACCTCATTGGTGGTATGGGAATGTCACAGTATGTTGTGAGGATATACTTAGTGAACGACAGCCTACGAAACAAACTGGAGGATATTAACATGTGGATACATATGCCACTAAGCACACCGTTGTTGAGGTACCCCAAGCCGCTCAAAATTGCAACATTCAACATTCATCGGGTAAAATGAGCTTTGCAGTGGAATGTGTGGGTGGATTTTTGCACTGCTGAGGGCTGGTTATCTTAGCAATGCGTAGAAACGCATTATCTCTCATACATCTATCACATTCTGGCATCCCATCTGTCTCACAAACCTGAGAGCGATGAAACAATCGCAATTTAATAGTAGATTTCTAACCTCTCCATACCTTGCTGTTGTTGATTATTTTACTGACTCTCTCGTTTGATGGTGCCTCTGCCATCGTAACAAAATGAGCTAGTGACACAAATAATACCCAGCGTATACGCCCAGTGATAAATCACTAACCTGGGCTGCAAAGGCGGTTCAGGTGAACGATTTAGTAAGAATGTCTTTGTTTACATATATGTGCGTCCGAAGAATCGTATTAAAGCAGTTTTCTAAATGCGGTGACTCAGGTGAGCTGCTAGTGGCATTCTGCGATGGAACATGAGAAAATTGTGTTTTCTGGAGTTCCACAGTAGTCGGTAATTACACTCTTGTCCTGGCTAGAACTGTACCTTGTGCATAAATCACAGGACTTAAGAGAAAGCTACAATTAGGCATGCTAAGAAGGCCTGCGATTCGGAAGGCAGCACTTCTTATCAGACATTTAAGGCATTTTTGCTTAGCTTAACCAAAACGGCTGGCGTAATAATGTTCAGACGTTGAAAGATGCTCGACTGCTTGCAATCGAATTAACTATAAATCCAAAGAAAGTGAGAATCGCTTGCATGCTTCATTTGTAGGTACCTTAGTTTGCGGGTGTAATAGAACACCTCCATAACAGTAAATAAGTAATTTCTACCTTATTACACAAAAGAGCTCACACGAATTGAATTTATTTGTTCACAGGAGTATGATGGGCTCACATCACCGCAATTTGACTCCGACTTTATGACTATTACGCTGACATCTTATTGCTGCAGCACAGCTGGTTCATACAAAGAGTAAAAATCCCTTCTCACTCATAGAAAACAGTTCAGATTTAGTATCAGCCCTGTTACTTATTTGCTTATTAATTTGTGGCACTTGTTGATCCCACGTATGAGTGGTGAGGTTTTGCCGGTTGTAACCCGGGTATAAGACGTGCTTCGTTGTAGTCAGCAGTGAACAGTACAGCACTTGCCCTATATAGGTGTTGTAAAACCTGATGTCCAAAATTTACGTAAGGCATGATGCTAGCATTTGGAGAAAGTATGATATTCCCCATTGCTTTGCTTAGTTCAGCACGTGTAAAGTGGGCAGTTAATCTCATTGAAAAACTTCCTTTGAATTTAAATCTCAGCAACTCTAAAGCAAAATTTGGGAATCGGGTAGAAATTGCGACAAGGAACATGAACTGCATTAGTGTCCATTCTTCGAATCTAGGTCAAGCGCATTTGAGAATAGTCCATCAATCCTTCACTGAGTGGATGTGCACTCGCATTGTGCTTTCAAGCATGAGACAACCCTAAGAATTGAGGAAGAGCCCTTGACAATCGCTTAGGAAAGAAGAGGGAGGCAAAATTGGCGGTGGAAAGTGCTTAGAAGAGCAAACTGCCAAAGACTGGTGCAGAGTTCATTCCGAGCCAGTCGTGTACCCGAACAAATACATGTTCGACCTAGGTGTCTTTTAAAAAGGTGGAGAACAAATAGCAAAGAGGACTTCTTTCGTACACACCATGTGCCATGCTATTTGATCGTTCTATTGCTCTACAATCCACTTGTGATACTAAGAAACCACCAAGGAACTAAGAGTTATACCTCGATGGGCTGTGCATCACCTCAAAATTAATGCGTTATTTTATGCATTTGCATATAGCACAAGTATTTCCCACAAGATGACATTATTTGAAGTTGGCAGCTTTGTAAGTGATCTCGCAGTAATTTTCCTTACTGAGAGGTGAATAGGCATTAAAATAACCATAGACACAAGTGCATGATCTTTACAGTTATCGAGCCTCAGTCTGCGTACTGACGCTATTACTCGAAGGAAGTGCGGAGTGTAGGTGCACTTAATACTACACTGCATTGGTTCTTCAAGGAAGCGCTAACAGAGAATTGTAGAAATCGTATGCCTTTAGAGGTCAACTGTCAACCTCTAATTCCCCTTGCACTACTTCTTACTTATAAAAGACGTAACAGAGGACTGTGAAATAAAACGCCAAATACCTGTATCACATTGACAGTATTACTCTGCCTTCTAGAATTACAGCATTAGGTACACAAGGTAAATTGAGGCATGACGGCAACAAATGAGATCGAAGGCACTTCAAAGGTGGGGTAGTAGGTATTAAAACCGTGTCAAGTGATATCAGATGTAAAGCTATTCTGCAGATAGCTTGAAGCTGACCATGGATATCTATGAAGCTACAATAGCTTGGATGTAGCCTTCAGTCATGGTGTAACGTCTCAAGCCTTTCTCAAAAACACAAGAATTCATCATACTGGGACAAAATATGGATCGTTCACGATTTTGGCATAATCAAAAGCTTCATCAACGGTGTCTCAGAGCTCACATGGCTGCACAGCCATTCACTTGCACTGAACAGTAGAACGATGAACGACGAAACGCAGGATAACGGATAATTCGTCAAGCAGAGAGAATTCGAATGCTCCTGATCACTCCACTTACAGGTGCGATCAAATAAATGCTCTCAAAAGATGTATTTACCAAGGAAGAAAGACTGGACTGGGACGAGTTAAGCAGGTCCATTCTAAAACTATCCTTAATTTGCACAAGGATTCACAGGAGTTTGGGCGAATAATGTAGTAAATAATGAAAGTCAAGGGGAATAGGTGGACAGCGTAGAATACCTTTCGGAATGCTCTTAGATGTCTTATAATCCAAAAGCTACGTTCGCATTGGGACTTTGTCTAGTAATAGGCATCAAAAGTTGACGATGTCCCTCAGTATACTTTATGGATGTGGTAAAATTTGCGGCCATGAGATCCTATTAATGTGAAAAGCTGAAGGTGAAAGTTTTCCATCCTAGAAGTTTTCATCAAGCCCTCTAAGAACTCACTACGGAAAAAACATCGAGAGCGGAACCCAAGGGCTGACAAAGGCTACGCAACCAACAAATTTTTGTCAAATCTCTCTATTCACATTTGAGGTAGTTAAGTAGCAGCGGCTCCACTTAGCATCTTGTTGCCATAATAAAACATGAGTCGCTAGCGTTAATTTGCTACTGGCCCTTCTGATTCATCGTGGTAACATGGTGCTCTGACCCAAAGACCTCTTGAATGACTCAATTGGAGACGTTACTTTGGATGTTGCGATTTCATTCAGAGAGGTCCCAATGCAATAAGAAATTTCCAAGCTAACCACTAAGACACCTTCATTTGAGTAAGCAAGGTGATACGGCTCGTGCGTATACGTGATTTCAGCATAGTCCAGTTATACCACCTGATTGAATTTGTCTTGCGGTAAGCATCAGCTCGGTTTATGCTAACTCATCAGAAGGGACAAAGAGGAAGTGAGACGTTCTTGCATGTTCGAAGTTAGCGCCTAAAAGAAAAGGCTTGAGGAATTTCTAGTGGATTGGGCTTCTGGGTTGCAGACACTCCAATAGAGGTATGGAATAGAGCGTTGTCATTAAATAGATTATTGATTTTGCATTTAGAATAAAGTCGAAATGCCTTAGACTTGTTAGGTCAAATGCAAGGCTTTCTGTAGCCACTGAAGAAACGAATTCTGAGAGTACCGTTGCTGAGTCTGTAAGCATTAGACTAAAATCCAAAGCAATCATAAGCTTCTGCTTAATAAAACCCTCCTTTTAAAAGAGTAATGAGGTGTATCAAGCAGTCGGTTTGTCTGTTGGCCATGCTTTGATTCCTCCTACGTTATGCGTGCATCGGGACGTACAGGAAACTAATGCAAATCACGCTGTTACTTGACAGTCTGTTAGTCCAGTGCTTAATCGCGATCCGAAGTGGTTGGAATTGTGTCAGTTCTAGCAGTTTATCCAACCACAACCAATTACACAGCTAACGTTATTCCCATTATAACTTCTGCCATCATAACCAACCGGTTGGGTGTTATATTTTGGGTTCACTCCCGGAAAAGTGAGCAAACAACTTTAACAGTTAATGAGTCTGCGATATGAAAATGTGACCACTATTGCAGCGGTGTTTGACTTGTGCTGAATGCCATGAATACTAATTCTAGGATGTGGCAGGTGACTTCATGTTTAGTACTTGCAGTGCAGTAATTTACCGAGCAGCCGTCATTACAGGATGACACTCTTACTTGGCCCATTTACTCACTTCTTTGCTCGTACGCACCACTCGCAAATAAGTTACGAACATAAATGACATTATAACAATGCTTGCTTGAAATTGTCTTTAAGTTGGGAAGGTCAGTCAATGCAAACTTCTCGATGAATCGGGCACCAACAGCCTTCGAAAGGAAAGCCCACCTCCAACACGAGTGACCGTTGTACCTGTATTCCGTTATTCCTCTATCAATTCACAATGCATAATGCCCCCGCCAACTAGTCCGCTCGTCTCGAGGGTATGGAAGCTGAGGTGGAAGTGAGAAATACCGGACCTATTACACCGTTAAGGCAAGATACAATGTTGTTAGCGAAAGACCTAAGCCAATCTTCGTTCAATATTCAGCCTTAATTGCGCTAAGGGGGCTACAGCGCAATCGCTGAATATGCTACCTTGGACTGGCCTATCTATTTGTAAACGAATTTCTCATTCTAGAGGCATTTTCAAACTTCCTCATTACATCAGGTAAAGAGCTTCCAAAGAGCGCCAAATGATTCCTTTATTGCTCTGGTTGTGGGATCTCTTGGTAGGTATTGTTTCGAAACTCTCGTTCATTTATTTGATGGTGCAGATTAATGCTGGTAGACGAGGTGTCCCAACGTGACCATGTATTACGGTAGTCTACTCTACGCTATCGTGACCACGTTCCTTGGTGTAAGTGAGTGCAGACTACAGGTCCTCAAATTCCGTGCTTTCAAGGCCTTTCCACAACTGACCGTGTGTTAAATTTCCGATTTGAGAACTAGGTCACGTCCTTGAGTTAATAGCTAAAACACCTTTAGGCCCAGATAAACGGGAAGAATGAAGTGTGCTATTTCTCGTTGATGTAAACGAATTGGAGCTAACAGTCCTCGCCCATTGGTTGGGTGTTGAGTCATATTGGTGCACAATTATATCCTTCACGATTTAATAGCTCATTCGCCATTGAGGAAAGGAAGTGGCTTGCTCTTGGCATTTGATGCCAACTACGAAGCCAGGGATGGGAACAATGTTGCAATTAAGGCAGTCCACAATCCTCCAATCAGCTGGAATTACAGGCTGTAATAAGATACGCTCAAAATGTGCTTCACCATAAATTGGTGGTATGTTGCCCTGACGAAATTAGGAACTATTTCAGGCTTGCAGTTAATTGGGAATTGGAGTATCTATTGGCACTCATAATGCACATGGGATATTAGCGGACACTTTGAGGAGTCTTCGACTCAGGTACTGATAATATCAAAAGATAGATCAAGAGAGAGCATAGCAGTTCGAAGGAAGTCGCCGAAATAGCATAATGAAGAAGTGGCAGATTAGGTTGACATGTCGAAAGAAGGACTCATTATCAGTTTACTCATCTCTACAATACGCTTGGGTCCATTTCCCTGCCTTCGACGGCAAACTAACCCACTTCGTTCCGCCGTACAACTAGTACGATAAAGTCTCAATCATTAAGACTTAATCTCCTCGAGTCGATCTTTCGTGCACTCGGTGGAGAGTAACAGAGATGCGTCGCAGAATCATTGTCTCACTGTGCCAAGGTGAATGCCATTAGGATAAGCATAACACTTCCACGACTCCATCCTTCCTCAAGTAAATCTGGGAAGAGTGAAGTATTGGTTGACGCCTCCCCCTCCCCCATTCCTCGCAAGACGTCAGGATAACAGTTGTGCAGGGTAGGCTCGAAGTTTGTGCATTCGCCCGAATCGAGTTGTTCTCTGTAGTAATTCACAACTTGTATCCTACAACGCAGTCTTTTCACCGGCTTAAACCAGGCGGACTTTTACTTGTCAATTCGTCACGCAATCACTTGAGGATATTTCTCAGTCTTGGTGGCAGTGATTATTTCTATTTATCATGAGCGTTGATGTTCATGGAGTGCAGTCTTACAAGAGAGGAATCTGAGGTGGAACGCCGCATTTGTGGTCAATTTGGATCAATTCAGAAGCCATATGCACACCTCTCGTTAGTAGGGAAATGAAGGAAATGTATGATCTCAAGCAATGCAGGTGTATTGATTGTTCCTCAATGCCACGTACTGACAGTAACAGAGACAAATAAGCAGTTGGAACACAAAAGTCTATGAAGGAAATTAGGACTGGGCAAATGCAGATCCAACCCTTGAGATAGTGTTCATTTGCATGCCAGGACAATGCAATTCTCGCGTTTGCATCAGATGGAATTGGCAGGCCGCAAATGGTCACCTATACACGAGTCGCGTTTCGCATGTTGCTTGACACGATTGACTGTTGCAAGAGACAGTTTTCAATTTGATTAGGAAACCAGTACGTCACTTGAGCAATATTATGTAAGTTCCCGAGGTATGCACAAGCATTGCATCGTACCTCATCTCACCGATGCAGCAGAGGCAGTATCGAAATTTTCAAGTACCATGCTGAGTATGCTGTTTTGCACATTTGACCGCACATTTTATCCTAAAAATATTCGGAAAAACTGGCGAATATTCCCCTTTGCTTCACTATGCAGCAGAAATAATGCCTATCAGTCGTGACAGTTAGTTACACTTTGCACAGGTGACAGCAGTCAGAACTTATCTACTCCTTTCCCTGGATGAAAACAAATTGGGTGAATCGAATATTAATCTGTTTATGAGAGACTCCAGGCCCTGAAACGCCTATTGGAGGCCAAATTAACAGGGTGCAGAGAATCCGCATTCATGGGCTCCACTGTCTGTGTATTTGAAGTATTAGAGCCACACGTTGTAAGAGATGGAGTCTCCAACTTTGCCATTATGCAGATCCACCTGATCGCAGGTATCCATAACAGGTTTGACACCTGTAACTGCATTATGTTTGGAAGGAAAATATTGACACCAGGTGCTGTGGTAATAAACAGTGAATAACTCAGGTGAAGGCTATAACGCTTTGTTTGTTTGGCTACTGGTTTCGGTTATGGTCAATTGGAGTGGTGATGTTGCCTCTGCCGGGTAGGCTGGCCTCAAGTAGTATGCTTCCATTTGTCTTCGAGAAAACCTCTGGACGCTACATGGCAGTTTCTGTGTCTAGGGTAGATGAGATCAAACTATGAAACCAATATGCTTGATGTTTAATGTTCTGCGAACGGGTATTTATGAACCGCCTGTTTTGAGTTCACACCATCTTTACTGATCCCTCGTTAACAAGTGTTTTTGGATTTTCAAACGGAAAATGCTTAAATGACTTCAAAGAGTGGACGTGCGGATACTTGATAAGAACTACTTTAAGCGATTTGAGAAAAAAGTGTTCGCCCTCCGGTGTCTCCATTCAATCAACAATCCGACAAGATCAGCAATGGATTTTGTCACGAATCCTGCGTGGTTTTCTGTACCCAACTGCTGGCATACATGGAGAAGTTCGACAGAAACGTAAGGAGACTGTATAGACAATGAAAAAGGTATATGAACATTGGGTTTAGTGTAAAGGAAAGGAGGAGTATTCGCTAAGGCACCTTGTTCGTGTGTATGAGCACGTGATATCAACATGCCGAACATCATATTGCACAAGGGGAGATTATAAATCGGCCAGTAGTGGAGGGAATGCATGGAGAAATCTAACCGCAAATGTGACAGTCATTAGCCTGGATCTACTTCCGGAAAGCTTGCGAGAAGTAAAGAATCTGCATAGCGTTTTCATGCTTCGACGGCATAAAGCCGTCAATTTTGAACAAAATGGATTGCTGGATAAAAGTAGACGATAGTTGGAGAGAATGAGGTGTAAGTAAACAAAGTTAAAGCCCACAACTTTGCTTGATGCATCCCACACATTGACACAAATTGCAGAAATGCTGATCGTCGCGTCTAACACAGCAAAATGACTCCAATTCCCATCATTCAATGACATAATGGCATGTTAGAATACCTATTGGATTGTTGTTAGACAATTGGAAATCGGCGCGTGTCGCTCCTCAGTCCGAATTCTCAATCAGCACGTATTTATGTGCCGTAAGAGCTGGATGGATTGTTAAGTGTAAAACGGTGATGCCGACCAGATGCGCGCCTTCTCTAATGGGTTGAACCCAACCTGACTCTGGTCCAAATTTATCGAACACCAAATCTGCAAGACTTGACCAAGATGTGATGTGGTGAGGAGCTTTGAAACGTGTTGTTACTGGCCGCATGATTGCATTTCTCTTTGATGATCGACGGAAGATCATTCACTGGGAAGCCAACCCGCCGTCTACACACGAACATGCATTTGTGCATTTGATCAATGCAAATCCTACCGTAGCGGTGCTTAAAAGAAGCCAGCGGATCATAACCTAATGGAGTAGCTGTGCACTAGATAAGTTCAGATGGGAGAATTAGAATGAGCCAACGATGTCACAGTTCCTCCTGCCTAAGAAGAAGTCAAATCAAAGTGGAAGAATGGATGGATGGAAGTGTTCAAAGGAGCTGGCCTGTGTGTGCGAGAATGAGTGGCCACGCCGTCAACAGGGCTGCACTAGATGCCACGATCAAGGAGTGCACGTGGTAGTTGCAGCCAATGTGGAGACGAAACGGCATCATTCCATGAAAGTGTTTGGCAGTACGCATTTCAAGGAGCCTCATACCCCAACTTTTCTCCTTGCGATGAAGTCTACTTTCAGCAGGTGCACATTTTGTCGTTGGACATGCTGTTCAGATTTCATCGCATGCAGCGCATATGGTTTGCTAATTGGTTCAGCAAATCACAATGCTGAAATAATGTTGATCAGGACGAGTGAGCACCGTGTTTTCAATTGTGGCAGGCATGTAAGCTGTTGTAGGTGTTGAGGTAGCATGGTCCCATTACACAGGTGGTTCGTAGTTGATATAGAGAGAAGGCCGTGTCCAAGTAGCTCAAGAGGGGATGTTTGAGGGTTAATTTAGAAAATGACCCTCTAGCACTTCCAAATGAGTAGTGTAGCACCTGCAAATAGGTCACACGCAATTAAGCGACAAACGGAGTGAGTATAGAATTCCTGATGACGGCGCTTCAAGGAGGTGGTGAACGCATCTAAGTCTACTGATCAGTCATGTAGGTCAAGTCATGCTCGCAAATATGTAGCACATTAGCTCAAAGTAAAGTGGCCGTGAAATTGTCATAGACACTAGCAACAATTATGCAGATGTTATTGAGAAATTCTTAGCAGGAGGGCTATTATTCCTTTAGCAATGATGCGGTTCACGTATTTTCCTCCATTCGTACCGATCTTGCTTCTTCATGGTGCGACATTTCAAATGTCTATGAGAATGACTTTGACTCGATTGTCGGAGAAGATGTACACTTGATGGGATTTCAATTAATTGTAAGAAAGAAAGACAAAGGCGTAGAACAATCCTCCTCCTCCTCCTCCGTGTCACTGACTAAGCACTGTCTTTAGAATACTTGTGTGCGCTGTTGCTTGATACCACTTTAGCCATATTTTGAATCCACACGTAGCTGCGTTGCTGGCGCATTGCGAAAAACCACCTTTTGTTGGCGTGCGATGCGATCGACTCTCTAGAACAGAATTGTGAAAGCCTGAATCTGAGTACGGCGACTCAATCGCTGCCAATTAGAGAGACGAACTGACGATGGACTGTCAGCACCAGTGAAGTCTTCTATGGGTCGCGTGATTAATTCGATAGTAACTGAGCTCGTCAAACATGAAATGTCAGTGATCATATGTTCTCCAAACTAGAAAGGTGACTTGCCATTCTGGGTGCTGGAGCAAAAGTCTCCTGAACTCCCGACGTCTTACAACTGAGAGTTGGAGAAATGAGATTGTCTTTTCTAGCTCGACCTAACTTTAATCGGTAAGACAGGGATCTTGCTGAGGAAATGCAGTGAGTGCAACCAATCAAATGCAGATCTAGTGACAGATAACTGTGAAGCACTACAACATGGGTGGACTCACTGTCTAGGTAAGTATATCGCAGATCAAAATACAAAATACGAATGCACAGTAGCACATCGAAACAGAGATGAATTGTTTTGCGCGAAGAATGTCTGGCAAGTGCTGCAGGCTCCTACACCTTCCCTATAAGCAATGCACACAAAGCGATAGCACCAAAACTTCATGCGTAGGATCCCAAAGCGAGGCATTCAAAAAGACAAAAATAAGAACACGTGGTACTACAAAAAGCATGAGATGAGTCACTGAGGACTGTTGCACCTTTGGTAATCTGTCTGAACACATTTCTACTAATAGACCATACTTTAATAGCGCACAACTTGACGTGGGTTTGTTTATAAGGCGCCTGACGATGCACAAACATCAAAGGGACGCTTAAAGAGCCATCGGATGAGCGATCGAAGAAGCGCTTAGGTCGAATCTACAAACGAGTGAATGGAAGACGTGAGTTAGAGTCAATGGAGTTGCCTAAATACACTTTCGTCAAGCACTTGTCCAAATGAGGACTGATTCTGTGAGAAGGCAGTGAAACACGGGCTCACCAATAAGTGGTGAGTATGTGACAGCATTCTTCATACTTTCTTCAATTTTCTCAGTGCTGTTTAAGTGGTTCAAGGAGGAAATTATGTTTTGGTGGAGCAGTGTGGCAGAGAAGTGAGGTTGGCGAAATTCAATTTGGGCTTCGCACATGCTTTGTTCGATGCACTTCAGGGCTCCGTATGAGAGTGGATCGAAATGCTAATCGCCACCTTCCCCACGTTCACTCGATGTTTAGAGAATTTGCAGTCAGCACAGCCTTGGCGATGGTAAGCACCAGTATGTTTACTGCTTTGAAGTAGTCATTTCACCGTACAGCTGTTTATGGCCTGAATTAACGCAACCTTGATTCCGCGATTGGGCTGACAGGGCGGGGATTGAGTTGGCTGTTTGAAAACCTACTGGTGATTTTCACCAAAGTTGAGTCGAGGGTGGGATCTGTGCATGCAATTAAACCTTGTTAGACTGCTTCCAGATGTGATCACTGGACATCGAATGCAGCAACCTCTCAAGTTAGCTCTAGCTTTTATGCATTTACGCACTCTACTGTGCACCGGAAACTGGAGTCTTGACTATGCGAAATGAGGGATCATCAGCTCTTGCCAGGAACACTGAAATTCACAGGAATGTGGGAAATAGGACCAGACTGGCATCGCGATCCCATGCAGTCTTGTCAAATATTGAGTTCTCGCGCAATCTGAGCAACCTCTTCAATGGACCTGATGATCTTATAAAAGATAGGAAAAAGTAGAAACTATAAGTGAATAGGTCAATCAAAAATATATTAAAATTGTTCGCCCCGTTCCACCCATTTTTTGATTAGATGCAGTTAATATTCTAATAGGCAGAAGTCTCGCAAGGTAAATAGAATGCAAAATGACGTCCTTGATACGCCATGTTTTACACGGGCCAACTGAACATTGCTCTCATCACGCTGCTTTCGACAATTGGTACTGTCGATTGGCATGAAAAGCTTCAAAGTGATGGGCATAGGGAATACATTCACCTCGTCAAATTAAAGTACAAGCAGCTGACAAGCGGCAGACAAACTGCAGTATCTATGAAGCTCGAGTTATTGGAGACAAAGTGGATGCGCACATGATTTTGGACGGGTGATTGGGTTTCGCAATGATATTTGTCCTGCTTTAATTATTCGCACAGAAATTCTACACCCCGTTGCAGCTCACATATTTGTCCGTCCACCACTGGTCTTCGTTTCATCTTGTGCAACTGATGCTGTAATTCTAGAACACAATGAGCATTGGCTTGTGCGATACAGATATTCAAGGCTCAATTACAAACCACTC
This sequence comes from Taenia hydatigena, assembly GCA_036345935.2. NCBI lineage: Eukaryota > Metazoa > Platyhelminthes > Cestoda > Cyclophyllidea > Taeniidae > Taenia > Taenia hydatigena. The sequence goes on from JADWOT020000009.1 coordinate 11,792,999, forward strand.
TGCCGCCTCTTGTTGTCGGGGCACGTCTTTGGTTATCAAGAGGAGATGGGGCAATGCAAAATAGGGACACCTAAAATGCACAAGTGGACACAGAATTTTATTTAGGTAAAGTCCAGATCCTGGTCGCATTGCGGCCTAATAGCACTCCTCCCTCTCATCTGCCAAATGTAGTCCACACCGATCATTTGGTTAAATGGAAGGTAAACTTCCCTTTATTTCTGACCACACTGACCTGCACAGATTTGGACTCCATTGATAGCAATAATCTGAGAATATGCTCGAATTTCCGAAAATATTGCATTTCGAGCACTTCCTCGAGGATCAGATAAGTCATTCCGACATGCATTTGTGCAATGCATTGTCATCACTTCGTAAGCGCATAACAAAGGATGAGGTGCTGTATCATCCGATCTGAGACATTTGTGTCAGCACTCATTTTAATGATGGCACTTGCCCACGCAGACTTCCCAATTCTCAACAGGAGTGAGGTATGACTTCCTCTGAGATTCGCATTTGATATTTAATGCAATCATAGTGGACTATAGACTCAACGGAATTGCTATCAACTGATCCGGGATTGAGCAATGCATCTTTACCATCGCCATTCTCCTTGACTTATGTGAGAGCATCACTTATTCTCCGCCTATGACTTTGAGAAGGATGGTTCTGTCAGATTTAGTCTGCTGCGTGCGATTTCCGCCTGATGAGTTATTCCCACCACTGAATTTCGAACCCACATTGCTTACGATACCACACTAAATAGCATCCTGTATCATTGATGCGCACAGGGATCGGCGTTTCAAATGCATCAATACCTGAAACATCACTTCGCGTCTTAAGTTGGGAAGCTGCGACCACTTGGACTGAGGAGATAAAGCAGTCACTGCTCAAAGTTGGAGCAAAGGTAGATGGTGCTTTAGCCTAATGCACTCACAAATCGGATGCTTCAGTTACCGAAGTCGGGTGCATGTGCAAGGGCGTTTGACAGCAAAGCCACTGATCTATCTCGGCAATGCTACAGGATTTGGTTCACACCGAAGGCCATGCTGCTGAGTAAATGGTCAATCCATGGATATTTATTTGCATGTGTGATCAGACACAGGGAATCACATAACTCGTCACCAACAGACAGGTCAGACGTCTCTCTCTTGAGATCTTGTGTTCGAAATCACCTCTCAATGCGTGCTGATGTCCACCCTTTTGCACTGTCAGCCCCACAGCATGCCTTACACACATCTGCTACCACCGGTGTCTGCGAACTTGACTAATTGTGTCTGTGTGTTACTGAGTGACCACCTACTTCCTACTTTGGCATGTGGTATTACCACTGCAGCATTCCCTGTTTAGACTTGCAAAAATAAACGTTCTCATTTAACGTGAACGCATCTCCGACAATGCCAAGTAAGTGCAAAAGGCACTCGCGACTTTCGATTAGTCCTGATCAATCGCTTGCTTGAACCTCCACCTTGTGCGCTTCTACTGTTAGTCCTTGCAAGCTGACGCGGGTGTGTCAACGAATTCCCGCCTTTCCTTAGCCATCCCAAATGAGTGTCTCACATGTAGGCATTTGCCTGCGAGTGTCATCGCAAAACAAAGTGGGTACTCTCATTGCTTCCTCTTCAGCAGACAACTTTCTGATGCCAATGCAGCAGATATCTTGTACCATGCACCCAATGAGCCAAACCAGAACAATTCTCACATTCCACACAAATTGTGATTGGCATGGTCATGGCAATCTCATTGGTGCAGCCGTGCGTCGATTTGCTAGAAATAAGGATATAAGAACCACCAGTATTCCACTGCAATGGCTTTCTAGGTCTCTAAGTGAGTTGAGCAAGCTGACTTGACTCACTCTGGTGCATGCGCCTTCATTTCACCACACGCCATTCCATTCAGCTTAGCCTGCATGATTAAGGTGGCTGGTCTCCTGACCATGTTGTGTGTCGAGGCTCATGCGCTTAGCGAAGAAGACCGCAAGAGCATTCTTCAATTCCACACAGCATTTCGTGAGCACGTGCGTCCGCGTGCTTCCAACATGATGCTCATGGTAAGCAGGGCTTGGGCCAAGTACGGTGTTGTTGCCCTATCACTCCCACTGCAAATTCACCTCACTCCTACTCTTACTTGTCCTGGATTAGAGATATTCGAACAGATTGGAGAACTTGGCAGAAAGATGGGCGAAGCAATGCAAATACCTACACCCGGATCCCAGACACCATTTAGAATACAGAGATGTTGGGCAGAATATTGCCGCTTCTGCAGGTGTGCTGCCAACAGTTAGGTGGCTGGCAAGTATTTGGAAGGCACAGGCAAAGTATTACGCTTACTCCAACAACTCCTGCATTCCCATGAAGATCTGTCGGTATTATATGCAGGTGATCCTTGATTTTGCTTTGTTGTCTAATTGCGTTACCTTCAAACCAATTAGTGTTTACCGACTCTTTGTCGGGAAAACCTTATACGCATTTCCTTTTGCCTTCACTCACTCATGCACACTATCTGTTAGATGGTTTGGGCCGACTCATCCCAACTCGGTTGTGCAGTCAATCGCTGTGATCACATGAAACCAGGTTGGCCTCCACCGGTATACTACTTGGTTTGTCGGTACTCGCCCGCGTGAGTCTAATCACACACTCCCCGAAATTGTGCGTCTATAGAACCGTCAGCGCATAATGTTTCCCAATAACGACATCTGGTTTGTCTTTCAATTAGAGGCTGCTTGAGAGGGCGTAGACCCTACATCAAAGGAAGACCCTGCACTGACTGCCCAGATGGGTTCGATTGCACTAGCAATCAATGCTGGAGCCGACGGCTTCGTTGAGCGTTTGCAAGTTAGTGGCGAAAAGCCTTGGCATTCGGACACCATCGGCATTCCTGGCTATCTCAACAATGCCATTTTCGATTTGCTTAGAATAAATTATGATGCTCACCGTAATGCTCGGCGTTAATTTTGCATTAATGACAATCCGGTTTGAAGGCAGATCTGAAAACGCGCAAGGAGTGCCCAGCATTCCGTGCGAGCTGCATTTCATATTGCTCCATCTCTTCTAGACGAGCAGAATGCGGTCTATATTTGCATTAAATTTACGGTTGGTGTAGACAATATGCATATCGAAAGGAATCGCTTGAGCACTCTTCCTACTCGTTATGCCACTAGCCTGTTGCTTTGCGTTTAAGTACATGTGCTTGATTTTCTCTTCAGATAGTTTATCCCGTAGGGATCAATTGCCGGCTCCACGACGAAGGTCGACTCACCAAAATATTATTTGATCACACATAAATGCGTTTTCATCAAACATACGCAAGTTCAGAGGTGAGGCGAAAAGGTCACGAGAGAGTGTGCATTATGAGATAATGCTGTGGACATGAATGTACAGGCACTGTACTGATCCTGCAGTTGCGCTAATATAGCAAGCCAAACCTCAGTAGTAAAGTCACCGACTCCACTTTGTCTTCCTTTCAACCACACAAGCCGACTTTTGAATACTCTCACGCCATATCAGTAAACCACGCACCTACGTCAGACTTTAGCATCTGTCAGGAGACTAATAGATGACAACGCTCAGCATACGTCTGAAGTTCCGAAACCAACACTGCCACTGAGTTGGACTCTCGCAAATACCTCTACTTCCCATGATTCGCATGGAGAGTATTCCAACTCCCGGCAGTTTATTCCATCAATAGCTTGTGATTTTATGCCATCACTGAGGTCGTTGATAGGGTTGTATTCTGTGTAGGTGATTACTCAGCACTCTCTCACCACCGTGTGCAACGTTGGTTCTGCCTCATTTTGCGCGTTTGAGTCACGTCACACCACGTTGAATTAACCCACTTGACACATAGTGCGGGAATATGACGTTCCGCCACATAGGCCTCACTGCTTCCACTCTAATCTCCATTGAGCATTTCAAGTTTCACTTAAGACATTTCTCAGTCCATGTCCACACTCCCATCACGTCTTTCACCATCCCGACCGTACACATGGTGAGGTCGCGATCTTGATCTCTCGCAGCAGGAGGACACTTACCGGATAAGTAGCAAGTAATGCATGCACACCTCCGTCAGCCACCACTTAAAGGGGTGGGAGCTGGTTTGTGCAAGAACGATATGCCATTAGTGCCTGCTTGACCTAAACCTCAGTACAGAACTTGGCAACAGTCTTGGTTGGCTAAGGCTTTCACATCCTACTGGGCACCCTTTCTTCTTCTTCCCTCCTTCACCGTCTCCTCATAAACAAATACAGGTGTTGCAAGCTGTGTCAATGTGCGTTTAGATCCAGAGCCCAAATGGACGGAAGTGATCAGCAATAAATAGACGAAGCTGCCGATGGAAATGGCTTTAGTCGTTGAAGCATAGGTGGGTGAGTAAGTAGGCTAACACGACTTTCGCTTGCAAAACAGCCGAATAAGGCAGATTTGAAGCGTTTTCAGCCCCATTTATTACTGGCACTCCATTTGATCTGTTCATCAACCTCCTCGACTTGGTCATAGCCAGAGCCACGGTATTGGCACTGACCAATGCCTTCACCTTATAGCAATTACTATGCAACCTGAAGTGCACCTATACAATGGATCCAGGTAGTCGAAAAGGGACGACGGAGCGCGACAAGGAGATTGGTGGTGAAAGTGGTAGCACGACGTTCATTTTGAAGTCTGTCGCGAACTTGAAGACTTCTGCCAGAATCGAATGAGCAGCTTTGGCATTGCAGTGTCGCAGGTTTCTTAACCAGCAGAGTTACACAGTGCACGCGCCGTCTGGGACATTACTTCCTCTTCTATTGTCTGCATTTAGGACAAATTGACATGCATCAGCACTCAGATCGGCCAATGCAGCAAATGGTGGCATCTAAACTACTCAAATGGAAGCATTAATAATTTTCTGAAGCAACCGCTTGACGTGATATCCGTAGACAACTGCTTCATTCCCTCTCAGCTTTTGTTAAGCGCCTAATGTTAATGACATGAAGCAGGTACTTGTAGGAATTCGTCAACCGACTCCATGGCTATGTGCAAGGATTTCGACTAATTAGTGAATAACCTGTCCTAGTCGACCGTCTGCATTCTGCAGAAAAGCAGAACGGGCACTATTTCAACTTGCTGCATACCTGATGATGCTTTTACTGAATACCAATACTGATGTGCTTGCTCCCACACTTGCACCTAACGTACACATCTTGGCAAATGTTGAAGTTAAACACGCAGATACTTACCTCAGTCTGGCTTTTATAACACTATTTGTAAATTTATCTTTGCCTATGCCCTTGAGTACTCCCATTCATTCGTTTAAACAACCGTATCTATTCCAGTCCAAACACCATGTTTTCAATCAGAAATGCTGCGAGTCCTGTGCAAAAACACTGGCACTTAGGACTATCATTTGCAATTTCGCTCCTTCCAATTTAGGTGAGTACGGAATAAACTGGTGGAAACTGGTTTAATCATGCAGAACTGAAAAACGAAAGAGTCCTTATGGCAGGTTGGCCTAACTGAGTCACTGGTTATTGAGTTGCCCTCCAAAATTATTTGCTCACTCAATGTTTAAGCAAAACCAAATTGCGATCATTTAAAATATGAAAGTGGAGAAAGGAATCCATTGCAGTGCATCGGCACGCAGCATACATCCCTAAACGACAATTCGGTTACCCATAAAACAGAAGGCAGTCTGCAGAGCAAATATTTATTGCAGACAAGGCAGAGCCTAGTTCAATCCCAAAGCCAATGAAAGGGGGAACAACGCTAGTCAGGGTGGCAAATAACTACTGCTAAGCTAAGGTGAAGTTTATTGGGCCTTAGCATGCTAGCCGAAAATGGAACGGAGAGCACTGCCCACATTCAATCCCTCTACGGGTTTTGCAATAAGCACGTTCCTCGCTGCATCAAACTTATTTTCAAGTTTAGGTCGGAGTGAATTAGTGGATTTTGACTTGGTAGAAGACAGCACATGAAGAGGTGCACCGATGAGCACATCTTTCGCAGCATCGAGCGTGCCTTTCACACTGGTGAGAAGCGAACTGGCGGATTGCGACTTGGTTGAAGACTGCGCATCAAGAGGCGCATTGATGAGCACACCTTTCACAACATTGGGTGCGCCTTTCACACTAGATAGAAGTGAACCAGTGGAGTCCGACTTCGTCGAAGACAGCACATTTAGATGTGTATTGTCTTTCGCAGCATTAAGTGTTAATTTCGCATCAGATGGGAGCGAACCAGTGGATTCCGACTTCGTCGAAGACAGCACATCAAGGGTTGTGTCGATGAGCACGTTTTTCGCTGCATTGTGCGTACCTCCCACATTAGAGCTAATTGAATCGGTGGATTGCAGCTTTGTAGAAGACAGCATATTAAGAGGTTTGCCGATGCGAACACCAGTTGCTGTACCGGTCTTACTTATTGACTGAGATGGAGATGAATCTGCAGGCGCCAGGTTCGTCGGAAGGGATTCATCCGGAGGCTTATTAATAAGCTTATCATCCACCACACCAAGCATGCCTTCAACTTTTGGTAAACGTGTGCTGATTGCATTTAGCTTCGTTGGTTTCAAATCAACCAAATGGTTTGGATCACCAGGAAGTAAAGCACGTAAAGCAGCTGGCCTATTTGGATCCACATACCTCAGCACCTTATCACTGGTGGGTATTTTCGACCTCACTAACTCAAGTTTCCCTCCCGTAAGCATTGATGCTTCAGGTGCTGTCGTTTGTGGTGCATCTTGTTCAGGCTGCATTTTCATTTTGGGCGAGAGCGCTGGCTTCCTCAACAGACCGGTGCGTGTTGGCAGTGAAGGTGCATATTTAGCGAGAGAGGGCGACTTGGCTACAATAGCCTGAACTAACTCGGGATCCATGGTTTCAAAGTACCTGATAGCGTTGGGTAGTTTGTCAAAAATGGCTTCCAATGTGTTGGTATTTAGGTTGGAGAGAATTTCACCAAACTTTGGAACACTTGCAACGATGTAATGAAGGGTGTGCGCATTCATATTGTCCAGCAGACTGTCAAGGTCTGGATGGTTCTCAACTATGTACCTAACGAATCTGGGATCCATATTTAACAAGACATTTGCATATTGAGGAGGAACGTTCGGCATGGTTGACGAAATCAATTGTACAGCATTGGATCGCATGAGGCTCGACGGATCAGGCGTTTCAGTTAAAGGTGTTGGCGTAGTGGCATCAAGCTCCATCGCCACGGGCATGTGTCTCGGCATATTAGGCATCATGTGTTGACTGAGGCCTGATTCGACACTGGATAAAATGCCATCAATGTTGGGTATTTTTGCAATCAGCAGTCGGAGCAGTTCTGGATCCGCTGTAGTCAGAAGGACGTTAAGATTGGGAAGCTGATTAAGCATTGGTTTTAATTCGTATGGACTTCTTGCGGAAAAAAATTTGCCGAATTTCGGCACGCTACTCAAGGTAGACTGGAGAAGCACTGGGTCCACTGACATTAGAAGTTCGTTGAGGTTTGGCACATTTAAGAGCATGGATCGAAGAGCATCTGAATCCAAACTGGAAATTGAACCAGGAATACCTGATGTATGGCGCTGAGAATTCAACGTATGACCATAGCTAGTCGGCTTTGTCACCATTGGGTCAAAGCCATAACCACGCGCTCGTCCCATCATTGGGTACGCGGTAGGGCCAGTGCTCCCCATAGGCCTCATAATCATTGGAGCAGCGTAGCTCTTTCCATCGCTCAGGTCATGCCAGACATTGGTCCGTCCATCACACAAGCCAGTCGAATTATCGCATTTTTGCCAGTCACGTTCCACAGGTGCGAGAGATATGTCACGCACGGGACTCATCATCGGGCCGTGGACAAAGCCATAACCACCTGCGCGTCCCATCACTTGATTTGCGGCAGGAATATGGCTTTGCATAGGCCTCATGGTCATTGGGGCAGCGTAACGACAGACGCCATCATGACAGACGACATGGCAGTTGCCACCGTTGGTGCAGCCATAGCCGTGGAAGGGCCCACTGACGCACTCATTAGCTTGACATCCACGGAAGTCGTAGAAACCCTTGCATTTCCCATCCTTGCATCCACCCCAATAGCCGCAGTTGCCACCGTAGCAGCCTTGCTTTTCAAGGCCTCCACTACTCCACTCCTCCATTCCCTTCTGTAGAAAGACCATGTTTTCACCACCACGACGCAACGACTTGGTGCTGTTGTAGTCGCAGACACCATCGCGACAGCCGTAGCCAGTAGTTGCGGCTGATTGGCACACGGATGAGTGGCATGATGGGAGGGGCGAATGTTTGGGATGACCAAAGCTGACAACTATGAGACAGCTGAGTACAATGGCGAGAACACTCTCCTTTCGCATTGCAAATGTGTGATGCTTTCCTCGCTGTTGTGTGCCATTTTATAGGCCATCTGCTTGTTAAGGTGAGGTTACTCGCGTGATGGATTTGACCTCAAGCAACACATCACACTCACGAGTAGGAAGACCATCTGTCAATGATGATTGTAATGAAGTATGTTCTACAGCATCCACCCAATGTGATGCCGCATGCAACCTTGCCCTAATGGTAGGTCAACTAATTGTATTTCTGTTTCCGTTCACATGGTCCATTTGCCTCATGGTGTTAACAACAAATGCACTTTCAGTGTCATGCAATACTATCGTGGTTGCCCCTGCAGCAGTTGTCCTCTTGCCATATTCATACCTTTTGTGGCAGCGGATGATAATGGGACGGAGTTCGCGTAGTTTCCAATAGCGTCCGGTAGTCTCAGCGTGCACTGATTCGGCATCCACGCGCTAGCTTTATCTTTGTGCGCATTGCACATTGCAAAGCAGCGAGGTTGAATTCCTTTTGTAGCACCCCAAAGACTGCATGGTTAAAATTATCTTGAGCACTGAAATTTCGTTTTGCGTATGAAGCTGTTGCAATGACTGCTCAAATTGTGCTCATGTCACCAGTTCTCGTTCAATGTCACAAGATAGCTGAAATCTGAGCTTTGCAGCACAAACTAAATGTTCACTTACTTACGCGTTCAATTTTGTCAGACCTACGTGACACCCCACTCACCAGTTGGAAATTGATAGCTCACCACAATGCCAATTCGCTTCATTTTTTTCGAGACATCTATGGTTATGCTACCACATACTCTTTCTCCCTTGAAGTATTGTTGGCCTTGTATACTTTTGTTCCTTACCTTACTGTTCGGATGCGTTCCAGGGTCTTTGAACAGCAGGTCGTGTTATTCCGGATGTTTGCTCGTTCTCAACTGACACCAAAAGATATGGATTGTCAAATCCAACATTAAAGGGCTTAGAGTTTTTGCGAATTTGAGTAAAATGATCCTGCCTCATTTCTTCGTCGATGTTGCTGCTCGTTCCAATGACTAGCTTATGCGTAACCCACTTCGCCATTTCAATTTCATACATTTTATTGTTCTACGGTTCAAAATGTGCAAAAAACCGCATCATCACTTTGGGTTGGCTTGTTATACAGCGTTTTAAACATTATTTGTGGGTCTACATATTGAAGCACTTCCGGACTCACCCATGCTATACAGGATAGCGGATGACTTCTGGGACGTTAATCTGACCCTATGGCATTATGGTGTTTCGAATCCGGTTTCTATCAATCAGGACTAACGACATTCGGTTTTGTTTCCTAAGCCACTTTAGAAAAGCGCTGTAGTTCCTGCGCTTTCAATAAGCCTTCTTTAGAAGTAGAGATGCTGCGTTAATTTAAGTAAGGATGGCATAAAATGGAAGGATGTCATTCACAAACTACCCAGATAAGTTTTCTCAAAGCCATACAATAGTTGGAGGTAAATTCCAGTTTGCATGTGTGCATGTTACTATTGACAAGAGGCAAAATAATGTTACATGGCTAATAAACAGTGAGAATTCCCTTATGAATCGGAGACACAAAGGCAACGTCTCGGGTCTTCGTAACGGTATCGTAGTAATTTTCTGCGCAGATTTTTTGCGAGGCAGCAACTACTCGGATGGGCCGTTGTTCACTTTATTTCGGTGCACTAAATTACAAGACAAAGGACGTTCTACGGATCGGAGGGCGACGTAAGGAAGACAAAGAAGGCAGCCATCTTCCCCCGGGGGCAAATTGGTCTCCAAACAACCAAAAGAACCAACGCATCCGAACAGTAAGGTAAGGAACAAAAGTATACAAGGCCAACAATACTTCAAGGGAGAAAGAGTATGTGGTAGCATAACCATAGATGTCTCGAAAAAAATGAAGCGAATTGGCATTGTGGTGAGCTATCAATTTCCAACTGGTGAGTGGGGTGTCACGTAGGTCTGACAAAATTGAACGCGTAAGTAAGTGAACATTTAGTTTGTGCTGCAAAGCTCAGATTTCAGCTATCTTGTGACATTGAACGACAACTGGTGACATGAGCACAATTTGAGCAGTCATTGCAACAGCTTCATACGCAAAACGAAATTTCAGTGCTCAAGATAATTTTAACCATGCAGTCTTTGGGGTGCTACAAAAGGAATTCAACCTCGCTGCTTTGCAATGTGCAATGCGCACAAAGATAAAGCTAGCGCGTGGATGCCGAATCAGTGCACGCTGAGACTACCGGACGCTATTGGAAACTACGCGAACTCCGTCCCATTATCATCCGCTGCCACAAAAGGTATGAATATGGCAAGAGGACAACTGCTGCAGGGGCAACCACGATAGTATTGCATGACACTGAAAGTGCATTTGTTGTTAACACCATGAGGCAAATGGACCATGTGAACGGAAACAGCAATACAATTAGTTGACCTACCATTAGGGCAAGGTTGCATGCGGCATCACATTGGGTGGATGCTGTAGAACATACTTCATTACAATCATCATTGACAGATGGTCTTCCTACTCGTGAGTGTGATGTGTTGCTTGAGGTCAAATCCATCACGCGAGTAACCTCACCTTAACAAGCAGATGGCCTATAAAATGGCACACAACAGCGAGGAAAGCATCACACATTTGCAATGCGAAAGGAGAGTGTTCTCGCCATTGTACTCAGCTGTCTCATAGTTGGCAGCTTTGGTCATCCCAAACATTCGCCCCTCCCATCATACCACTCATCCGTGTGCCAATCAGCCGCAACTACTGGCTACGGCTGTCGCGATGGTGTCTGCGACTACAACAGCACCAAGTCGTTGCGTCGTGGTGGTGGAAACATGGTCTTTCTACAGAAGGGAATGGAGGAGGAGTGGAGTAGTGGAGGCCTTGAAAAGCAAGGCTGCTACGGTGGCAACTGCGGCTATTGGGGTGGATGCAAGGATGAGAAATGCAAGGGTTTCTACGACTTCCGTGGATGTCAAGCTAATGAGTGCGTCAGTGGGCCCTTCCACGGCTATGGCTGCACCAACGGTGGCAACTGCCATGTCGTCTGTCATGATGGCGTCTGTCGTTACGCTGCCCCAATGACCATGAGGCCTATGCAAAGCCATATTCCTGCCGCAAATCAAGTGATGGGACGCGCAGGTGGTTATGGCTTTGTCCACGGCCCGATGATGAGTCCCGTGCGTGACATATCTCTCGCACCTGTGGAACGTGACTGGCAAAAATGCGATAATTCGACTGGCTTGTGTGATGGACGGACCAATGTCTGGCATGACCTGAGCGATGGAAAGAGCTACGCTGCTCCAATGATTATGAGGCCTATGGGGAGCACTGGCCCTACCGCGTACCCAATGATGGGACGAGCGCGTGGTTATGGCTTTGACCCAATGGTGACAAAGCCGACTAGCTATGGTCATACGTTGAATTCTCAGCGCCATACATCAGGTATTCCTGGTTCAATTTCCAGTTTGGATTCAGATGCTCTTCGATCCATGCTCTTAAATGTGCCAAACCTCAACGAACTTCTAATGTCAGTGGACCCAGTGCTTCTCCAGTCTACCTTGAGTAGCGTGCCGAAATTCGGCAAATTTTTTTCCGCAAGAAGTCCATACGAATTAAAACCAATGCTTAATCAGCTTCCCAATCTTAACGTCCTTCTGACTACAGCGGATCCAGAACTGCTCCGACTGCTGATTGCAAAAATACCCAACATTGATGGCATTTTATCCAGTGTCGAATCAGGCCTCAGTCAACACATGATGCCTAATATGCCGAGACACATGCCCGTGGCGATGGAGCTTGATGCCACTACGCCAACACCTTTAACTGAAACGCCTGATCCGTCGAGCCTCATGCGATCCAATGCTGTACAATTGATTTCGTCAACCATGCCGAACGTTCCTCCTCAATATGCAAATGTCTTGTTAAATATGGATCCCAGATTCGTTAGGTACATAGTTGAGAACCATCCAGACCTTGACAGTCTGCTGGACAATATGAATGCGCACACCCTTCATTACATCGTTGCAAGTGTTCCAAAGTTTGGTGAAATTCTCTCCAACCTAAATACCAACACATTGGAAGCCATTTTTGACAAACTACCCAACGCTATCAGGTACTTTGAAACCATGGATCCCGAGTTAGTTCAGGCTATTGTAGCCAAGTCGCCCTCTCTCGCTAAATATGCACCTTCACTGCCAACACGCACCGGTCTGTTGAGGAAGCCAGCGCTCTCGCCCAAAATGAAAATGCAGCCTGAACAAGATGCACCACAAACGACAGCACCTGAAGCATCAATGCTTACGGGAGGGAAACTTGAGTTAGTGAGGTCGAAAATACCCACCAGTGATAAGGTGCTGAGGTATGTGGATCCAAATAGGCCAGCTGCTTTACGTGCTTTACTTCCTGGTGATCCAAACCATTTGGTTGATTTGAAACCAACGAAGCTAAATGCAATCAGCACACGTTTACCAAAAGTTGAAGGCATGCTTGGTGTGGTGGATGATAAGCTTATTAATAAGCCTCCGGATGAATCCCTTCCGACGAACCTGGCGCCTGCAGATTCATCTCCATCTCAGTCAATAAGTAAGACCGGTACAGCAACTGGTGTTCGCATCGGCAAACCTCTTAATATGCTGTCTTCTACAAAGCTGCAATCCACCGATTCAATTAGCTCTAATGTGGGAGGTACGCACAATGCAGCGAAAAACGTGCTCATCGACACAACCCTTGATGTGCTGTCTTCGACGAAGTCGGAATCCACTGGTTCGCTCCCATCTGATGCGAAATTAACACTTAATGCTGCGAAAGACAATACACATCTAAATGTGCTGTCTTCGACGAAGTCGGACTCCACTGGTTCACTTCTATCTAGTGTGAAAGGCGCACCCAATGTTGTGAAAGGTGTGCTCATCAATGCGCCTCTTGATGCGCAGTCTTCAACCAAGTCGCAATCCGCCAGTTCGCTTCTCACCAGTGTGAAAGGCACGCTCGATGCTGCGAAAGATGTGCTCATCGGTGCACCTCTTCATGTGCTGTCTTCTACCAAGTCAAAATCCACTAATTCACTCCGACCTAAACTTGAAAATAAGTTTGATGCAGCGAGGAACGTGCTTATTGCAAAACCTGTAGAGGGATTGAATGTGGGCAGTGCTCTCCGTTCCATTTTCGGCTAGCATGCTAAGGCCCAATAAACTTCACCTTAGCTTAGCAGTAGTTATTTGCCACCCTGACTAGCGTTGTTCCCCCTTTCATTGGCTTTGGGATTGAACTAGGCTCTGCCTTGTCTGCAATAAATATTTGCTCTGCAGACTGCCTTCTGTTTTATGGGTAACCGAATTGTCGTTTAGGGATGTATGCTGCGTGCCGATGCACTGCAATGGATTCCTTTCTCCACTTTCATATTTTAAATGATCGCAATTTGGTTTTGCTTAAACATTGAGTGAGCAAATAATTTTGGAGGGCAACTCAATAACCAGTGACTCAGTTAGGCCAACCTGCCATAAGGACTCTTTCGTTTTTCAGTTCTGCATGATTAAACCAGTTTCCACCAGTTTATTCCGTACTCACCTAAATTGGAAGGAGCGAAATTGCAAATGATAGTCCTAAGTGCCAGTGTTTTTGCACAGGACTCGCAGCATTTCTGATTGAAAACATGGTGTTTGGACTGGAATAGATACGGTTGTTTAAACGAATGAATGGGAGTACTCAAGGGCATAGGCAAAGATAAATTTACAAATAGTGTTATAAAAGCCAGACTGAGGTAAGTATCTGCGTGTTTAACTTCAACATTTGCCAAGATGTGTACGTTAGGTGCAAGTGTGGGAGCAAGCACATCAGTATTGGTATTCAGTAAAAGCATCATCAGGTATGCAGCAAGTTGAAATAGTGCCCGTTCTGCTTTTCTGCAGAATGCAGACGGTCGACTAGGACAGGTTATTCACTAATTAGTCGAAATCCTTGCACATAGCCATGGAGTCGGTTGACGAATTCCTACAAGTACCTGCTTCATGTCATTAACATTAGGCGCTTAACAAAAGCTGAGAGGGAATGAAGCAGTTGTCTACGGATATCACGTCAAGCGGTTGCTTCAGAAAATTATTAATGCTTCCATTTGAGTAGTTTAGATGCCACCATTTGCTGCATTGGCCGATCTGAGTGCTGATGCATGTCAATTTGTCCTAAATGCAGACAATAGAAGAGGAAGTAATGTCCCAGACGGCGCGTGCACTGTGTAACTCTGCTGGTTAAGAAACCTGCGACACTGCAATGCCAAAGCTGCTCATTCGATTCTGGCAGAAGTCTTCAAGTTCGCGACAGACTTCAAAATGAACGTCGTGCTACCACTTTCACCACCAATCTCCTTGTCGCGCTCCGTCGTCCCTTTTCGACTACCTGGATCCATTGTATAGGTGCACTTCAGGTTGCATAGTAATTGCTATAAGGTGAAGGCATTGGTCAGTGCCAATACCGTGGCTCTGGCTATGACCAAGTCGAGGAGGTTGATGAACAGATCAAATGGAGTGCCAGTAATAAATGGGGCTGAAAACGCTTCAAATCTGCCTTATTCGGCTGTTTTGCAAGCGAAAGTCGTGTTAGCCTACTTACTCACCCACCTATGCTTCAACGACTAAAGCCATTTCCATCGGCAGCTTCGTCTATTTATTGCTGATCACTTCCGTCCATTTGGGCTCTGGATCTAAACGCACATTGACACAGCTTGCAACACCTGTATTTGTTTATGAGGAGACGGTGAAGGAGGGAAGAAGAAGAAAGGGTGCCCAGTAGGATGTGAAAGCCTTAGCCAACCAAGACTGTTGCCAAGTTCTGTACTGAGGTTTAGGTCAAGCAGGCACTAATGGCATATCGTTCTTGCACAAACCAGCTCCCACCCCTTTAAGTGGTGGCTGACGGAGGTGTGCATGCATTACTTGCTACTTATCCGGTAAGTGTCCTCCTGCTGCGAGAGATCAAGATCGCGACCTCACCATGTGTACGGTCGGGATGGTGAAAGACGTGATGGGAGTGTGGACATGGACTGAGAAATGTCTTAAGTGAAACTTGAAATGCTCAATGGAGATTAGAGTGGAAGCAGTGAGGCCTATGTGGCGGAACGTCATATTCCCGCACTATGTGTCAAGTGGGTTAATTCAACGTGGTGTGACGTGACTCAAACGCGCAAAATGAGGCAGAACCAACGTTGCACACGGTGGTGAGAGAGTGCTGAGTAATCACCTACACAGAATACAACCCTATCAACGACCTCAGTGATGGCATAAAATCACAAGCTATTGATGGAATAAACTGCCGGGAGTTGGAATACTCTCCATGCGAATCATGGGAAGTAGAGGTATTTGCGAGAGTCCAACTCAGTGGCAGTGTTGGTTTCGGAACTTCAGACGTATGCTGAGCGTTGTCATCTATTAGTCTCCTGACAGATGCTAAAGTCTGACGTAGGTGCGTGGTTTACTGATATGGCGTGAGAGTATTCAAAAGTCGGCTTGTGTGGTTGAAAGGAAGACAAAGTGGAGTCGGTGACTTTACTACTGAGGTTTGGCTTGCTATATTAGCGCAACTGCAGGATCAGTACAGTGCCTGTACATTCATGTCCACAGCATTATCTCATAATGCACACTCTCTCGTGACCTTTTCGCCTCACCTCTGAACTTGCGTATGTTTGATGAAAACGCATTTATGTGTGATCAAATAATATTTTGGTGAGTCGACCTTCGTCGTGGAGCCGGCAATTGATCCCTACGAGATAAACTATCTGAAGAGAAAATCAAGCACATGTGCTTAAACGCAAAGCAACAGGCTAGTGGCATAACGAGTAGGAAGAGTGCTCAAGCGATTCCTTTCGATATGCATATTGTCTACACCAACCATAAATTTAATGCAAATATAGACCGCATTCTGCTCGTCTAGAAGAGATGGCGCAATATGAAATGCAGCTCGCACGGAATGCTGGGCACTCCTTGCGCGTTTTCAGATCTGCCTTCAAACCCGATTGTCATTAATGCAAAATTAACGCCGAGCATTACGGTGAGCGTCATAATTTATTCTAAGCAAATCGGAAATGGCATTGTTGAGATAGCCAGGAATACCGATGGTGTCCGAATGCCAAGGCTTTTCGCCACTAACTTGCAAACACTCAACGAAGCCGTCGGCTCCAGCATTGGTTGCTAGTGCAATCGAACCCATCTGGGCAGTCAGTGCAGGGTCTTCCTTTGATGTAGGGTCTACGCCCTCTCAAACAGCCTCTAATTGAAAGACAAATCAGATGTCATTATTGGGAAACATTAGGCACTGACGGTTCTTTAGACGCATTTTATGCATGCTTGGCAGCAAGCACAATTTCGGGGAGTGTGTGATTAGACTCACGCGGGCGAGTACTGACAAACCAGGTAGTATACCGGTGGAGGCCAACCTGGTTTCATGTGATCACAGCGATTGACTGCACAACCGAGTTGGGATGAGTCGGCCCAAACCATCTAACAGATAGTGTGCATGAGTGAGTGAAGGCAAAAGGAAATGCGTATAAGGTCTTTTCGACAAAGAGTCGGTAAAGACTAATTGGTTTGATGAAGGCAACGGAATTAGACAACAAAGCAAAATCAAGGATCACCTGCATATAATACCGACAGATCTTCATGGGAATGCAGGAGTTGTTAGAATAAGCGTAATACTTTGCCTGTGCCTTCCAAATACTTGCCA
Source organism: Taenia hydatigena (assembly GCA_036345935.2). Taxonomy (NCBI): domain Eukaryota; kingdom Metazoa; phylum Platyhelminthes; class Cestoda; order Cyclophyllidea; family Taeniidae; genus Taenia; species Taenia hydatigena. The sequence goes on from JADWOT020000009.1 coordinate 11,810,025, forward strand.
GCCACCTAACTGTTGGCAGCACACCTGCAGAAGCGGCAATATTCTGCCCAACATCTCTGTATTCTAAATGGTGTCTGGGATCCGGGTGTAGGTATTTGCATTGCTTCGCCCATCTTTCTGCCAAATTCTCCAATCTGTTCGAATATCTCTAATCCAGGACAAGTAAGAGTAGGAGTGAGGTGAATTTGCAGTGGGAGTGATAGGGCAGCAACACCGTACTTGGCCCAAGCCCTGCTTACCATGAGCATCATGTTGGAAGCACGCGGACGCACGTGCTCACGAACTGCTGTGTGGAATTGAAGAATGCTCTTGCGGTCTTCTTCGCTAAGCGCATGAGCCCCGACACACAACATGGTCAGGAGACCAGCCACCTTAATCATGCAGGCTAAGCTGAATGGAATGGCGTGTGGTGAAATGAAGGCGCATGCACCAGAGTGAGTCAAGTCAGCTTGCTCAACTCACTTAGAGACCTAGAAAGCCATTGCAGTGGAATACTGGTGGCTCTTATATCCAGTAAGAGCGAATCGACGCACGGCTGCACCAATGAGATTGCCATGACCATGTCAATCACAATTGGTGTGGAATGTGAGAATTGTTCTGGTTTGGCTCATTGGGTGCATGGTACAAGATATCTGCTGCATTAGCATCAGAAAGTTGTCTGCTGAGGAGGAAGCAGTGCACTCGCAGGCGAATGCCTACATGTGAGACACTCATTTGGGACGGCTAAGGAAAGGCGGGAATTCGTTGACACACCCGCGTTAGCTTGCAAGGACTAGCAGTAGAAGCGCACAAGGTGGAGGTTCAAGCAAGCGACTAATCGAAAGTCGCGAGTGCCTTTTGCACTTACTTGGCATTGTCGGAGATGCGTTCACGTTAAATGAGAACGTTTATTTTTGCAAGTCTAAACAGGGAATGCTGCAGTGGTAATACCACATGCCAAAGTAGGAAGTAGGTGGTCACTCAGTAACACACAGACACAATTAGTCAAGTTCGCAGACACCGGTGGTAGCAGATGTGTGTAAGGCATGCTGTGGGGCTGACAGTGCAAAAGGGTGGACATCAGCACGCATTGAGAGGTGATTTCGAACACAAGATCTCAAGAGAGAGACGTCTGACCTGTCTGTTGGTGACGAGTTTTGTGATTCCCTGTGTCTGATCACACATGCAAATAAATATCCATGGATTGACCATTTACTCAGCAGCATGGCCTTCGGTGTGAACCAAATCCTGTAGCATTGCCGAGATAGATCAGTGGCTTTGCTGTAAACGCCCTTGCACATGCACCCGACTTCGGTAACTGAAGCATCCGATTTGTGAGTGCATTAGGCTAAAGCACCATCTACCTTTGCTCAACTTTGAGCAGTGACTGCTTTATCTCTCAGTCCAAGTGGTCGCAGCTTCCCAACTTAAGACGCGAAGTGATGTTTCAGGTATTGATGCATTTGAACGCCGATCCCTGTGCGCATCAATGATACAGGATGCTATTTAGTGTGGTATCGTAAGCAATGTGGTTCGAAATTCAGTGGTGGGAATAACTCATCGGGCGGAAATCGCACGCAGCAGACTAAATCTGACAGAACCATCCTTCTCAAAGTCATAGGCGGAGAATAAGTGATGCTCTCACATAAGTCAAGGAGAATGGCGATGGAAAAGATGCATTGCTCAATCCCGGATCAGTTGATAGCAATTCCGTTGGGTCTATAGTCCACTATGATTGCATTAAATATCAAATGCGAATCTCAGAGGAAGTCATACCTCACTCCTGTTGAGAATTGGGAAGTCTGCGTGGGCAAGTGCCATCATTAAAATGAGTGCTGACACAAATGTCTCAGATCGGATGCTACAGCACCTCATCCTTCGTTATGCGCTTACGAAGCGATGACAATGCATTGCACAAATGCATGTCGGAATGACTTATCTGATCCTCGAGGAGGTGCTCGAAATGCAATATTTTCGGGAATTCGAGCATATTCTCAGATTATTGCTATCAATGGAGTCCAAATCTGTGCAGGTCAGTGTGGTCAGAAATAAAGGGAAGTTTACCTTCCATTTAACCAAATGATCGGTGTGGACCACATTTGGCAGATAAGAGGGAGGAGTGCTATTAGGCCGCAAAGTGACCAGGATCTGGACTTTACCTAAATAAAATTCTGTGTCCACTTGTGCATTTTAGGTGTCCCTATTTTGCATTGCCCCATCTCCTCTTGATAACCAAAGACATGCCCCGACAACAAGAGGCGGCAGAGTGGTTTGTAATTGAGCCTTGAATGTCTGTATCGCACAAGCCAATGCTCATTGTGTTCTAGAATCACAGCATCAGTTGCACAAGATGAAACGAAGACCAGTGGTGGACGAACAAATATGTGAGCTGCAACGGGGTGTAGAATTTCTGTGCGAACAATTAAAGCAGGACAAATATCATTGCGAAACCCAATCACCCGTCCAAAATCATGTGCGCATCCACTTTGTCTCCAATAACTCGAGCTTCATAGATACTGCAGTTTGTCTGCCGCTTGTCAGCTGCTTGTACTTTAATTTGACGAGGTGAATGTATTCCCTATGCCCATCACTTTGAAGCTTTTCATGCCAATCGACAGTACCAATTGTCGAAAGCAGCGTGATGAGAGCAATGTTCAGTTGGCCCGTGTAAAGCATGGCGTATCAAGGACGTCATTTTGCATTCTATTTACCTTGCGAGACTTCTGCCTATTAGAATATTAACTGCATCTAATCAAAAAATGGGTGGAACGAGGCGAACAATTTTAATATATTTTTGATTGACCTACTCACTTATAGTTTCTACTTTTTCCTATCTTTTATAAGATCATCAGGTCCATTGAAGAGGTTGCTCAGATTGCGCGAGAACTCAATATTTGACAAGACTGCATGGGATCGCGATGCCAGTCTGGTCCTATTTCCCACATTCCTGTGAATTTCAGTGTTCCTGGCAAGAGCTGATGATCCCTCATTTCGCATAGTCAAGACTCCAGTTTCCGGTGCACAGTAGAGTGCGTAAATGCATAAAAGCTAGAGCTAACTTGAGAAGCTACTGCATTTGATGTCCAGTGATCACATCTGGAAGCAGTCTAACAAGGTTTAATTGCATGCACAGATCCCACCCTCGACTCAACTTTGGTGAAAATCACCAGTAGGTTTTCAAACAGCCAACTCAATCCCCTCCCTGTCAGCCCAATCGCGGAATCAAGGTTGCGTTAATTCAGGCCATAAACAGCTGTACGGTGAAATGACTACTTCAAAGCAGTAAACATACTGGTGCTTACCATCGCCAAGGCTGTGCTGACTGCAAATTCTCTAAACATCGAGTGAACGTGGGGAAGGTGGCGATTAGCATTTCGATCCACTCTCATACGGAGCCCTGAAGTGCATCGAACAAAGCATGTGCGAAGCCCAAATTGAATTTCGCCAACCTCACTTCTCTGCCACACTGCTCCACCAAAACATAATTTCCTCCTTGAACCACTTAAACAGCACTGAGAAAATTGAAGAAAGTATGAAGAATGCTGTCACATACTCACCACTTATTGGTGAGCCCGTGTTTCACTGCCTTCTCACAGAATCAGTCCTTATTTGGACAAGTGCTTGACGAAAGTGTATTCAGGCAACTCCATTGACTCTAACTCACGTCTTCCATTCACTCGTTTGTAGATTCGACCTAAGCGCTTCTTCCATCGCTCATCCGATGGCTCTTTAAGCGTCCCTTTGATGTTTGTGCATCGTCAAGCGCCTTATAAACAAACCCACGTCAAGTTGTGCGCTATTAAAGTATGGTCTATTAGTAGAAATGTGTTCAGACAGATTACCGAAGGTGCAACAGTCCTCAGTGACTCATCTCATGCTTTTTGTAGTACCACGTGTTCTTATTTTTGTCTTTTTGAATGCCTCGCTTTGGGATCCTACGCATGAAGTTTTGGTGCTATCGCTTTGTGTGCATTGCTTATAGGGAAGGTGTAGGAGCCTGCAGCACTTGCCAGACATTCTTCGCGCAAAACAATTCATCTCCGTTTCGATGTGCTACTGTGCATTCGTATTTTGTATTTTGATCTGCGATATACTTACCTAGACAGTGAGTCCACCCATGTTGTAGTGCTTCACAGTTATCTGTCACTAGATCTGCATTTGATTGGTTGCACTCACTGCATTTCCTCAGCAAGATCCCTGTCTTACCGATTAAAGTTAGGTCGAGCTAGAAAAGACAATCTCACTTCTCCAACTCTCAGTTGTAAGACGTCGGGAGTTCAGGAGACTTTTGCTCCAGCACCCAGAATGGCAAGTCACCTTTCTAGTTTGGAGAACATATGATCACTTACATTTCATGTTTGACGAGCTCAGTTACTATCGAATTAATCACGCGACCCATAGAAGACTTCACTGGTGCTGACAGTCCATCGTCAGTTCGTCTCTCTAATTGGCAGCGATTGAGTCGCCGTACTCAGATTCAGGCTTTCACAATTCTGTTCTAGAGAGTCGATCGCATCGCACGCCAACAAAAGGTGGTTTTTCGCAATGCGCCAGCAACGCAGCTACGTGTGGATTCAAAATATGGCTAAAGTGGTATCAAGCAACAGCGCACACAAGTATTCTAAAGACAGTGCTTAGTCAGTGACACGGAGGAGGAGGAGGAGGATTGTTCTACGCCTTTGTCTTTCTTTCTTACAATTAATTGAAATCCCATCAAGTGTACATCTTCTCCGACAATCGAGTCAAAGTCATCCTCATAGACATTTGAAATGTCGCACCATGAAGAAGCAAGATCGGTACGAATGGAGGAAAATACGTGAACCGCATCATTGCTAAAGGAATAATAGCCCTCCTGCTAAGAATTTCTCAATAACATCTGCATAATTGTTGCTAATGTCTACGACAATTTCACGGCCACTTTACTTTGAGCTAATGTGCTACATATTTGCGAGCATGACTTGACCTACATGACTGATCAGTAGACTTAGATGCGTTCACCACCTCCTTGAAGCGCCGTCATCAGGAATTCTATACTCACTCCGTTTGTCGCTTAATTGCGTGTGACCTATTTGCAGGTGCTACACTACTCATTTGGAAGTGCTAGAGGGTCATTTTCTAAATTAACCCTCAAACATCCCCTCTTGAGCTACTTGGACACGGCCTTCTCTCTATATCAACTACGAACCACCTGTGTAATGGGACCATGCTACCTCAACACCTACAACAGCTTACATGCCTGCCACAATTGAAAACACGGTGCTCACTCGTCCTGATCAACATTATTTCAGCATTGTGATTTGCTGACCCAATTAGCAAACCATATGCGCTGCATGCGATAAAATCTGAACAGCATGTCTAACGACAAAATGTGCACCTGCTGAAAGTAGACTTCATCGCAAGGAGAAAAGTTGGGGTATGAGGCTCCTTGAAATGCGTACTGCCAAACACTTTCATGGAATGATGCCGTTTCGTCTCCACATTGGCTGCAACTACCACGTGCACTCCTTGATCGTGGCATCTAGTGCAGCCCTGTTGACGGCGTGGCCACTCATTCTCGCACACACAGGCCAGCTCCTTTGAACACTCCCAACCATCCATTCTTCCACTTTGATTTGACTTCTTCGTAGGCAGGAGGAACTGTGACATCGTTGGCTCCTTCTAATTCTCCCACCTGAACTTATCTAGTGCACAGCTACTCCATTGGGTTTTGATCCGCTGGCTTCTTTTAAGCACCGCTACGGTAGGATTTGCATTGATCAAATGCACAAATGCATGTTCGTGTGTAGACAGCGGGTTGGCTTCCCAGTGAATGATCTTCCGTCGATCATCAAATATAAATGCAATCATGCGACAAGTAACAACACATTTCAAAGCTCCTCACCATATCACATCTCGGTCAAGTCTTGCAGATTCGGTGTTCGATAAATTTGGACCAGAGTCAGGTTGGGTTCAACCCATTAGAGAAGGCGCGCATCTGGTCGGCATCACCGTTTTACACTTAACAATCCATCCAGCTCTTACGGCACATAAATACGTGCCGGTTGAGAATTCGGACTGAGGAGCGACACGCGCCGATTTCCAATTGTCTAACAACAATCCAATAGGTATTCTAACATGCCATTATGTCATTGAATGATGGGAATTGGAGTCATTTTGCTGTGTTAGACGCGACGATCAGCATTTCTGCAATTTGTGTCAATGTGTGGGATGCATCAAGCAAAGTTGTGGGCTTTAACTTTGTTTACTTACACCTCATTCTCTCCAACTATCGTTTACTTTTATCCAGCAATCCATTTTGTTCAAAATTGATGGCTTTATGCCGTCGAAGCATGAAAACGCTATGCAGATTCTTTACTTCTCGCAAGCTTTCCGGAAGTAGATCCAGGCTAATGACTGTCACATTTGCGGTTAGATTTCTCCATGCGTTCCCTCCACTACTGGCCGATTTATAATCTTCCCTTGTGCAATATGATGTTCGGCATGTTGATATCACGTGCTCATACACACGAACAAGGTGTCTTAGCGAATACTCCTCCTTTCCTTTACACTAAACGCAATGTTCACATACCTTTTTCATTGTCTATACAGTCTCCTTACGTTTCTGTCGAACTTCTCCATGTACGCCAGCAGTTGGGTACAGAAAACCACGCAGGATTCGTGACAAAATCCATTGCTGATCTTGTCGGATTGTTGATTGAATGGAGACACCGGAGGGCGAACACTTTTTTCTCAAATCGCTTAAGGTAGTTCTTATCAAGTATCCGCACGTCCACTCTTTGAAGTCAGTTAAGCATTTTCCGTTTGAAAATCCAAAAACACTTGTTAACGAGGGATCAGTAAAGATGGTGTGAACTCAAAACAGGCGGTTCATAAATACCCGTTCGCAGAACATTAAACATCAAGCATATTGGTTTCATAGTTTGATCTCATCTACCCTAGACACAGAAACTGCCATGTAGCGTCCAGAGGTTTTCTCGAAGACAAATGGAAGCATACTACTTGAGGCCAGCCTACCCGGCAGAGGCAACATCACCACTCCAAGTGACCATAACCAAAACCAGTAGCCAAACAAACAAAGCGTTATAGCCTTCACCTGAGTTATTCACTGTTTATTACCACAGCACCTGGTGTCAATATTTTCCTTCCAAACATAATGCAGTTACAGGTGTCAAACCTGTTATGGATACCTGCGATCAGGTGGATCTGCATAATGGCAAAGTTGGAGACTCCATCTCTTACAACGTGTGGCTCTAATACTTCAAATACACATACAGTGGAGCCCATGAATGCGGATTCTCTGCACCCTGTTAATTTGGTCTCCAATAGGCGTTTCAGGGCCTGGAGTCTCTCATAAACGGATTAATATTCGATTCACCCAATTTGTTTGCATCCAGGGAAAGGAGTAGATAAGTTCTGACTGCTGTCACCTGTGCAAAGCGTAACTAACTGTCACGACTGATAGGCATTATTTCTGCTGCATAGTGAAGCAAAGGGGAATATTCGCCAGTTTTTCCGAATATTTTTAGGATAAAATGTGCGGTCAAATGTGCAAAACAGCATACTCAGCATGGTACTTGAAAATTTTGGTACTGCCTCTGCTGCATCGGTGAGATGAGGTACGATGCAATGCTTGTGCATACCTCGGGAACTTACATAATAATGCTCAAGTGACGTACTGGTTTCCTAATCAAATTGAAAACTGTCTCTTGCAACAGTCAATCGTGTCAAGCAACATGCGAAACGCGACTCGTGTATAGGTGACCATTTGCGGCCTGCCAATTCCATCTGATGCAAACGCGAGAATTGCATTGTCCTGGCATGCAAATGAACACTATCTCAAGGGATGGATCTGCATTTGCCCAGTCCTAATTTCCTTCATAGACTTTTGTGTTCCAACTGCTTATTTGTCTCTGTTACTGTCAGTACGTGGCATTGAGGAACAATCAATACACCTGCATTGCTTGAGATCATACATTTCCTTCATTTCCCTACTAACGAGAGGTGTGCATATGGCTTCTGAATTGATCCAAATTGACCACAAATGCGGCGTTCCACCTCAGATTCCTCTCTTGTAAGACTGCACTCCATGAACCTCAACGCTCATGATAAATAGAAATAATCACTGCCACCAAGACTGAGAAAAATCCTCAAGTGATTGCGTGACGAATTGACAAGTAAAAGTCCGCCTGGTTTAAGCCGGTGAAAAGACTGCGTTGTGGTATGCAAGTTGTGAATTACTACAGAGAACAACTCGATTCGGGTGAATGCACAAACTTCGAGCCTACCCTGCACAACTGTTATCCTGACGTCTTGCGAGGAATGGGGGAGGGGGAGGCGTCAACCAATACTTCACTCTTCCCAGATTTACTTGAGGAAGGATGGAGTCGTGGAAGTGTTATGGTTATCCTAATGGCATTCACCTTGGCACAGTGAGACAATGATTCTGCGACGCATCTCTGTTACTCTCCACCGAGTGCACGAAAGATCGACTGGAGGAGATTAAGTCTTAATGATTGAGACTTTATCGTACTAGTTGTACGGCGGAACGAAGTGGGTTAGTTTGCCGTCGAAGGCAGGGAAATGGACCCAAGCGTATTGTAGAGATGAGTAAACTGATAATGAGTCCTTCTTTCGACATGTCAACCTAATCTGCCACTTCTTCATTATGCTACTACGATGACTTCCTTCGAACTGCTATGCTCTCTCTTGATCTATCTTTTGATATTATCAGTACCTGAGTCGAAGACTCCTCAAAGTGTCCGCTAATATCCCATGTGCATTATGAGTGCCAATAGATACTCCAATTCCCAATTAACTGCAAGCCTGAAATAGTTCCTAATTTCGTCAGGGCAACATACCACCAATTTATGGTGAAGCACATTTTGAGCGTATCTTATTACAGCCTGTAATTCCATCTGATTGGAGGATTGTGGACTGCCTTAATTGCAACATTGTTCCCATCCCTGGCTTCGTAGTTGGCATCAAATGCCAAGAGCAAGCCACTTCCTTTCCTCAATGGCGAATGAGCTATTAAATCGTGAAGGATATAATTGTGCACCAATATGACTCAACACCCAACCAATGGGCGAGGATTGTTAGCTCCAATTCCTTTACATCAACGGGAAATAGCACACTTCATTCTTCCCGTTTATCTGGGCCATTCTGGTGTTTTAGCTATTGGGCCTAAAGGTGTTTTAGCTATTAACTCAAGGACGTGACCTAGTTCTCAAATCGGAAACTTAACACACGGTCAGTTGTGGAAAGGCCTTGAAAGCACAGAATTTGAAGACCTGCAGTCTGCACTCGCTTATACCAAGGAACGTGGTCACGATAGCCTAGAGTAGACTACCGTAATACATAGTCACGTTGGGACACCTCGTCTACCAGCATTAATCTGCACCATCAATTAAATGAACGAGAGTTTCGAAACAATACCTGCCAAGAGATCCCACAACCAGAGCAATAAAGGAATCATTTGGCGCTCTTTGGAAGCGCTTTACCTGATGTAATGAAGAAGCTTGAAAATGCCTCTAGAATGAGAAATTCGTTTACAAATAGATAGGCCAGTCCAAGGTAGCATATTCAGCGATTGCGCTGTAGCCCCCTTAGCGCAATTAAGGCTGAATATTGAACGAAGATTGGCTTAGGTCTTTCGCTAACAACATTGTATCTTGCCTTAACGGTGTAATAGGTCCGGTATTTCTCACTTCCACCTCAGCTTCCATACCCTCGAGACGAGCGGACTAGTTGGCGGGGGCATTATGCATTGTGAATTGATAGAGAAATAACGGAATACAGGTACGACGGTCACTCGTGTTGGAGGTGGGCTTTCCTTTCGAAGGCTGATGGTACCCGATTCATCGAGAAGTTTGCATTGACTCACCTTCCCCAACTTAAAGACAATTTCAAGCAGGCATTGGTTTAATGCCATTTATGTTCGCAACTTATTTGTGAGTGGTGTGTACGAGCAAAGAAGTGAGTAATTGGGCCAAGTAAGAGTGTCATCCTGTAATGACGGCTGCTCAGTGAATTACTGCACTGCAAGTACTGGACATGAAGTCACCTGCCACATCCAAGAATTAGTATTCATGGCATCCAGCACAAGTCAAACACCGCTGCAATAGTGGTCACATTTTCATATCGCAGACTCATTAACTGTTAAAGTTGTTTGCTCACTTTTCCGGGAGTGAACCCAAAATTTAACACCCAACCGGATGGTTATAATAGCAGAAGTTATAATGGGAATAATGTTAGGTGTGTAATTGGTTGTGGTTGGATAAACTGCTAGAACTGACACAATTCCAACCACTTCAGATCGCGATTAAGCACTGGACTAACAGACTGTCAAGTAACAGCGTGATTTGCATTAGTTTCCGGTACGCCCCGATGCACGCATAACGTAGGAGGAATCAAAGCATGGCCAACAGACAAACCGACTGCTTGATACACCACATTACTCTTTTAAAAGGAGGGTTTTATTAAGCAGAAGCTTATGATTGTTTTGGATTTCAGTCTCAAGCTTACAGACTCAGCAACGGTACTCTCGGAATTCGTTTCTTCAGTGGCTACAGAAAGCCTTGCATTTGACCTAACAAGTCTAAGGCATTTTAACTTTATTCTAAATGCAAAATCAATAATCTATTTAATGACAACGCTCTATTCCATACCTCTATTGGAGTGTCTGCAACCCAGAAGCCCAATCCACTAGAAATTCCTCAAGCCTTTTCTTTTAGGCGCTAACTTCGAACATGCAAGAACGTCTCACTTCCTCTTTCTGCCTTCTGATGAGTTTGCATAAACCGAGCTGTTGCTTACCGCAAGACAAATTCAATTGGGCGGCATAACTGGACCAGGCTGAAATCACGTATGCGCACGAGCCGTATCACCTTGCTTACTCAAATGAAGGTGTCTTTGTGGTTAGCTTGGAAATTCCTTATTGCATTGGGACCTCTCTGAATGAAATCGCAACATCCAAAGTAACGTCTCCAATTGAGTCATTCAAGAGGTCTTTGGGTCAGAGCACCATGTTACCACGATGAATCAGAAGGGCCAGTAGCAAATTAACGCTAGCGACTCATGTTTTATTATGGCAATGAGATGCTAAGTGGACCCGCTGCTACTTAACTACCTCAAATGTGAATAGAGAGATTTGACAAAAATTTGTTGATTGCGTAGCCTTTGTCAGCCCTTGGGTTCCACTCTCGATGTTCTTTTCGTAGTGAGTTCTTAAAGGGCTTGATGAAAACTACCAGGATGAAAAACTTACACCTTCAGCTCTTCACATTAATAGAATCTCATGGCCGCAAATTTTACCACATCCATAAAGCATATTGAGGGACATCGTCAACTTTTGATGCCTATTACTAGACAGAGTCCCAATGCGAACGTAGCTTTTGGATTATAAAACATCTAAGAGTATTCCGAAAGGTGCTCTACGCTGTCCACCTATTCCCCTTGACTTTCATTATTTACTACTTTTTGCCCAAACTCGTGTGAATCCTTGTGCAAATTGGGGATAGTTTTAGAATGGACCTGCTTAACTCTTCCCAGTCCAGTCTTTCTTCCTTGGTAAATACATCTTTTGAGAGCATTTATTTAAGCGTACCCGTATGTGGAGTGATCAGGAGCATTCGAATTCTCTCTACTTGACGGATTATCCGTTATCCTGCGTTTCGTCGTTCATCGTTCCACTGTTCAGTGCAAGTGAATGGGTGTACAGCCATGTGAGCTCTGAGACACCGTTAATGACGCTTTCGATTATGCCAAAATGGTGAATGATCTTCAGGCCACGCCAGTACGTCGAACATCCATGTTCTGTCCCAGTATGATGAATTCTTGTGTCTTCGAGAAAGGCTTGAGATGCCACACCATGTCGTAAACTATTTGCATTGACTCCTCCCTTCCAATCAAATATTGTTCTCAACTTTTGGCCTTAATTGCAACCTTACATCCACTGTAATACTCTTCTTTCCAAAGACTCCGCGTTAATCGGTGCAGCGGTTCGTAGGAAATCAGCAAGTCTGATGCTCTCGATATTTTGGACGCTTCCGTTCGGTAGTCTGACCTTACCACTGTGTTGAAATGTCGATCCGGCGTGTCTTTTAGGCGTACTGGGAGGTTTATAAAGCGTCTAAAAACCAGGGTGAAGCGTAGGATGATATGGTATTGGCAGGGTGGATTGAAGTAATTTCTTCTTTTGACATTGAGAGAGTAGTGGAGCGAAGATACCACAGGAGGCTGTTAAGGCTTTCGCCATAATTATTCGCTCCGATGTTAAAATTGAAGTTGCTAGGAAAGGTGGAATATCTTCTGTATGATGCAGTAGACGATTGCTGCTTCCCGGCGTTTGGTATGGAAGCAGAGTCATTCGGCGATCTGAAGGAATGACTAACATGTTGTTTAAAACCTTTGCAATTGCTTCCCAAAGTTCATGTAACAGGCCAATGTGCACATTGATAATAACGTTTAAGAGGACTCAATATGCATCATATCCTTCACACATCTTTCAAATAGTCGAAAATCGTGCCAAAATATATCTAAAGCTTGCGCATTAAATTCGCTAGTACAATATTCCTCTGAAGTGTTACATGCAAGGAATGTCCTAAAAAGTGTTTTTATTTTACGTGAAACGCTATTTGACTGCAAGAGATGATTGGTGAAAGTGGAGGTGCGTCCGTGCTATTTACTGTCTGTCTTCGAGACGCGCAGAACCTCGTTACCATCCCTGAGTGGGTGATCGGCCAATCCCACCATTACCCAGCGATGTCTCCGCTACGGCTTGTCCGCATCAAATCATCCAATCGGAACCGTTAACTAAGATGGTAAATACAATTTCCACTGATTCGACACAATTTTCTATGATGCATCTTCCCATATTTTCTGATAAATCCACTAGAGCCGCTAGAGTTTAACAATTGAAGAGAAAGTCAAAACCTACTATAATCTCCATGCTCTGATTTGTTTCTATAGGAGAGAATGTGATTAATAACCTAGAAATGGGTAATTTGGAGCACTTTTTCACACAAATATTATAATGATAAGAACTGAAAGGGCGTGGAAAAGAAGCACGATTTTAGAATGTTTAAAAGATTGCGGAGAAGCACAACTGGGTAAGGCGAGAGTATTTACACAACGGAGGGTAAGCAGATGCCATAGTAAATACACTCCACGTGATGTGCTTTTACTCCAGCTAGTGGGAATTCTCACGGTCACTTTTCTGGTCACCGCTAACACATGCTCTCGTGGACGTTTTACGTTTTGAAAACAGGGTTATTTGACCAGAGGCGATGAAACTAAGTGCAGCGGCAAAATTAAGTATAGAAAACTGGCTTCTGTCTTTGCACTACACAGCTTCAAGTAAATACCATAGTCCACTCTTTGACTGGTGCCCAACGTGATCGCCTTAATATAGTTAAAAATGGTCAAGTTTTTCAACAAAACTGATAGCATTAGCACTTGTGGACTCAAATTTTAAGTAGTATAGAGTACATGATTCAAAGAACACAAATTTAAGTAAAGAAGTGATTGTGCGATAATCCATCCTCGTAATGCTATTCAAAGCATCTCTTTTTCAGAGAAAAGAAGGGATTCATCCCAAAATATCAGTGAATTAATTTATGACGACATCGGAGGTCAAAATAGCCGGTCGAAGTCGCCACTCACGAATTCGGATCCTAAGATAGAAGTTCCACACTCTCTTTTGCAGATTTGGCTCAATTAAGAGTTTCTGTAATCTCACTCCAAGATTCACCACGCGGTTGATCCCTAGATTTGTTTAATTAAAGCACACTGCAAGGTCGGATAACGAGAACCCCCTTCTACACATAAACAACTTGGCAATTGGTTTCGCTTAAGCTATATTGGGTGCCTGAGCGCGCCTAAGTATATGAAGGTGTGTTCACATCTATAGACAAGAAGTCGCGGATTTCCAAAGCCACCGATAGATGGCGTGTTGTGAAAGGCGGATAGCGTAAACAGTGAAGTTATCAGAACTGGCGACAGAGCACAGTGAAGTACATGCAACACCATCTGGACGTAGCCAATATCACCCGTAGTATGCCCTCGTGGTGCACGTGTTTGTAACAGTTTGCGCAGAGTGAAACGTACAAGCAGCACAAATGGATTCCTGCAGTTATTTTTAGTTGGACTACAATTCATAAGAAGTGGAGCGTTTAGGATTATAAATATTTAAGAATCGCCAGTGATTCTTATGCCTTTATTACAGGGTAACTATGGCGGAGTTGAAAATAATTCAGCCGAAGCCGCGTTACAATGATGCTTTCAATCCAATTGCACCAATTAATATCTTTGTTTCCAAACGATAGGCAGGCCAGAGTGATTTAGTGTAAGTTTACAAAGAAGTGGGTAAATTCGCAACACAGTATTAGGCCAATCCCAGGCTAACAATGCATAGATTAATCGTTTGCTGTTTCGCAAATGAGAGTGGAGAAGATGCCATGATCCGTCTCGATATACTCGATGAGAAAGTACGTTTGAATGTTAAAGGCTAAATGGCCACCATCCATCCCTGCAGGGTGACATATCTTAGATCTCCTTAGTCATTGATGACGTGATTTTGAAACACATGCATCCATTAAGACCTAAATCCACTTCTTCAGTTAAAAATTGCAGCGTTGTTTGAATAGGGACGAACCGAGAAATTCATGCACCAGATGAAATAAGGAGACAACACGGGCAGGAGGTATTATCACAGGTAAGTAGTAGTGGCATAAGCAACTCTTCTAAAATGTAGGCATTACGTTTAACTGTAGAATAAATTTGTCAGAATCAATCGAATATCAGTAAGTTATTCAAAATGGGGAGAAATGAATGGAAAATGCAGCAATTTATGTATTGAATACCATTGAATGGTAGAGTAAATCTTAATTTTTTGTAGATAGCTTGGGTAATCGAAATCTTCAAAGGTGGACGGAAGTATATTTTAAGGTGTTGGCTTCACAGAATCGGGTATACTCTTGATAATACAGTAGTATCATCTTCAGTGAATCATTGATACATGAATTTGTTGACGGATGAACTAGCAACTAACAGACTTAATTTGGCACACTTTCCATTTTGTTAATTGACTACCAATGGCCTTCAATTCCAGAATCACATTGGGGTAAAGACTCCATTTAGTGGTTGAAGTTAACCTCAAAACCGTAGTGAATGCATAGGATGCTATCAGGAGCAACTGCTAAACCCGATTAACGTTTCATTAAGCGTTTGTAAAGCCAAAAGTGTTTTCCAACACATCAAGCAGTTATTCATGCTCATAAGTGAATGTCCTGCCGATCGCACAATGTGCTTTATATTGACAGGAGGCCATGAAGATAACTTCTGCCTATCAATGTATTTAAGAAGCCATTTGCAAAGTTTCAGAACAGGAATATAAAATGCTGCAGAGAGTAGGGTAAAAGAATAGCTATTGTTGGTGCCTGCGACTATGAAAATCAGATACTCTCCGTCCTTGTATAAGTTTCGATTGATTGCCCATCCTTTGAACATACAGGAGGGTCGTGTTCTTACTCAGCCCCTTCTGTCCTTTAAGTGTACTTATAACCGACCAGTAACCAGGGTTAGTCAGTAATTAGAATAGCTGGCAGGCTCGTACCCAGACAACCTCCGCTCTCTAACCACTTGACGCACAAGGGCTTATCGTAACTCCTTTTGCTTACTTATTACGTCGTTAATTAAGGCATTAGTCTTGAAGGCTTATCTATTGGTCAACTGCTTGTTGATCTCAATTGGATCCAGACGACCTGTTGCTTCATAACAACTGTTGCCTTAATTGATGACAATAATAACCGTATGCATTGTATTAAAATTGAAGACTGATTTTGTTGAATAGTCGTTCATTAACTATCGATGAATGAATGGTAGTCTTGAAAAGGACCCGTATGTTTGGAAAGAAAGGCGCTGTCTGGCATGGTGTAAATTAAGCCAATTTCAAGGATTTTGGTACTGTTGGCTTGGAACCTAATTTCGCAGCAAATTCACAGTAGCTTAACTTGTGCTGCACTGCATTTTAGACTATCCTGAACCTTATCAAACACGCACGGGTAGATAACTTAATGCTAAAAAAATTTGCTTGACTTTGAACAGCGGGTATGGAGTGTTGCATCTAGCTACCGGTGGCTTGTGCGTTTAGGATTGTACTTATGCTCAGCGGCATAGGCTTCGAGCCATGCCAGGGGTCACTAGCCATTCTGCTCGTTGATACTGCGTTTTCCGTCAATGTATTTGGCCCCAAGGGAAAACCATCTTGATTTTTCTTCAGAGATATTAAGACAACGTGGTGGACGTGATGACTCCCATTAGAAGTTTTGTAAATGATATCTGCCTTTGGCTGTCAGCAGCTAAAGCGGCATTAGTTGTGGTCCAGGGTGAATGGTTTTTCGAGGAACTTTCTAAAGCTAAATAGCACAGAAATGCGAACAAACAAAAAGGAAGGAAAGATGCCCTTATAACTACTGATAGAAATGTGATGGCCTACGCATTACCCTTCCCTTCATTTTGCTTCTCAAACAGGACAAAACTCCAGATGTAGTGCAGTTGCCAGTAGGATTCATCAGTGACGCAGCAGGCAGATGTCTTTTCAGTTGAATGCCAATTCGATGATTGGCGCTATTAGTTCGTAAGTGTTATTTATCACACCACCAACTACGTTGTGATGATCAGCGCAGGAGGTTGACCAAGGTAATCGCCGTAACAATGCTGGAAAGAAGAGGAAGATCATGTGATAATTGCACAACTTTGGAATTCACTTTTTGGTTACGGGGGTATTTTAGTCTCTACCTTTGTCATTCCGCTTAATGGCATGGCTCCCACATCATTCCAATTGCCCCCAGCCCTTGATATCATGCTAACTTTTGACCTCAGAAGGCCGCAGGGTACTACAGAAACAACGTTTTCGCATGCTAAGATTAGCGCATCATTGTGTAGTTGAACTGCGTCATGGAAGTAAAAGTAGACAATCTCTGTGCTCGCACTGACTAGACGCATGCACATCTACAGTGGACCTGGCACTCGCGTGCATTGTGCTGAGCAGTGCGATGAAGCGTACTCATGACTCGACCACAAAACAAAGTACAGATTTCCATGCGTACAAGGGGCTGCAAAGTTATATTCGCGTAAACGTGTTGCTGCAAGTCGTGAAATCTTTTCAAAATTTCGTTATTTAATCTCACACGCTAGCCAGCTGTACTTATTGCAATGTGCATGCCATAGTTTAAACCGACTGAACGTCACACTTTCCGATTGGCGATTAAACCGGCAGATTATTATAATTACACAGGTCGCCTTATAAAGCATCCAATTTCGCTCCTGATAGTCTGTGAGTGCTTAGGCGAAATCGCCAAAGCGAATAAGTTCCCTTCGGAACCACTCACCATGAGCAGTTTTTTGGCTGGAATAATCCATATTCAATTTTTCCGTTCGATCACTGTCTCAAATCTGCTTCCTTCCTTTAATTTGTCAATGCAACAATCTGTATGTAAAATCCAACGAATCTGTTTTACCTTGGATGTCGATAGAGGATTCCATTAGTGGAGTTGTTTGCATAATTGTGTAATAGAGTGGTCATTTTCAACTTTAAATGCTGAGTTAACCTAAGGCAGCAGAATTCGGCTGAACAA
This sequence comes from Taenia hydatigena, assembly GCA_036345935.2. Taxonomy (NCBI): domain Eukaryota; kingdom Metazoa; phylum Platyhelminthes; class Cestoda; order Cyclophyllidea; family Taeniidae; genus Taenia; species Taenia hydatigena. Next base: position 11,827,640 of record JADWOT020000009.1, read on the forward strand.
TGAGCACTTTCTTATCCTTTGTGTCGAATAGACAGAAATGCATGTGTCGCCTTCATGAGTCCCTTTATCCAAATATTTGCGGTAGGAAATTTGGTTTTACGACTAAGAAGATTTTGACTTACTGCGGTGAAGATGATGGGAATGGTAATTCTCAAGTCATTTATTATTTGGATTCAAAAGTAACTCATTACTCACTTCGAACCACGTCAACACATACTGACTCGTTGCCTTTAGATTGCTTCAATTTTTTCTCAGTCTCACAGATGTTCACAAGTGAAAAGCGTGTGAGAATGGGAAAATGCAAACACCCGCATTCAGCGCATGACGCAAATGATGACGTCTTTGGGGGAGGTGGGGGGGGCCCTTGCTTTAAATGAATGTCAATCTGCTACTTTGCGTAAAAACCCCATTGGGTATGGAATGTATTAATGCTGTCATCTGAATTCATAAAACAAATGCCTGTGGAATTGACCAGACCTGTGAATTATTGAAATGAATGCAAAATCTACTGCCTACGGATGGTTTGTTTAGAAGTGTCCTCCACTCAACCGCTACGTATTAGCCTATCCCGTTGTTGGAGTACAATAAGTCATCCTTTTGCTAGTACTTCATCGTTCTCGACTCATTTATTCAACTAGTTTTTGTAACTATAACATGGGAAGTAGATTCCTTTCATTTTAACATGGATGGTGTGGAATCACGCTTGATCATTCAGAGCACAGTTGAACAAGGGGACATCACGATGTGTAGCTGGAACTCACCAGTGTCCCTACCATTCTCTTAGGGCAAGTAATTGAGCCTAACCACACAAGATGAACAAAATATTTGCACATTTACATTGTTGATGCCTGCCTTTCTCATCACGTTTTCAAACATAAGATCTCCGCTTAAGCATTTGCCTTCATTTGTAAGCGTAATCAAAGAAAATGCGTTTCAAACGATGCATATCTTTCCTACTGCCTTTGAATATGTGACATGCTTGACTTTCAAAAATCCGCCTTTAATTGGTGCAAAAAATGTTGTACAGGTTGCGTTAGCTGTATGGTTTGATTGACGGTGCGACATCAAGACGAGCGCATAAAGAGGAAATCAGGATTGTTTTTCACTTTGAGTCAGGTTAATTGGGAAAATTGTTCTACCATCGAGACGTAATACTAGAGTGTCTTACTGGAATTTATATATGCGCATGTACTCAGGCTTCTTCAAGTCCTTACATCTCAAGAAGGCTAAGACGAATTGAAGAATGAAGGCGGATAATACCAAATATTGCTGGTAAAAGCTGCAAATGATATCAGAACTTACGCTCCCCCACTCATCTGCACAATTTATTCAGCAGTAAAATGAATTATGTACACTTTACACCCGAATGGACTGTTTTCGCATACCACCTTTACTGTGTTTAAGGGAGGAAGTCCCCCTTAAATGTTGCTCTTATTGCCTTTATCCATGCAATTAATTATTGAATCAAATGTAGAGAAATTTGGAAATTTAGCTACTATCACATGGTATCACCATCTCTATTCACCACCTCAGCGATTGTCACAAACATCATTTGGCGTAAAGCAATTAAGAGTTCATCGTATTTAATGCAAAGGCAGTTTGCATTGAACAGGGAACGAGGGTTAACTACAATTCCGTTGAGCCTCCCCATTCATCTCAATTCGTCCTAATGTTCTTCTAAATGCATCCACACAAACACAGAGACCTCCTCTCCCTCGACATTCACGACTCCTGGGCCTGAAGACAGGTTCAAGACACTTTAAATTCTGCCGTTTTATAATAGAAAGGGGGACATACAAATGGTGTGCACTGAACGGGAATTGCCAAAATCGTGGCAAGTTGTTGTCTTTATTTAGTCTTTCTTTAATGTCGAGGATAGTGATCAAAGCTATGGACAAAGAGCACAATATTGCCATAACAAACTAAATCATCCTAACGATGCATATCTCACCATCTGCTAGAGGTACGCCTTACAATCCTCAACTCTTGAGTTCGCATCTGTCTATATGAAGTTGCCGTCTATTTGGGAAATAATAAGGTTATGCGTGATTTGCATGTTTATGCTGTTTGACGAAAGAGTATCATAATGTGGTTTTAAGATATCGAGATAGGGGACAAATCAAAGCGGAAAAGGCCGATGCGAGTTTGTGGCAGGAGTATTAAATGGCAGTCCTTGTTGCGTAGTAATAGGACATCACAAAGCGGTGTCACGAACATGCTGGTTGTTTTTTCTTGCCACAAAGGCAAAATATGAAACTGGATGATAGGTGTGGTGTTGCAGTATTAACGCCTAAACACAAGAAACTTTCCAGAGTGCAATGACATGCCAGAATCTGTTAGTCACTGGAGGAGGAGGCCTCAAATTCTCAAGCAAGTTTCATCTGAACATGTTCATCACCAGTTCTTTGAACTATCGCATACTTCGTGAGTTGGCAAGTTCGTTAATTTGATTCGCCCCGGAGTGTTAGTTACATTGGGAATGTTTCATTACAATCACAGAGGTTAGGAGAGACATCTACACAATGTAACAGTAAAGAAGTGTGTGTGTGTGTGTATTCGAATGAAATAAGATTTAGCCACATATCTTTTCCTCAGGTGCTTTGTGACATTGTTCTTGTTTAGATCAGCATTTGCCCATGATGACAATTACCTCCGCAATAATCGGTGCTCAACCCATATTAGGATGCGTATAACGCGTTAACATCGAGCTCTGGCTTGCTTTACCACAGAAAAATGCAATAAGTAACCGCAAAATGGTTGGATAAGCAGCTTTGCTTAGGTGAGAATTTTAAGCTCCATATATATTCACTTGAATGTTACTTTGTTGAAACCATCGAATTATTTTAATCTGACAAGTCATGCCATGCGAAACGACGACATCTTTCCCACATGCGAATGTGTGAGTATGAGCCTAGCCGCAGAATTGGATGAATATTACTGCTGCTTTGTCTTCTACAGGAAAAATAAGGTGCAGAAGATTATGTGCACTGTGCGTTCGAGAAACAGAACGATTTCAATGCTTTGCAGCAATTGTGATTGGCATAGCTATGACGATCTCATTGGTGCAGTCGTTTACTCCCTCGTTAAAGGTAAGTATATAAGCCATAGATTTTCTGTTCTGTTGTCTTTTTGGGTCCCCGAGTGAGTCAGATCCGTTGATCCTACCTACCCAAATGCATGGTTATTTGTCCTAATCCTTGCTCTTTCATTCATCTTAGCCAGCATGATCAAGATAGTTGGCATTCTGACTGTGCTGTTCGTCGTGGCCCATGCGCTCGCTCCTGACGAGCGCAAGAGCATTCTTAACTTCCATACACAAGTTCGTTCCAAAGTTCAACCATCTGCTTCTAACATGATGTTCATGGTAAGCAATGAATGGGTCCGATCCGATGGCATACCAAGTCTGGCGTTGTTACTTTTTCCACCTTCATTCCAAATTTGTCTTGTTCTGTTTTAGAAGTATTCAAAGGAATTGGAGGCTATGGCTGACAAATGGGTTAAGCGATGTAAATATGAGCATCCAAATCCACAACGGAATCCAGAATATAAAGATTTAGGACAAAATCTCGCCATTTCTGGAGGTGCGTCACAAGACATTAAGCGGCTGCCGAGGGGATGGGCAAAAGAGGGGCAATATTACACATATGCAAACAACTCCTGTGCTGCTGGGAAGGTTTGTGGGCATTACACACAGGTGATTGTTACTATTCCTCCTACTGTCATACACCTCTGCTTTCAACCTATTTAATGCTCATCATTCGTGCTAGAGTGATTTTGAATTGCTACGCCTTGAAATGCAAACTCAATTGATTTAGATGATTTGGAGCACCTCAAACAAACTGGGTTGTGCAATCAATCGCTGCGATAACATTTTCCCTCAATGGCCCAAACCAATTTTCCTTCTGGCTTGTCAATACGCTCCTCCGTGAGTCCAATAGCTAACAAACTAATGCTGCCACTCACACGTTGTTTGCGCCTGCAAACTTTAAAGTTTTTACTACTTTATCTAAATTTTCTTGCATTTAGGGGCAATTGGTATGGAAAAAAGCCCTACGAGCAGGGAGATACCTGCTCCAAATGTCCACGTTTTTATACTTGCATTGACGGACAATGCAAACGCAAGTAGCCTCGATGAGCACTCACGAGGTAGCACCGCAAAGCCTCAAATTTTGGACGCCTTTCTTTACAAATTTTCACAGCATTTTAAGACTGCAATCCACCTTTTGCTTAAAGTAAAAGTGACATTCATTCATTGCACTGGTTGATTTCGGCTCTGTATCAATAACGACTCCTGACAAATCTGTAAAATTAGTAGAAATTCCCTCCCATTTTGTGACAGCTCATCAAAAATACACTGGGCAATGTGCGATGACTAGAAGTAAAATATTTGCACTTCGTTTAACTTAATAATCTTAGTTGTGTAGAATGCAGGAATTCACGGTGTGGTGGAAGAGGCATGGAGCTGTGGAAGCACGAAGCCACAGAACCGTAAAGAATTTGGTCTGACTCACGGTGGAGTCGCGTTTGGGAAGTATCAAGTGTAAATAGAGCTTTAGAATGGCAAGTTTACTTATGGATTGCAGCATGGGCATAGGCGGTAGCAGTGAGTGGCACATCAGTCTCACCATTGAGTGGGCACTGCAGCTCGGTCTGCCAATCCACACGTAATTATCGGCACTACGCCGTGCTTCGCAAAGTTTAGAGTGATCCTAAAACAGCGTATCATGATTGTTCTGGTAGACTGTTTCAAAGTCGGTGCGCCAATTCCGCCCTTAAGTGCTGAAACATTGTCAATTTTAGTCCGGAAATTGAAAGCGCTTTTAAGATTAATGGTAATTATCAGAGTGACTGCTGCATTCAGATGCAACTCAATCTGATGACAGCACTTTGGTAACAAAGTGATTTTAACAACTATTTGACATAAAACTGATTTCCCAAAGTTTTATCATTTCACTTGTAGCGGTTTAATGTCTCCTATTGTCCTTATTATTTTACAAAGTGCAAAGAAGCCGATTACTTCTCAAACCGACCTCCATTGGAGCGTTCACACGGGTAAATTAAGGAAAAGGAACTTAATCCGAAATCTGTAGTATGATTACCACAGAGAGTGTAAGCGTTATTGGAACATGCATAGGAACTGTGTCTACCAGCAGTTAGGTGGGCCGAACAGATACATGGTTAGGGAGGACTGAATTGAGAACAAAGTAAAATGCTTCAATTTATAGGCCAGTGCTCCTTGGACTAGAACCGATTATACGGTTTGTTCTCCACACGGAGCATCGTCCAGCCTCGGGTTGTAGGAGAACAGCACATTCTCCCTCTCCATTAAATTCCCCCAAATGAGCGAAACTCTAGCTGTGGTGAAGTCGCCAAGAGATGCCTGCAGACCCTCAGTTGCAGCAATGACGTCTGGTTGGTGGGCACTTTCTATAGCCCCAAACATGCTGCAATGTTCGGCACTAGAGGCCAAGCATATAAATCGTTGGTGGCGACGCTCAAAAGAAGAGGGTCCGTAACGTTTTGCTAATTCGTTCAACTCAAGAATGCTGAAGCCTTCCCAATCTTACTTCTGCCCGACATGATGGCTTCAAGGGCCTTTCAGTGATCAAAACTACTCTGTACGTCAAAAATGCAGAAGCGACAACACAGTAAATCTGCTGCGATTTCAGGTACGTTACCACATTATTTGCGCTTAGTAAATTATTAAATCAATGTTCATTTTGATTACCAATGTTACTGTTAACGTTCCGCTGATACCTCCAGGCTTCTATAATAAAACGTTCCTCTCATTAGAGTTGTTGGGCAATTTGGCCCAAAATTTCAAATGCTTGATAAGCCATCAAAAGCGTACCTGCACCATGGTGCCAATAGGGGCTCACATTCTCGCATCGCAAAAGGCAAAATTATATGTACTCTGGAATTACAGTACCAGTTACACAAGCTAGCTCTAAGGCTGGGTGGCAATGAATAAATTAGGAGACAATTGTGAGGCTGGTCAGTGTGTATTATGATCATATGAACTGATATGGGGATACAATAGTTTGACCGCAAGCTTTAGTACAAATATTTTGTCATTGCTTCTCTAGCATGCTCCGTGCATTCTGCTCGTCTATCATTTGGCCCCTTGCGTGACAAGTTGAATGTGTTCTACAAGCCTGCTTATTGAGAGGATCTTCAATTAATCGGCACCAGCAGCTGTCAAAAGAAGAGTGATTCAAACACTCTTGGTCCATCTGTTTTAGATAAGGCGTGCTTTTGAATTGGTTTGGTTCGGATCAAACGTAGCAAGAAGTACACTGCTAAATGGTGGTTACACGTCCCTAATAGCATGAAGTGAATGTTCTCGGATGTTTTTAAGCGATTCATTGAAGTGATTACAATGTTTGAAACCAAGTGTGGTTGGTGCATCCATGGCGATCCCAACGGTGCAGTTATTTATTGTTTCATCGAAGACAAGTGCATAAGAGATACAAGTATTTCTTAATCACAGCATTATTGGGCTTTCGAAAGAGTTAAGCAAGCTGAACTTGCTTGCTCTGATGGATGTGTAGCAGTTCTAATCCGCACTATTTCATTTGTCTTAGCCATCATGATCAAGGTAGCTGCTCTCCTGACCGCGTTGTTTATTGTGGCCCGCTCACTTTCTGAGGAAGAGCGAGAGCTTGTTGCCATTTAGCATAAGGATACACGACTGAGAGTACGCCCACCAGCAGCAGACACGAAATTAATGGTAGGCAATGCGTGGGTCACATCTGATGTCACGCCAGCCTTGTTATTGTTTTCTTGCCACTCCCATCACAATGCAACTTTCTTTCAACATTTTTGCTCTATACTTGACCTATTCGCAAAAGTTTGAGAATCGGGCGGATAGATGGATCTCACGATGCCAATTTGAGCATCTCGATACAAGAGTATGGATGGAATATGCAGGCACAGGACAAAATCATGCCATTACTGGAGGCAGACAAATGAAACTGAAGGCAATGATGAAAATATGGAGAGAAGAGGCGAAGGATTACTCCTGTGATGGCGATTGCATGTATAACAATGACTGTGGACATTGCATACAGGTAATATTTAATATCCGCCACAAAATTACTTCAGCTTTCGAGTTAGTTGATTTTCACAATTCTACTTATTAGCATTATTATGCTTTCAAGTGATACCCAAATTTACACGTCCAGATGATTTGAGCTAACTTATCCAAAGTTGAATGTGTGGCCAGATAAAGTGATTACTCATTTCTGGATCGGCTTTCACCAATTTACCTCATGGCTCGTCAGTACTCTCCTGCGTAGGTTAGCTGCTACCCATGGATGATGAACCTCTAAAACAACCGAAGTGCCCACCGCTTCGTACTAACAGCACCTGAAATTTTTGCACATAGGACAATTCGTATGGGAAAAACCTTATAAGAAAGAAAAATTTTGCACCAAATGCCCATCTGATACCGGTTGCGTTGACAGACAATGTTCGGAGAAGTAGCTATGAAGAGCACTTGACAGGTAGCACCACAAGGCCTCACAATTTTGGCGTCATTGTTAAAAATTCTCCCAGTTCTTTAACACTACGTTCTGCATTTTGTTTCAAATATATTGTGGCACTCATAATAATGCTTGGTCCTGACTCGGTATCAATGGAAACTCGAATGAAGTGCAAACATGTGGACCCGTGAGTGGCTATTTTGATCTTATGGGAATTCTTGGGAAGTACAATGAGTAATATGAGTTGGGGAAGATTAACCGACAATTATTTATGTGATCTCAACCTATTTGTTTGGAGGACTATGGAAGCCTAGAACTGTGGAGGCTAAAGGAGTTCGGCCCCCATCTCGATGGATTTGCATCTGGAAAGCATGTCACAAGGAGCGGTAGGATAAGGTTGAAATAACACTCTTGATGGGCGCGTTCACATAGCGGTGCGTCTGACCCATTAAATAATAGTCTGGACTCTAATCTTGACACAGATGGTGGTGGACATGGACCTCATTGGTGGTATGGGAATGTCGCAGTATGTTGTGAAGATATACTTAGTGAACGACAGCCTACGAAACAAACTGGAGGATATTAACATGTGGATACATATGCCACTAAGCACACCGTTGTTGAGGTACCCCAAGCCGCTCAAAATTGCAACATTCAACATTCATCGGGTAAAATGAGCTTTGCAGTGGAATGTGTGGGTGGATTTTTGCACCACTGAGGGCTGGTCATCCAAGCAATGCGTAGAAACGCATTATCTCTCATACATCTATCACATTCTGGCATCCCATCTGTCTCACAAACCTGAGAGCGATGAAACAATCGCAATTTAATAGTAGATTTCTAACCTCTCCATACCTTGCTGTTGTTGATTATTTTACTGACTCTCTTGTTTGATGGTGCCTTTGCCACCGTAACAAAATGAGATAGTGACACAAATAATACCCAGCGTATACGCCCAGTGATAAATCACTAACCTGGGCTGCAAAGGCGGTTCAGGTGAACGATTTAGTAAGAATGTCTTTGTTTACATATATATATATGCGTCCGAAGAATCGTATTAAAGCAGTTTCCTAAATGCGATGACTCATGTGAGCTGCTAGTGGCATTCTGCGATAAAACATGAGAAAATTGTGCTTTCTGGAGTTCCGCAGTAGTCGGTAATTACACTCTTGTCCTGGCTAGAACTGTACCTTGTGCATAAATCACAGGACTTAAGAGAAAGCTACAATTAGGCATGCTAAGAAGGCCTGCGATTCGGAAGGCAGCACTTCTTATCAGACATTTAAGGCATTTTTGCTTAGCTTAACCAAAACGGCTGGCGTAATAATGTTCAGACGTTGAAAGATGCTCGACTGCTTGCAATCGAATTAACTATAAATCCAAAGAAAGTGAGAATCGCTTGCATGCTTCATTTGTAGGTACCTTAGTTTGCGGGTGTAATAGAACACCTCCATAACAGTAAATAAGTAATTTCTACCTTATTACACAAAAGAGCTCACACGAATTAAATTTATTTGTTCACAGGAGTATGATGGGCTCACATCACCGCAATTTGACTCCGACTTTATGACTATTACGATGAAATCTTATCACTGCAGCACAGCTGGTTCATACAAAGAGTAAAAATCCCTTTTCACTCATAGAAAACAGTTCAGATTTAGTATCAGCCCTGTTACTTATTTGCTTATTAATTTGTGGCACTTGTTGATCCCACGTATGAGTGGTGAGGTTTTGCCGGTTGTAACCCGGGTATAAGACGTGCTTCGTTGTAGTCAGCAGTGAACAGTACAGCACTTGCCCTATATAGGTGTTGTAAAACCTGATGTCCAAAATTTACGTAAGGCATGATGCTAGCATTTGGAGAAAGTATGATATTCCCCATTGCTTTGCCTAGTTCAGCACGTGTAAAGTGGGCAGTTAATCTCATTGAAAAACTTCCTTTGAATTTAAATCTCAGCAACTCTAAAGCAAAATTTGGGAATCGGGTAGAAATTGCGACAAGGAACATGAACTGCATTAGTGTCCATTCTTCGAATCTAGGTCAAGCGCATTTGAGAATAGTCCATCAATCCTTCACTGAGTGGATGTGCACTCGCATTGTGCTTCCAAGCATGAGACAACCCTAAGAATTGAGGAAGAGCCCTTGACAATCGCTTAGGAAAGAAGAGGGAGGCAAAATTGGCGGTGGAAAGTGCTTAGAAGAGCAAACTGCCAAAGACTGATGCAGAGTTCATTCCGAGCCAGTCGTGTACCCGAACAAATACATGTTCGATCTAGGTGTCTTTTAAAAAGGTGGAGAACAAATAGCAAAGAGGACTTCTTTCGCACACACCATGTGCCATGCTATTTGATCGTTCTATTGCTCTACAATCCACTTGTGCTACTAAGAAACCACCAAGGAACTAGGAGTTATACCTCGATGGGCTGTGCATCACCTCAAAATTAATGCGTTATTCTATGTATTTGCATACAACGCAAGTATTTCCTACAAGATGACATTATTTGAAGTTGGCAGCTTTGTAAGTGATCTCGCAGTAATTTTCCTTACTGAGAGGTGAATAGGCATTAAAATAACCATAGGCACAAGCGCATGATCTTTACAGTTATCGAGCCTCAGTCTGCGTACTGGCGCTATTACTCGAAGGAAGTGCGGAGTGTAGGTGCACTTAATACTACACTGCATTGGTTCTTCAAAGAAGCGCTAACATAGAGTTGTAGAAAGCGTATGCCTTTAGAAGTCAACCGTCAACCTCTGATTCCCGTTGCACTATTTCCTACTAATAAAAGGCGTAACAGAGGACTGTGAAAAACAACGCCAAACACCTGTATCACATTGATAGTATTACTCTGCCTTCCAGAATTGCAACATTAGGTACACAAGGTAAATTGAGGCATAACGGCAACAAATGAGATCGAAGGCACTTCAAAGGCAGGGTAGTAGGTATTAAAACCATGTCAAGTGATATCAGATGTAAGGCTATTCTGCAGATAGCTTGAAGCTGACCATGGGTATCTATAAAGCTACAATAGCTTGGATGTAGCCTTCAGCCATGGTGCAGCGTCTCAAGCCTTTCTCGAAGACACAAGAATTCATCATACTGGGACAGAACATGGATGTTCGACGTACTGGCGTGGCCTGAAGATCATTCACCATTTTGGCATAATCGAAAGCGTCATTAACGGTGTCTCAGAGCTCACATGGCTGTACACCCATTCACTTGCACTGAACAGTGGAACGATGAACGACGAAACGCAGGATAACGGATAATCCGTCAAGTAGAGAGAATTCGAATGCTCCTGATCACTCCACATACAGGTGCGATCAAATAAATGCTCTCAAAAGATGTATTTACCAAGGAAGAAAGACTGGACTGGGGCGAGTTAAGCAGATCCATTCTAAAAATTATTCCCAATTTGCACAAGGATTCACATGAGTTTGGGCGAAAAGTAGTAAATAATGAAAGTCAAGGGGAATAGGTGGACAGCGTAGAACACATTTCGGAGAACTCTTAGATGTCTTATAAACCAAAACTACGTTCGCATTGGGACTCTGTCTAGTAATAGGCATCAAAAGTTGACGATCTCCCTCAATATACTTTACGGATGTGGTAAAATTTGCGGCCATGAGATTCTATTAATGTGAAGAGCTGAAGGTGAAAGTTTTTCATCCTGGTAGTTTTCATCAAGCCCTTTAAGAACTCACTACGAAAAGAACATCGAGAGTGGAACCCAAGGGCTGACAAAGGCTACGCAATCAACAAATTTTTGTCAAATCTCTCTATTCACATTTGAGGTAGTTAAGTAGCAGCGGGTCCACTTAGCATCTCGTTGCCATAATAAAACATGAGTCGCTAGCGTTAATTTGCTACTGGCCCTTCGGTTTCGTCGTGGTAACATGGTGCTCTGACCCAAAGACCTCTTGAATGACTCAATTGGAGACATTATTTTGGATGTTGCGATTTCATTCAGAGAGGTCCCAATGCAATAAGGAATTTCCAAGCTAACCACTAAGACACCTTCATTTGAGTAAGCAAGGTGATACGGCTCGTGCGTATACGTGATTTCAGCATAGTCCAGTTATACCACCTGATTGAATTTGTCTTGCGGTAAGCATCAGCTCGGTTTATGCTAACTCATCAGAAGGGACAAAGAGGAAGTGAGACGTTCTTGCATGTTCGAAGTTAGCGCCTAAAAGAAAAGGCTTGAGGAATTTCTAGTGGATTGGGCTTCTGGGTTGCAGGCACTCCAATAGAGGTATGGAATAGAGCGTTGTCATTAAATAGATTATTGATTTTGCATTTAGAATAAAGTCGAAATGCCTTAGACTTGTTAGGTCAAATGCAAGGCTTTCTGTAGCCACTGAAGAAACGAATTCCGAGAGTACCGTTGCTGAGTCTGTAAGCATTAGACTAAAATCCAAAACAATCATAAGCTTCTGCTTAATAAAACCCTCCTTTTAAAAGAGTAATGTGGTGTATCAAGCAGTCGGTTTGTCTGTTGGCCATGCTTTGATTCCTCCTACGTTATGCGTGCATCGAGACGTACAGGAAACTAATGCAAATCACGCTGTTACTTGACAGTCTGTTAGTCCAGTGCTTAATCGCGATCCGAAGTGGTTGGAATTGTGTCAGTTCTAGCAGTTTATCCAACCACAACCAATTACACACCTAACATTATTCCCATTATAACTTCTGCTATTATAACCAACCGGTTGGGTGTTATATTTTGGGTTCACTCCCGGAAAAGTGAGCAAACAACTTTAACAGTTAATGAGTCTGCGATATGAAAATGTGACCACTATTGCAGCGGTGTTTGACTTGTGCTGGATGCCATGAATACTAATTCTAGGATGTTGCAGGTGACTTCATGTCCAGTACTTGCAGTGCAGTAATTCACTGAGCAGCCGTCATTACAGGATGACACTCTTACTTGGCCCAATTACTCACTTCTTTGCTCGTACACACCACTCACAAATAAGTTGCGAACATAAATGGCATTAAACCAATGCCTGCTTGAAATTGTCTTTAAGTTGGGGAAGGTGAGTCAATGCAAACTTCTCGATGAATCGGGTACCAACAGCCTTCGAAAGGAAAGCCCACCTCCAACACGAGTGACCGTTGTACCTGTATTCCGTTATTCCTCTATCAATTCACAATGCATAATGCCCCCGCCAACTAGTCCGCTCGTCTCGAGGGTATGGAAGCTGAGGTGGAAGTGAGAAATACCGGACCTATTACACCGTTAAGGCAAGATACAATGTTGTTAGCGAAAGACCTAAGCCAATCTTCGTTCAATATTCAGCCTTAATTGCGCTAAGGGGGCTACAGCGCAATCGCTGAATATGCTACCTTGGACTGGCCTATCTATTTGTAAACGAATTTCTCATTCTAGAGGCATTTTCAAACTTCCTCATTACATCAGGTAAAGCGCTTCCAAAGAGCGCCAAATGATTCCTTTATTGCTCTGGTTGTGGGATCTCTTGGCAGGTATTGTTTCGAAACTCTCGTTCATTTAATTGATGGTGCAGATTAATGCTGGTAGACGAGGTGTCCCAACGTGACTATGTATTACGGTAGTCTACTCTACGCTATCGTGACCACTTTCCTTGGTATAAGCGAGTGCAGACTGCAGGTCCTCAAATTCTGTGCTTTCAAGGCCTTTCCACAACTGACCGTGTGTTAAGTTTCCGATTTGAGAACTAGGTCACATCCTTGAGTTAATAGCTAAAACACCATTAGGCCCAGATAAACGGGAAGAATGAAGTGTGCTATTTCCCGTTGATGTAAAGGAATTGGAGCTAACAATCCTCGCCCATTGGTTGGGTGTTGAGTCATATTGGTGCACAATTATATCCTTCACGATTTAATAGCTCATTCGCCATTGAGGAAAGGAAGTGGCTTGCTCTTGGCAGTTGATGCCAACTACGAAGCCAGGGATGGGAACAATGTTGCAATTAAGGCAGTCCACAATCCTCCAATCAGATGGAATTACAGGCTGTAATAAGATACGCTCAAAATGTGCTTCACCATAAATTGGTGGTATGTTGCCCTGACGAAATTAGGAACTATTTCAGGCTTGCAGTTAATTGGGAATTGGAGTATCTATTGGCACTCATAATGCACATGGGATATTAGCGGACACTTTGAGGAGTCTTCGACTCAGGTACTGATAATATCAAAAGATAGATCAAGAGAGAGCATAGCAGTTCGAAGGAAGTCGCCGAAATAGCATAATGAAGAAGTGGCAGATTAGGTTGACATGTCGAAAGAAGGACTCATTATCAGTTTACTCATCTCTCTACAATACGCTTGGGTCCATTTCCCTGCCTTTGATGGCAAAATAACCCACTTCGTTCCACCGTACAACTAGTACGATAAAGTCTCAATCATTAAGACTTAATCTCCTCGAGTCGATCTTTCGTGCACTCGGTGGAGAGTAACAGAGATGCGTTGCGGAATCATTGTCTCACTGTGCCAAAGTGAATGCCATTAGGATAAGCATAACACTTCCACGACTCCATCCTTCCTCAAGTAAATCTGGGAAGAGTGAAGTATTGGTTGACGCCTCCCCCTCCCCCATTCCTCGCAAGACGTCAGGATAACAGTTGTGCAGGGTAGGCTCGAAGTTTGTGCATTCACCCGAATCGAGTTGTTCTCTGTAGTAATTCACAACTTGCATACCACAACGCAGTCTCTTCACCAGCTTAAACCAGGCGGACTTTTACTTGTCAATTCGTCACGCAATCACTTGAGGATATTTCTCAGTCTTGGTGGCAGTGATTATTTCTATTTATCATGAGCGTTGAGGTTCATGGAGTGCAGTCTTACAAGAGAGGAATCTGAGGTAGAACGCCGCATTTGTGGTCAATTTGGATCAATTCAGAAGCCATATGCACACCTCTCGTTAGTAGGGAAATGAAGGAAATGTATGATCTCAAGCAATGCAGGTGTATTGAATGTTCCTCAAAGTAGTGAATGGGAACCCAGTTGCGTAGAGTGGAATACCTCAACAGCATAGTAAAATGCCACGTACTGACAGTAACAGAGACAAATAAGCAGTTGGGAACACAAAAGTCTATGGTCTCTGCATTTCACCCAACATTAAACAAAAGCAATCATTCGACGGGAACATCTGATATAAGAATTGGTTCAAAAGACTCGTCAGGCATGTGCGTAACAAGAGATGAAGGAAATTAGGACTGGGCAATTGCAGTTTCATCCCTTGAGATAGTGTCCATTTGCATGCCAGGACAATGCAATTCTCGTGTTTGCATCAGATGGAATTGGCAGGCTGCAACTGGTCACCTATACACGAGTCGTATTTTGCATGTTGCTTGACGCAATTAACTGTTACAAGAGACAATTCCCAATTTGATTAGGAAACCAGTACGTCACTTGAGCATTATTGTGTAAGTTCCCGGGGTATGCACAAGTATTGCATCGTACCTCATCTCACCGATGCAGCAGAGGCAGTACCAAAATTTTCAAGTACCATGCTGAGTATGCTGTTTTGCACATTTGACCGCAGCAGTTTCTATCCTAAACAATATTCGGGGAAATTGGCGAACATTCCATTCTTCCTAGTCACATTGCTATGGCCAAAGAATGATAGGGTACTCAAACATTACCAAACGTTTCCTCCCTTTTGCTTCACTATGCAGCAGAAATAATGCCTATCAGTCGTGACAGTTAGTTACGCTTTGCACAGGTGACAGCAGTCAGAACTTATCTACTCCTTTCCCTGGATGCAAACAAATTGGGTGAATCGAATATTAATTTGTTTATAAGAGACTCCAGGCCCTGAAACGCCTATTGGAGACCAAATTGACAGGGTGCAGAGAATCCGCATTCATGGGCTCCACTGTCTGTGTATTTGAAGTATTAGAGCCACACGTTGTAAGCGATGGAGTCTCCAGCTTTGTCATCATGCAGATCCACCTGATCGCAGGTACCCATATCAGGTTTGACACCTGTAACTGCATTATGTTTGGAAGCAAAAGATTGACACCAGGTGCTCCGGTAATAAACAGTGAATAACTCAGGTGAAGGCTATAACGCCTTGTTTGTTTGGCTACTGGTTTCGGTTATGGTCACTTGGAGTGGTGGTGTTGCCTCTGCCGGGTAGGCTGGCCTCGAGTAGTATGCTTCCATTTGTCTTCGAGAAAACCTCTGGACGCTACATGGCAGTTTCTTTGTCTAAGGTAGATGAGATCAAACTATGAAACCAATATGCTTGATGTTTAGTGTTTGATAAAGGGGTATTTATGAACCGCCTGTTTTGAGTTCACACCATCTTTACTGATCCCTCGTTAACAAGTGTTTTTGGATTTTTAAACGGAAAATACATAACTGACTGCAAAGAGCGGACGTGCGGATACTTGGTAAGAACTACTTTAAGCGGTTTGAGGAAAAAGTGTTCCCCCTCCGGTGTCTCCATTCAATCAACAATCCGACAAGATCAGCAATAGATTTCGTCACGAATCCTGCGTGGTTTTCTGTACCCAACTGCTGGCGTACATGGAGAAGTTCGACAGAAACGTAAGGAGACTGTATAGGCAATAAAAAGGGTATGTGAACATTGGGCTTAGTTTAAAGGAAAGGAGGAGCATTCGCTAAGGACACCTTGTTCATGTGTATGAGCACGTGATATCAACATGCCGAACATCATATTGCACAAGGGGAGATTATAAATCGGCCAGTAGTGGAGGGAACGCATGGAGAAATCTAACCGCAAATGTGACAGTCGTTAGCCTGGATCTACTTCCGGAAAGCTTGCGAGATGAAAAGAATCTGCACAGCGTTTTCATGCTTCGACGGCATAAAGCCGTCAATTTTGAACAAAATGGATTGCTGGATAAAAGTAAACGATAGTTGGAGAGAATGGGGTGTAAGTAAACAAAGTTAAAGCCCACAACTTTGCTTGATGCATCCCACACATTGACACAAATTGCAGAAATGCTGGTCGTGGCGCCTAACACAGCAAAATGACTCCAATTCCCATCATTCAATGACATAATGGCATGTTAGAATACCTATTAGATTGTTGTTAGACAATTAGAAATCGGCGCATGTCGCTCCTCAGTCCGAATTCTCAATCAGCACGTATTTATGTGCCGTAAGAGCTGGATGGATTGTTAAGTGTAAAACGGTGATGCCGACCAGATGCGCGCCTTCTCTAATGGGTTGAACCCAACCTGACTCTGGTCCAAATTTATCGAACACCGAATCTGCAAGACTTGACCGAGATGTGATATGGTGAGGAGCTTTGAAATGTGTTGTTACTTGCCGCATGATTGCATTTATATTTGATGATCGACGGAAGATCATTCACTGGGAAGCCAACCCGCTGTCTACACACGAACATGCATTTGTGCATTTGATCAATGCAAATCCTACCGTAGTGGTGCTTAAAAGAAGCCAGCGGATCATAACCTAATGGAGTAGCTGTGCACTAGATAAGTTCAGGTGGGAGAATTAGAAGGAGCCAACGATGTCACAGTTCCTCCTGCCTACGAAGAAGTCAAATCTAAGTGGAAGAATGGATGGTTGGGAGTGTTCAAAGGAGCTGGCCTGTGTGTGCGAGAATGAGTGGCCACGCCGTCAACAGGGCTGCACTAGATGCCACGATCAAGGAGTGCACGTGGTAGTTGCAGCCAATGTGGAGACGAAACGGCATCATTCCATGAAAGTGTTTGGCAGTACGCATTTCAAGGAGCCTCATACCCCAACTTTTCTCCTTGCGATGAAGTCTACTTTCAGCGGGTGCAAGAGGGCTACTATCCCTCTAGCAACGATGCAGTTCACGCATTTTCCCCCATTCGTACCGATCTTTCTTCTTCATGGTGCGACATTTCAAATGTCTATGAGAATGACTTTGACTCGATTGTCGGAGGAGATGTACACTTGATGGGATTTCAATTAATTGTAAGAAAGAAAGACAAAAGCGTTAAACAACCCTCCTCCTCCTCCGTGTCACTGACTAAGCACTGTCTTTGGAATACTTGTGTGCGCTGTTGCTTGATACCACTTTAGCCATATTTTGAATCCACACGTAGCTGCGTTGCTGGCGCATTGCGAAAAACCACCTTTTGTTGGCGTGCGATGCGATCGACTCTCTAGAACAGAATTGTGAAAGCCTGAATCTGAGTACGGCGACTCAATCGCTGCCAATTAGAGAGACAAACTGACGATGGATTGTCAGCGCCAGTGAAGTCCTCTATGGGTCGCGTAATTAATTCGATAGCAACTGAGCTCGTCGAACATGAAATGTAAGTGATCATATGTTCTCCAAACTAGAAAGGTGACTTACCATTCTGGGTGCTGGAGCAAAAGTCTCCTGAACTCCCGACGTCTTACAACTGAGAGTTGGAGAAGTGAGATTGTCTTTTCTAGCTCGACCTAACTTTAATCGGTGGGACAGGGATCTTGCTGAAGAAATGCAGTGAGTGCAACCAATCAAATGCAGATCTAGTGACAGATAACTGTGAAGCACTACAACATGGGTGGACTCACTGTCTAGGTAAGTATATCGCAGATCAAAATACAAAATACGAATGCACAGTAGCACATCGAAACAGAGATGAATTGTTTTGCGCGAAGAATGTCTGGCAAGTGCTGCAGGCTCCTACACCTTCCCTATAAGCAATGCACACAAAGCGATAGCACCAAAACTTCATGCGTAGGACCCCAAAGCAAGGCATTCAAAAAGACAAAATAAGAACACGTGGTACTACGAAAAGCATGAGATAAGTCACTGGGGATTGTTGCACCTTCGGTAATCTGTCTGAACACATTTCTACTAATAGACCATACTTTAATAGCGCACAACTTGACGCGGGTTTGTTTATAAGGCGCCTGACGATGCACAAACATCGGATGAGCGATGGAATCTACAAACGAGTAAATGGAAGACGCGAGTTAGAGTCAATGGAGTTGCCTGAATACACTTTCGTCAAGCACTTGTCCAAATGAGGACTGATTCTGTGAGAAGGCAGTGAAACACGGGCTCACCAATAAGTGGTGAGTATGTGACAGCATTCTTCATACTTTCCTCAATTTTCGTAGTGCTGTTTAAGTGGTTCAAGGAGGAAATTATATTTTGGTGGAGCAGTGTGGCAGAGAAGTGAGATTGGCGAAATTCAATTTGGGCTTCGCACATGTTTTGTTCGATGCACTTCAGGGCTCCGTATCAGATTGGATCGAAATGCTAATCGCCACCTTCCCCATGTTCACTCGATGTTTAGAGAATTAGCAGTCAGCACAGCCTTGGCGATGGTGAGCACCAGTACGTTTACTGCTTTGAAGTAGTCATTTCACCGTATAGCTGTTTATGGCCTGAATTAACGCAACCTTGATTCCGCGATTGGGCTGACAGGGAGGGGATTGAGTTGGCTGTTTGAAAACCTACTGGTGATTTTCACCAAAGTTGAGTCGAGGGTGGGATCTGTGCATGCAATTAAACCATGTTAGACTGCTTCCAGATGTGATCACTGGACATCGAATGCAGCAACCTCTCAAGTTAGCTCTAGCTTTTACGCATTTACGCACTCTACTGTGCACCGGAAACTGGAGTCTTGACTATGCGAAATGAGGGATCATCAGCTCTTGCCAGGGACACTGAAATTCACAGGAATGTGGGAAATAGGACCAGACTGACATCGCAATCCCATGCAGTCTTGTCAAATATTGAGTTTTCGCGCAATCTGAGCAACCTCTCCAATGGACCTGATGATCTTATAAATTGATAGGAAAAAGAAGAAACTATAAGGTCAATCAAAAATATATTCAAATTGTTCGCCTCGTCCCACCCATTTTTGATTAGATGCAGTTAATATTCTAATAGGCAGAAGTCGCGCAAGGTAAATAGAATGCAAAATGACGTCCTTGATACGCCATGCTTTACACGGGCCAACTGAACATTGCTCTCATCACGCTGCTTTCGACAATTGGTACTGTCGATTGGCATGAAAAGCTTCAAAGTGATGGGCATAGGGAATACATTCACCTCGTCGAATTAAAGTACAAGCAGCTGACAAGCGGCAGACAAACTGCAGTATCTATGAAGCTCGAGTTATTGGAGACAAAGTGGATGCGCACATGATTTTGGACGGGTGATTGGGTTTCGCAATGATATTTGTCCTGCTTTAATTATTCGCACAGAAATTCTACACCCCGTTGCAGCTCACATATTTGTTCGTCCACCACTGGTCTTCGTTTCATCTTGTGCGACTGATGCTGTAATTCTAGAACACAATGAGCATTGGCTTGTGCGATACAGATATTCAAGGCTCAATTACAAACCACTCTGCCGCCTCTTGTTGTCGGGGCACGTCTTTGGTTATCAAGAGGAGATGGGGCAATGCAAAATAGGGACGCCTAAAATGCACAAGTGGACACAGAATTTTATTTAGGTAAAGTCCAGATCCTGGTCACTTTGCGGCCTAATAGCACTCCTCCCTCTTATCTGCCAAATGTAGCCCACACCGATCATTTGGTTAAATGGAAGGTAAATTTCCCTTTATTTCTGACCACACTGACCTGCACAGATTTGGACTCCATTGATAGCAATAATCTGAGAATATGCTCGAATTCCCGAAAATATTGCATTTCGAGCACCTCCTCGAGGATCAGATAAGTCATTCCGACATGCATTTGTGCAATGCATTGTCATCACTTCGTAAGCGCATAACGAAGGATGAGGTGCTGTAGCATCCGATCTGAGACATTTGTGTCAGCACTCATTTTAATGATGGCACTTGCCCACGCAGACTTCCCAATTCTCAACAGGAGTGAGGTATGACTTCCTCTGAGATTCGCATTTGATATTTAATGCAATCATAGTGGACTATAGACCCAACGGAATTGCTATCAACTGATCCGAGATTGAGCAATGCATCTTTACCATCGCCATTCTTCTTGACTTATGTGAGAGCATCACTTATTCTCCGCCTATGACTTTGAGAAGGATGGTTCTGTCAGATTTAGTCTGCTGCGTGCGATTTCCGCCCGATGAGTTATTCCCACCACTGAATTTCGAACCCACATTGCTTACGATACCACACTAAATAGCATCCTGTATCATTGATGTGCACAGGGATCGGCGTTCCAAATGCATCAATACCTGAAACATCACTTCGCGTCTTAAGTTGGGAATCTGCGACCACTTGGACTGAAGAGATAAAGCAGTCACTGCTCAAAGTTGATGCAAAGGTAGACGGTGGTTTAGCCTAATACACTCACAAATCGGACGCTTCAGTTACCGAAGTCGGGTGCATGTGCAAGGACGTTTGACAGCAAAGCCACTGATCTATCTCGGCAATGCTACAGGATTTGGTTCACACCGAAGGCCATGCTGCTGAGTAAATGGTCAATCCATGGATATTTATTTGCATGTGTGATCAGACACAGGGAATCACATAACTCGTCACCAACAGACAGGTCAGACGTCTCTCTCTTGAGATCTTGTGTTCGAAATCACCTCTCAATGCGTGCTGATGTCCACCCTTTTGCACTGTCAGCCCCACAGCATGCCTTACACACATCTGCTACCACCGGTGTCTGCGAACTTGACTAATTGTGTCTGTGTGTTACTGAGTGACCACCTACTTCCTACTTTGGCATGTGGTATTACCACTGCAGCATTCCCTGTTTAGACTTGCAAAACTAAACGTTCTCATTTAACGTGAACGCATCTCCGACTTTCGATTAGTCCTGATCAATCGCTTGCTTGAACCTCCACCTTGTGCGCTTCTACTGCTAGTCCTTGCAAGCTAACGCGGGTGTGTCAACGAATTCCCGCCTTTCCTTAGCCGTCCCAAATGAGTGTCTCACATGTAGGCATTCGCCTGCGAGTGTCATCGCAAAACAAAGTGGATACTCTCACTGCTTCCTCCTCAGCAGACAACTTTCTGATGCTAATGCAGCAGATATCTTGTACCATGCACCCAATGAGCCAAACCAGAACAATTCTCACATTCCACACCAATTGTGATTGGCATGGTCATGGCAATCTCATTGGTGCAGCCGTGCGTCGATTCGCTCTTACTGGATATAAGAGCCACCAGTATTCCACTGCAATGGCTTTCTAGGTCTCTAAGTGAGTTGAGCAAGCTGACTTGACTCACTCTGGTGCATGCGCCTTCGTTTCACCACACGCCATTCCATTCAGCTTAGCCTGCATGATTAAGGTGGCTGGTCTCCTAACCATGTTGTGTGTCGGGGCTCATGCGCTTAGCGAAGAAGACCGCAAGAGCATTCTTCAATTCCACACAGCAGTTCGTGAGCACGTGCGTCCGCGTGCTTCCAACATGATGCTCATGGTAAGCAGGGCTTGGGCCAAGTACGGTGTTGCTGCCCTATCACTCCCACTGCAAATTCACCTCACTCCTACTCTTACTTGTCCTGGATTAGAGATATTCGAACAGATTGGAGAATTTGGCAGAAAGATGGGCGAAGCAATGCAAATACCTACACCCGGATCCCAGACACCATTTAGAATACAGAGATGTTGGGCAGAATATTGCCGCTTCTGCAGGTGTGCTGCCAACAGTTAGGTGGCTGGCAAGTATTTGGAAGGCACAGGCAAAGTATTACGCTTATTCTAACAACTCCTGCATTCCCATGAAGATCTGTCGGTATTATATGCAGGTGATCCTTGATTTTGCTTTGTTGTCTAATTCCGTTGCCTTCATCAAACCAATTAGTCTTTACCGACTCTTTGTCGAAAAGACCTTATACGCATTTCCTTTTGCCTTCACTCACTCATGCACACTATCTGTTAGATGGTTTGGGCCGACTCATCCCAACTCGGTTGTGCAGTCAATCGCTGTGATCACATGAAACCAGGTTGGCCTCCACCGGTATACTACTTGGTTTGTCAGTACTCGCCCGCGTGAGTCTAATCACACACTCCCCGAAATTGTGCTTGCTGCCAAGCATGCATAAAATGCGTCTAAAGAACCGTCAGTGCCTAATGTTTCCCAATAATGACATCTGATTTGTCTTTCAATTAGAGGCTGTTTGAGAGGGCGTAGACCCTACATCAAAGGAAGACCCTGCACTGACTGCCCAGATGGGTTCGATTGCACTAGCAACCAATGCTGGAGCCGACGACTTCGTTGAGCGTTTGCAAGTTAGTGGCGAAAAGCCTTGGCATTCGGACACCATCGGCATTCCTGGCTATCTCAACAATGCCATTTCCGATTTGCTTAGAATAAATTATGACGCTCACCGTAATGCTCGGCGTTAATTTTGCATTAATGACAATTGGGTTTGAAGGCAGATCTGAAAACGCGCAAGGAGTGCCCAGCATTCCGTGCGAGCTGCATTTCATATTGCTCCATCTCTTCTAGACGAGCAGAATGCGGTCTATATTTGCATTAAATTTATGGTTGGTGTAGACAATATGCATATCGAAAGGAATCGCTTGAGCACTCTTCCTACTCGTTATGCCACTAGCCTGTTGCTTTGCGTTTAAGTACATGTGCTTGATTTTCTCTTCAGATAGTTTATCTCGTAGGGATCAATTGCCGGCTCCACGACGAAGGTCGACTCACCAAAATATTATTTGATCACACATAAATGCGTTTTCATCAAACATACGCAAGTTCAGAGGTGAGGCGAAAAGGTCACGAGAGAGTGTGCATTATGAGATAATGCTGTGGACATGAATGTACAGGCACTGTACTGATCCTGCATTTGCGCTAATATAGCAAGCCAAACCTCAGTAGTAAAGTCACCGACTCCACTTTATCTTCCTTTCAACCACACAAACCGACTTTTGAATGCTCTCACGCTATATCAGTAAACCACGCACCTACGTCAGACTTAGCATCTGTCAGTAGGCTAATAGATGACAACTCTCAGCATACGTCTGAAGTTCCGAAACCAACACTGCCACTGAGTTGGACTCTCGTAAATACCTCTACTTCCCATGATTCGCATGGAGAGTATTCCAACTCCCGGCAGTTTATTCCAACAATAGCTTGTGATTCTATGACATCACTAAGGTCGTTGATAAGGTTGTATTCTGTGTAAGTGATTACTCAGCACCCTCTCACCACCACGTGCAGCGTTGATTCTGCCTCATTTTGCGCGTTGGTGTTACGTCACACCACGTTGAATTAACCCACTTGACACATAGTGCGGGAATATGACGTCCCGCCACAAAGGCCTCACTGCCTCCACTGTAATCTCCATTGAGCATTTCAAGTTTCACTTAAGACATTTCTCAGTCCATGTCCACACTCCCATCACGTCTTTCACCATCCCGACCGTACACATGGTGAGGTCGCGGTCTTGATCTCTCGCAGCAGGAGAAGACTTACTAGATAAGTAGCAAGTAGTGCATGCACACCTCCGTCAGCCACCACTTAAAGGGGTGGGAGCTGGTTTGTGCAAGAACGATATGCCATTAGTGCCTGCTTGACCTAAACCTCAGTACAGAACTTGGCAACACTCTTGGTTGGCTAAGGCTTTCACATCCTACTGGGCACCCTTTCTTCTTCTTTCCTCCTTGACCGTCCCCTCATAAACAAATGCAGGTGTTGCAGGCTGTGTCAATGTGCGTTTAGATCCAGAGCCCAAGTGGACGGAAGTGATCAGCAATAAATAGACGAAGCTGCCGATGGAAATGGCTTCGGTCGTTGAAGCATAGGTGGGTGAGTAAGTAGGCTAACACGACTTTCGCTTGCAAAACAGCCGAATAAGGCAGATTCGAAGCGTTTTCAGCCCCATTTATTACTGGCACTCCATTTGATCTGTTCATCAACCTCCTCGACTTGGTCATAGCCAGAGCCACGGTATTGGCACTGACCAATGCCTTCACCTTATAGCAATTACTATGCCACCTGAAGTGCACCTATGCAATGGATCCAGGTAGTCGAAAAGGGACGACGGAGCGCAACAAGGAGATTGGTGGTGAAAGTGGTAGCACGACGCTCATTTTGAAGTCTGTCACGAACTTGAAGACTTCTGCCAGAATCGAACGAGCAGCTTTGGCATTGCAGTGTCGCAGGTTTCTTAACCAGCAGAGTTACACAGTGCACGCGCCGTCTGGGACATTACTTCCTCTTCTATTGTCTGCATTTAGGACAAATTGACATGCATCAGCACTCAGATTGGCCAATGCAGCAAATGGTGGCATCTAAACTACTCAAATGGAAGCATTAATAATTTTCTGAAGCAACCACTTTACGTGATATCCGTAGACAACTGCTTCATTCCCTCTCAACTTTTGTTAAGCGCCTAATGTTAATGACATGAAGCAGGTACTTGTAGGAATTCGTCAACCGAATTCATGGTTATGTGCAAGGATTTCGACTAATTAGTGAATAACCTGTCCTAGTCGACCGTCTGCATTCTGCAGAAAAGCAGAACGGGCACTATTTCAACCTGCTGCGTACCTGATGATGCTTTTACTGAATAGCAATACTGATGTGCTTACTTCTACACTTGCACCTAACGCCCACATCTTGGCAAATGTTGAGGCTTAACACGCAGATACTTACTTCAGTCTGGCTTTTATAACACTATTTGTAAATTTATCTTTCCCTATGCCCTTGAGTACTCCCATTCATTCGTTTAAACAACCGTATCTATTCCAGTCCAAACACCATGTTTTCAATCAGAAATGCTGCGAGTCCTGCGTAAAAACACTGGCACTTAGGACCATCATTTGCAATTTCGCTCCTCCCAATTTAGGTGAGTACGGGATAAACTGGTGGAAACTGGTTTAATCATGTAGAACTGAAAAACGAAAGAGTCCTTATGGCAGGTTGGCCTAACTGAGTCACTGGTTAGTTAGTTGCCCTTCAAAATTATTTGCTTACTCAATGTTTAAGCAAAACAAATTGCGATCATTTAAAATATGGAAGTGGAGAAAGGAATCCATCGCAGTGCATTGACACGCAGCGTATATCCCCAAACGACAATTCGATTCCCCATAAAACAGAGAGCAGTCTGCAGAGCAAATATTTATTGCAGACAAGGCAGAGCCTAGTTCAATCACAAAACCAATGAAAGGGGGAACAATGCTAGTCAGGGTTGCAAATAACTACTGCTAAGCTAAGGTGAAGTTCATTGGGCCTTAGCATGCTAGCCGAAAATGGAACGGAGAGCACTGCCCACATTCAATCCCTCTACAGGTTTTGCAATAAGCACATTCCTCGCTGCATCGAACTTATTTTCAAGTTTAGGTCGGAGTGAATTAGTGGATTTTGACTTGGTAGAAGACTGCACATGAAGAGGTGCACCGATGAGCACATCTTTCGCAGCACCGAGCGTGCCTTTCACACTGGTGAGAAGCGAGCTGGCGGATTGCGACTTGGTTGAAGACTGCGCATTAAGAGGCGCATTGATGAGCACACCTTTCACAACATTGGGTGCGCCTTTCACACTAGATAGAAGTGAACCAGTGGAGTCCGACTTCGTCGAAGACAGCACATTAAGAGGTGCACCGATGAGCACATCTTTCGCAGCATCGAGCGTGCCTTTCACACTAGATAGAAGTGAACCAGTGGATTCCGACATGGTTGAAGACAGCACATGAAGAGGTGCGCCGATGAGCACATCTTTCGCAGCATCGAGCGTGCCTTTCACACTAGATAGAAGTGAACCAGCGGATTCCGACTTCGTCGAGGACGGCACATTTAAATGTGTGTTGTCTTTCGCAGCATTAAGTGTTAATTTCGCATCAGATGGGAGCGAACCAGTGGGTTCCGACTTGGTCGAAGACAGCACACCAAGGGTTGTGTCGATGAGCACGTCTTTCGCTGCATTGTGCGTACCTTCCACATTAGAGCTAATCGAATCGGTGGATTGCAGCTTTGTAGAAGACAGCATATTAAGAGGTTTGCCGATGCGAACACCAGTTGCTGTACCGGTCTTACTTATTGACTGAGACGGGGACGAATCTGCAGACGCCAGGTTCGTCAGAAGGGATTCATCCGGAGGCTTATTAATAAGCTTATCATCCACCACACCAAGCATGCCCTTAACCTTCGGCAGACGTGTGCTGATTGCATTTAGCTTCGTTGATTTCAAATCAAGCAAATGGTTTGGATCATCAGGAAGCAAAGCACGTAAAGCAGCTGGCCTATTTGGATCCACATACCTCAGCACCTTATCACTGGTGGGTATTTTCGACCTCACTAACTCAAGTTTCCCTCCCGTAAGCATTGATGCTTCAGGTGCTGTCGTTTGTGGTGCATCCTGTTCAGGCTGCATTTCCATTTCGGGTGAGAGCGCTGGCTTCCTCAACAGATTGATGTGTGTTGGCAGTGAAGGTGCATATTTAGCGAGAGAGGGCGACTTGGCTACAATAGCCTGAACTAACTCGGGATCCATGGTTTCAAAGTACCTGATAGCGTTGGGTAGTTTGTCAAAAATGGCTTCCAATGTGTTGGCATTTAGGTTGGAGAGAATTCCACCAAACTTTGGAACATTGGCAACGATGTAATGAAGGGTGTGCGCATTCATATTGTCCAGCAGACTGCCAAGGTCTGGATGGTTCTCAACTATGTACCTAACGAATCTGGGATCCATATTTAACAAGGCATTTGCATATTGAGGAGGAACGTTCGGCATGGTTGACAAAATCAATTGTACAGCATTGGATCGCATGAGGCTCGACGGATCAGGCATTTCAGTTAAAGGTGTTGGCGTAGTGGCATCAAGCTCCATCGCCATGGGCAAGTGTCTCGGCATATTAGGCATCATGTGTTGACTGAGGCCTGATTCGACACTGGACAAAATGCCATCAATGTTGGGTATTTTTGCAATCAGCAGTCGAAGCAGTTCTGGATCCGCTGTAGCCAGATAGACGTTAAGATTGGGAAGCTGATCAAGCATTGATTTTAATTCGTATGGACTTCTTGCGGAAAAAAATTTGCCGAATTTCGGCACGCTACTCAAGGTAGACTGGAGAAGCACTGGGTCCACTGACATTAGAAGTTCGTTGAGGTTTGGCACATTTAAGAGCATGGATCGAAGAGCATCTGAATCCAAACTGGAAATTGAACCAGGAATACCTGATGTATGGCGCTGAGAATTCAACGTATGACCATAGCTAGTCGGCTTTGTCACCATTGGGTCAAAGCCATAACCACGCGCTCGTCCCATCATTGGGTACGCGGTAGGGCCAGTGCTCCCCATAGGCCTCATAATCATTGGAGCAGCGTAGCTCTTTCCATCGCTCAGGTCATGCCAGACATTGGTCCGTCCATCACACAAGCCAGTCGAATTATCGCATTTTTGCCAGTCACGTTCCACAGGTGCGAGAGATATGTCACGCACGGGACTCATCATCGGGCCGTGGACAAAGCCATAACCACCTGCGCGTCCCATCACTTGATTTGCGGTAGGAATATGGCTTTGCATAGGCCTCATGGTCATTGGGGCAGCGTAACGACAGACGCCATCATGACAGACGACATGGCAGTTGCCACCATTGGTGCAGCCATAGCCGTGGAAGGGCCCACTGACGCACTCATTAGCTTGACATCCACGGAAGTCGTAGAAACCCTTGCATTTCCCATCCTTGCATCCACCCCAATAGCCGCAGTTGCCACCGTAGCAGCCTTGCTTTTCAAGGCCTCCACTACTCCACTCCTCCTCCATTCCCTTCTGTAGAAAGACCATGTTTCCACCACCACGACGCAACGACTTGGTGCTGTTGTAGTCGCAGACACCATCGCGACAGCCGTAGCCAGTAGTTGCGGCTGATTGGCATACGGATGAGTGGCATGATGGGAGGGGCGAATGTTTGGGATGACCAAAGCTGCCAACTATGAGACAGCTGAGTACAATGGCGAGAACACTCTCCTTTCGCATTGCAAATGTGTGATGCTTTCCTCGCTGTTGTGTGCCATTTTATAGGCCATCTGCTTGTTAAGGTGAGGTTACTCGCGTGATGGATTTGACCTCAAGCAACACATCACACTCACGAGTAGGAAGACCATCTGTCAATGATGATTGTAATGAAGTATGTTCTACAGCATCCACCCAATGTGATGCCGCATGCAACCTTGCCCTAATGGTAGGTCAACTAATTGTATTTCTGTTTCCGTTCACATGGTCCATTTGCCTCATGGTGTTAACAACAAATGCACTTTCAGTGTCATGCAATACTATCGTGGTTGCCCCTGCAGCAGTTGTCCTCTTGCCATATTCATACCTTTTGTGGCAGCGGATGATAATGGGACGGAGTTCGCGTAGTTTCCAATAGCGTCCGGTAGTCTCAGCGTGCACTGATTCGGCATCCACGCGCTAGCTTTATCTTTGTGCGCATTGCACATTGCAAAGCAGCGAGGTTGAATTCCTTTTGTAGCACCCCAAAGACTGCATGGTTAAAATTATCTTGAGCACTGAAATTTCGTTTTGCGTATGAAGCTGTTGCAATGACTGCTCAAATTGTGCTCATGTCACCAGTTGTCGTTCAATGTCACAAGATAGCTGAAATCTGAGCTTTGCAGCACAAACTAAATGTTCACTTACTTACGCGTTCAATTTTGTCAGACCTACGTGACACCCCACTCACCAGTTGGAAATTGATAGCTCACCACAATGCCAATTCGCTTCATTTTTTTCGAGACATCTATGGTTATGCTACCACATACTCTTTCCCCCTTGAAGTATTGTTGGCCTTGTATACTTTTGTTCCTTACCTTACTGTTCGGATGCGTTCCAGGGTCTTTGAAAAGCAGGTCGTGTTATTCCGGATGTTTGCTCGTTCTCAACTGACACCAAAAGGTATGGATTGTCAAATCCAACATTAAAGGGCTTAGAGTTTTTGCGAATTTGAGTAAAATGATCCTGCCTCATTTCTTCGTCGATGTTGCTGCTCGTTCCAATGACTAGCTTATGCGTAACCCACTTCGCCATTTCAATTTCATACATTTTATTGTTCTACGGTTCAAAATGTGCGAAAAACCGCATCATCACTTTTGGTTGGCTTGTTATACAGCGTTTTAAACATTATTTGTGGGTCTACATATTGAAGCACTTCCGGACTCACCCATGCTATACAGGATAGCGGATGACTTCTGGGACGTTAATCTGACCCTATGGCATTATGGTGTTTCGAATCCGGTTTCTATCAATCGAGACATCGATTCAGCCTTGTAATCACCGTACTACTAACGACATTCGTTTTTGTTCCCTAAGCCACTTTAGCAGAGCGCTGTAGTTTCTGTGCTTTCAATAAGCCTTCTCTAGAAGTAGAGGTGCTGTGTTAATTTAAGTAACGATGGCATAAAATGGAAGGATGTCATTCACAAACTACCTAGATAGGTTTTCTCAAAGCCATACAATAGTTGGAGGTAAATTCCAGTTTGCATGTGTGCATGTTACTATTGACAAGAGGCAAAATAATGTTACATGGCTAATAAACAGTGAGAATTCCTTTATGCAATCGGAGACACAAAGGCAACGTCTCGAGTCTTCGTAACGGTATCGTAGTAATTTTCTGCGCAGATTGTTTGCGAGGCAGCACTACTCGGATGGGCCGTTGTTCACTTTATTTCGGTGCACTAAATTACAAGACAAAGGACGTTCTACGGATCGGAGGGCGACGTAAGGAAGACAAAGAAGGCAGCCATCTTCCCCCGGGGGCAAATTGGTCTCCAAACAACCAAAAGAACCAACGCATCCGAACAGTAAGGTAAGGAACAAAAGTATACAAGGCCAACAATACTTCAAGGGAGAAAGAGTATGTGGTAGCATAACCATAGATGTCTCGAAAAAAATGAAGCGAATTGGCATTGTGGTGAGCTATCAATTTCCAACTGGTGAGTGGGGTGTCACGTAGGTCTGACAAAATTGAACGCGTAAGTAAGTGAACATTTAGTTTGTGCTGCAAAGCTCAGATTTCAGCTATCTTGTGACATTGAACGAGAACTGGTGACATGAGCACAATTTGAGCAGTCATTGCAACAGCTTCATACGCAAAACGAAATTTCAGTGCTCAAGATAATTTTAACCATGCAGTCTTTGGGGTGCTACAAAAGGAATTCAACCTCGCTGCTTTGCAATGTGCAATGCGCACAAAGATAAAGCTAGCGCGTGGATGCCGAATCAGTGCACGCTGAGACTACCGGACGCTATTGGAAACTACGCGAACTCCGTCCCATTATCATCCGCTGCCACAAAAGGTATGAATATGGCAAGAGGACAACTGCTGCAGGGGCAACCACGATAGTATTGCATGACACTGAAAGTGCATTTGTTGTTAACACCATGAGGCAAATGGACCATGTGAACGGAAACAGCAATACAATTAGTTGACCTACCATTAGGGCAAGGTTGCATGCGGCATCACATTGGGTGGATGCTGTAGAACATACTTCATTACAATCATCATTGACAGATGGTCTTCCTACTCGTGAGTGTGATGTGTTGCTTGAGGTCAAATCCATCACGCGAGTAGCCTCACCTTAACAAGCAGATGGCCTATAAAATGGCACACAACAGCGAGGAAAGCATCACACATTTGCAATGCGAAAGGAGAGTGTTCTCGCCATTGTACTCAGCTGTCTCATAGTTGTCAGCTTTGGTCATCCCAAACATTCGCCCCTCCCATCATGCCACTCATCCGTGTGCCAATCAGCCGCAACTACTGGCTACGGCTGTCGCGATGGTGTCTGCGACTACAACAGCACCAAGTCGTTGCGTCGTGGTGGTGGAAACATGGTCTTTCTACAGAAGGGAATGGAGGAGGAGTGGAGCAGTGGAGGCCTTGAAAAGCAAGGCTGCTACGGTGGCAACTGCGGCTATTGGGGTGGATGCAAGGATGGGAAATGCAAGGGTTTCTACGACTTCCGTGGATGTCAAGCTAATGAGTGCGTCAGTGGGCCCTTCCACGGCTATGGCTGCACCAATGGTGGCAGCTGCCATGTCGTCTGTCATAATGGCGTCTGTCGTTACGCTGCCCCAATGACCATGAGGCCTATGCAAAGCCATATTCCTGCCGCAAATCAAGTGATGGGACGCGCAGGTGGTTATGGCTTTGTCCACGGCCCGATGATGAGTCCCGTGCGTGACATATCTCTCGCACCTGTGGAACGTGACTGGCAAAAATGCGATAATTCGACTGGCTTGTGTGATGGACGGACCAATGTCTGGCATGACCTGAGCGATGGAAAGAGCTACGCTGCTCCAATGATTATGAGGCCTATGGGGAGCACTGGCCCTACCGCGTACCCAATGATGGGACGAGCGCGTGGTTATGGCTTTGACCCAATGGTGACAAAGCCGACTAGCTATGGTCATACGTTGAATTCTCAGCGCCATACATCAGGTATTCCTGGTTCAATTTCCAGTTTGGATTCAGATGCTCTTCGATCCATGCTCTTAAATGTGCCAAACCTCAACGAACTTCTAATGTCAGTGGACCCAGTGCTTCTCCAGTCTACCTTGAGTAGCGTGCCGAAATTCGGCAAATTTTTTTCCGCAAGAAGTCCATACGAATTAAAATCAATGCTTGATCAGCTTCCCAATCTTAACGTCTATCTGGCTACAGCGGATCCAGAACTGCTTCGACTGCTGATTGCAAAAATACCCAACATTGATGGCATTTTGTCCAGTGTCGAATCAGGCCTCAGTCAACACATGATGCCTAATATGCCGAGACACTTGCCCATGGCGATGGAGCTTGATGCCACTACGCCAACACCTTTAACTGAAATGCCTGATCCGTCGAGCCTCATGCGACCCAATGCTGTACAATTGATTTTGTCAACCATGCCGAACGTTCCTCCTCAATATGCAAATGCCTTGTTAAATATGGATCCCAGATTCGTTAGGTACATAGTTGAGAACCATCCAGACCTTGGCAGTCTGCTGGACAATATGAATGCGCACACCCTTCATTACATCGTTGCCAATGTTCCAAAGTTTGGTGGAATTCTCTCCAACCTAAATGCCAACACATTGGAAGCCATTTTTGACAAACTACCCAACGCTATCAGGTACTTTGAAACCATGGATCCCGAGTTAGTTCAGGCTATTGTAGCCAAGTCGCCCTCTCTCGCTAAATATGCACCTTCACTGCCAACACGCACCGGTCTGTTGAGGAAGCCAGCGCTCTCGCCCAAAATGAAAATGCAGCCTGAACAAGATGCACCACAAACGACAGCACCTGAAGCAGCAATGCTTACGGGAGGGAAACTTGAGTTAGTGAGGTCGAAAATACCCACCAGTGATAAGGTGCTGAGGTATGTGGATCCAAATAGGCCAGCTGCTTTACGTGCTTTGCTTCCTGATGATCCAAACCATTTGCTTGATTTGAAATCAACGAAGCTAAATGCAATCAGCACACGTCTACCGAAAGTTAAAGGCATGCATGGTGTGGTGGATGATAAGCTTATTAATAAGCCTCCGGATGAATCCCTTCTGACGAACCTGGCGTCTGCAGATTCGTCTCCGTCTCAGTCAATAAGTAAGACCGGTACAGCAAATGATGTTCGCATCGGCAAACCTCTTAATATGCTGTCTTCTACAAAGCTGCAATCCACCGATTCGATTAGCTCTAATGTGGAAGGTACGCACAATGCAGCGAAAGACGTGCTCATCGACACAACCCTTGGTGTGCTGTCTTCGACCAAGTCGGAACCCACTGGTTCGCTCCCATCTGATGCGAAATTAACACTTAATGCTGCGAAAGACAACACACATTTAAATGTGCCGTCCTCGACGAAGTCGGAATCCGCTGGTTCACTTCTATCTAGTGTGAAAGGCACGCTCGATGCTGCGAAAGATGTGCTCATCGGCGCACCTCTTCATGTGCTGTCTTCAACCATGTCGGAATCCACTGGTTCACTTCTATCTAGTGTGAAAGGCACGCTCTATGCTGCGAAAGATGTGCTCATCGGTGCACCTCTTAATGTGCTGTCTTCGACGAAGTCGGACTCCACTGGTTCACTTCTATCTAGTGTGAAAGGCGCACCCAATGTTGTGAAAGGTGTGCTCATCAATGCGCCTCTTAATGCGCAGTCTTCAACCAAGTCGCAATCCGCCAGCTCGCTTCTCACCAGTGTGAAAGGCACGCTCGGTGCTGCGAAAGATGTGCTCATCGGTGCACCTCTTCATGTGCAGTCTTCTACCAAGTCAAAATCCACTAATTCACTCCGACCTAAACTTGAAAATAAGTTCGATGCAGCGAGGAATGTGCTTATTGCAAAACCTGTAGAGGGATTGAATGTGGGCAGTGCTCTCCGTTCCATTTTCGGCTAGCATGCTAAGGCCCAATGAACTTCACCTTAGCTTAGCAGTAGTTATTTGCCACCCTGACTAGCATTGTTCCCCCTTTCATTGGTTTTGTGATTGAACTAGGCTCTGCCTTGTCTGCAATAAATATTTGCTCTGCAGACTGCTCTCTGTTTTATGGGGAATCGAATTGTCGTTTGGGGATATACGCTGCGTGTCAATGCACTGCGATGGATTCCTTTCTCCACTTCCATATTTTAAATGATCGCAATTTGTTTTGCTTAAACATTGGGTAAGCAAATAATTTTGAAGGGCAACTAACTAACAAGTGACTCAGTTAGGCCAACCTGCCATAAGGACTCTTTCGTTTTTCAGTTCTACATGATTAAACCAGTTTCCACCAGTTTATTCCGTACTCACCTAAATTGGGAGGAGCGAAATTGCAAATGATGGTCCTAAGTGCCAGTGTTTTTACGCAGGACTCGCAGCATTTCTGATTGAAAACATGGTGTTTGGACTGGAATAGATACGGTTGTTTAAACGAATGAATGGGAGTACTCAAGGGCATAGGGAAAGATAAATTTACAAATAGTGTTATAAAAGCCAGACTGAAGTAAGTATCTGCGTGTTAAGCCTCAACATTTGCCAAGATGTGGACGTTAGGTGCAAGTGTGGAAGTAAGCACATCAGTATTGGTATTCAGTAAAAGCATCATCAGGTACGCAGCAGGTTGAAATAGTGCCCGTTCTGCTTTTCTGCAGAATGCAGACGGTCGACTAGGACAGGTTATTCACTAATTAGTCGAAATCCTTGCACATAACCATGAATTCGGTTGACGAATTCCTACAAGTACCTGCTTCATGTCATTAACATTAGGCGCTTAACAAAAGTTGAGAGGGAATGAAGCAGTTGTCCACGGATATCACGTAAAGTGGTTGCTTCAGAAAATTATTAATGCTTCCATTTGAGTAGTTTAGATGCCACCATTTGCTGCATTGGCCAATCTGAGTGCTGATGCATGTCAATTTGTCCTAAATGCAGACAATAGAAGAGGAAGTAATGTCCCAGACGGCGCGTGCGCTGTGTAACTCTGCTGGTTAAGAAACCTGCGACACTGCAATGCCAAAGCTGCTCGTTCGATTCTGGCAGAAGTCTTCAAGTTCGTGACAGACTTCAAAATGAGCGTCGTGCTACCACTTNATGAGCACGTCTTTCGCAGCATCGAGTGTGCCCTTCACATTGGACAGGAGCGAGCCAGTGGATTTCGACTTGGTTACAGACAGCATGTCGAGAGGTGCATCGATGAGCACGTCTTTCGCAGCATCGAGTGTGCCCTTCACATTGGACAGGAGCGAGCCAGTGGATTTCGACTTGGTTCCAGACAGCATGTCGAGAGGTGCATCGATGAGCACGTCTTTCGCAGCATCGAGTGTGCCCTTCACATTGGACAGGAGCGAGCCAGTGGATTTCGACTTGGTTCCAGACAGCATGTCGAGAGGTGCATCAATGAGCACGTCTTTCGCAGCATCGAGTGTGCCCTTCACATTGGACAGGAGCGAGCCAGTGGATTTCGACTTGGTTCCAGACAGCATGTCGAGAGGTGCATCGATGAGCACGTCTTTCGCAGCATCGAGTGTGCCCTTCACATTGGACAGGAGCGAGCCAGTGGATTTCGACTTGGTTCCAGACAGCATGTCGAGAGGTGCATCGATGAGCACGTCTTTCGCAGCATCGAGTGTGCCCTTCACATTGGACAGGAGCGAGCCAGTGGATTTCGACTTGGTTCCAGACAGCATGTCGAGAGGTGCATCGATGAGCACGTCTTTCGCAGCATCGAGTGTGCCCTTCACATTGGACAGGAGCGAGCCAGTAGATTTCGACTTGGTTCCAGACAGCATGTCGAGAGGTGCATCGATGAGCACGTCTTTCGCAGCATCGAGCGTGTCTTTGGCTTCGGAATATATTGATACAATGGATTTTTGTTTTTTGGGAATAACCGCTTTTAGATGTTCGTCGTTGCGAGCAGTATTTGTTGTACTGATCATATTTGCTAATGGAGATGGTGATGATTTGACTGACTTTATCTGCTTGGGAAGTGAATTATCCGGAGACTTGTTAATAAGCGCGTCTTCTATCACATTAAGCATGCCTTTAACTTTTAATAGACGTGTGTTGACGGCGTTTAGCTTTCTTGAGTCAATTTTAACCAAATGTTTCGTTAAATTCGGAAGCAAACTACGAAGAGCAGCCAACTTATTTCGATCCATAAACTTTAGCACCTTATCGATGAGTGGTATTTTCGACCTCAGTAATTCAAGTTCATTTTCCGTAAACATTGATGCTTCAGGTGCTGTCGTTTGTGGTGCATCCTGTTCAGGCTGCATTTCCATTTCGGGTGAGAGCGCTGGCTTCCTCAACAGACTGATGTGTGTTGGCAGTGAAGGTGCATATTTAGCGAGAGAGGGCGACTTGGCTACAATAGCCTGAACTAACTCGGGATCCATGGTTTCAAAATACCTGATAGCGTTGGGCAGTTTGTCAAAAATGGCTTCCAATGTGTTGGCATTTAGGTTGGAGAGAATTCCACCAAACTTTGGAACATTGGCAACGATGTAATGAAGGGTGTGCGCATTCATATTGTCCAGCAGACTGCCAAGGTCTGGATGGTTCTCAACTATGTACCTAACGAATCTGGGATCCATATTTAACAAGGCATTTGCATATTGAGGAGGAACGTTCGGCATGGTTGACAAAATCAATTGTACAGCATTGGATCGCATGAGGCTCGACGGATCAGGCATTTCAGTTAAAGGTGTTGGCGTAGTGGCATCAAGCTCCATCGCCACGGGCATGTGTCTCGGCATATTAGGCATCATGTGTTGACTGAGGCCTGATTCGACACTGGACAAAATGCCATCAATGTTGGGTATTTTTGCAATCAGCAGTCGGAGCAGTTCTGGATCCGCTGTAGTCAGAAGGACGTTAAGATTGGGAAATCGATTAAGCATCGACTTTAATTCATGTGTACCTATACCGGAAAAAAATTTGCCGAATTTCGGCACGCTACTCAAGGTAGACTGGAGAAGCACTGGGTCCACTGACATTAGAAGTTCGTTGAGATTTGGCACACTTAAGAGCATGGATCGAAGAGCATCTGAATCCAAACTGGAAACTGAACCAGGAATACCTAATGCATGGCGCTGAGAATTCAGCGTATGACCATAGCTAGTTGGCTTTGTCACCATAGAGACAAATCTATAACCACCTGCTCGTCCCATCAACTGATATACGGCAGGAATATGGCTTTGCATTGTTCTCATGGCCATTGGAGCAGCATAACGGCAAATTCCACCATAACAGACGACTTGGCTGTTGCCACCATTGGTGTAGCCATAACCGTGGAAGGGTCTACTGACGCACTCATTAGCTTGACACCCGCGGAAGTGGTAAAAACCCTTGCATTTCCCATCCTTGCATCCACCCCAATAGCAGACACCATCGCGACAGCCGTAGCCAGTAGTTGCGGCTGATTGGCACACGGATGAGTGGTATGATGGGAAGGGCGAATGTGTGGGATGACCAAAGCTGCCAACTATGAGACAGCTGAGTACAATGGCGAGAACACTCTCCTTTCGCATTGCAAATGTGTGATGCTTTCCTCGCTGTTGTGTGCCATTTTATAGGCCATCTGCTTGTTAAGGTGAGGTTACTCGCGTGATGGATTTGACCTCAAGCAACACATCACACTCACGAGTAGGAAGACCATCTGTCAATGATGATTGTAATGAAGTATGTTCTACAGTATCCACCCAATGTGATGCCGCATGCAACCTTGCCCTAATGGTAGGTCAACTAATTGTATTTCTGTTTCCGTTCACATGGTCCATTTGCCTCATGGTGTTAACAACAAATGCACTTTCAGTGTCATGCAATACTATCGTGGTTGCCCCTGCAGCAGTTGTCCTCTTGCCATATTCATACCTTTTGTGGCAGCGGATGATAATGGGACGGAGTTCGCGTAGTTTCCAATAGCGTCCGGTAGTCTCAACGTGCACTGATTCAACATCCACGCGCTAGATTCATCTTTGTACGCATTGCACATTGCAAAGCAGCGAGGTTGAATTCCTTTTGTAGCACCCCAAAGACTGCATGGTTAAAATTATCTTGAGCACTGAAATTTCGTTTTGCGTATGAAGCTATTTTAATAACTACTCAATTTGTGCTCATGTGACCAGTTCTCGTTCAATGTCACAAGATAGCTGAAATCTGAGCTTCGCAGCACAAACTGAGGGTTCGCTTACTTACGCGTTCAATTTTATCAGACCTACGTGACACCCTACTCACCAGTTGGAAATTGATAGCTCACCACAGTGTCAATTCACTTCATTTTCTTCAAGACGTCTATGGTTACGCTACCACAAACTCATTCCAGGGTCTTCGAAAAGCAGGTCGTGGTATTCCGAATGTTTGCTTGTTCTCAACTGACACCAAAAGATATGGATTGTCTAATCCAACATTAAAGGGTTTACAGTTTAAGCGATTTTAAGTAAAAACCGGACTTTAATAGGAGTGGACATCGCGCTCCCTCTCCTTAGCAAGATGCTCCTTCTCCGATTGGGAGATTTCACCTTGGTGTCGCTTTCTTATTTCGCAGCTAAAATTGAAAAGAGAGCTTAACTTTGGTCCTTTGCGTAGTCATATTTCTCCCCACAGCACGAAAGAAAGCATTGCAGAAATGAACTTCTAGACACCGGTGCCATCAGCTCTCAAAATAGTCACAGCTTATTCTTAATCCGAAAGGGTAGCCCTCGATAAAATTTAACTGTTTCAGGTGGTCACCACTTTAGAATTTGAGGGTTTCATTTGTCACTCTTGTCCCTGCGCAGCTATCAAAACGTCAGACTTTAAGTGCCGTCAAGTTCTGAAGTATACGCCTTCAAAATCTTTGCACGGGTACAGTGTAGCAGTCAGAGGCAAACCAAAAGGACGACAAATTTAGCCACTCCATCTGTTCATTTCTTCATTTCAATGTCAGTCTTTAGTACCATGAATTACTTGCTCCTACTTAAAACTACTCAATCCTCACACTTGAAGCAAAATGAGATAAATCCCACCAAATTCAAGTTGATTAAAACAAAGAGAAGAAAATGCTCATCACTAAGGCGCATGGAAGCCTTCAGGAACCTACCCCCAAAGTGCGGCTTTACAGCGAATCCTGGCGCAGGCACCTAGGCTATCCGTCTCCTTGGCTCGCCTGGAGTTCGCACGATAGAGGCAGCATCTGTTTGCAATCCTCGTTATGTTGTTTGTGTTCTTGTGGAAGTCCCTCCACATGCCCTCCGTCTTCTTGAGGCACTGCTTATAGCGTTGATTGCAGACCTCCAAACACGCCCTAAACGCTTCCATATCCGCAGCTAAGACGACGAGAGCCAGTGTTAGGAGGACCAACAAGACCCGTGTTCTTGGCGCCATTTGTGCAGTGTGATGGTGGGATGGGCGAGGCTAAGAGCTAGGAAAAAGTGTTCACCAGAGCGAAATAATGCCTAAGTGACCTTTCAGGGTATGCATGGGATTCAAAGTGCCACTGTGATTGACATGTGTTTATAGAAAACCGCTACGACGACTCATTAGGCATCGTGAGACAAATTTCAACGAATGAACGTGGGCACACAGGTAAACAGCCATCGGTGGAGCTGTAATGCCATCCATTTTGGACAGAAGTAGGCACTCTAATTAACTAAGATGGTCATCGGTGTGTGCAGAAATCAGTACAAGAATAACTAATTGATTTCGACGAGGAGGGCGATACGGTGGTTTAACAACTAAAGGCGACCTACACATGACTACCAATGAAGGAGAGTCCCTGTTCATCTCAATGCGTAAAGTATATGTATATGTATATGCTAAACTTTTTTATAATCAAGCTTGCTCAAGACCTTGAAGTAATATGGTAAAGAAGAAGAAGAAGCTAGTCGTGATAGACTGAAATGGGTGGACGAAATTGGGCTTGTATTAAGGAGGTTGGTGAATTTGTCTTAGCGACCTGAGATGTGGTGCCTAATTAAGCCTAGTCGCGAATCGTAAAAACCCAAATTTTCAATAGGAAAAAGCTCAATTCAACCATGATGACTTCATAGGATGATGTGGAAGCAGTCTATGAATGAATGTGCATTGCACCAGTGCTTTAGACGCAAATAGTGAAAACATGAATTACCTCGAGATTTAGCAGAACAATTCATAGCCGCCTCCTTCCGCTGACCTTTGAAAAGGTATCAACAGAACAATACTGTAGCGCCACGAGCATACCTTTAGGTCACAAAATGTTGTAGCACTATGAAGGGGGAGCTGAGACAGCTGGCATGATATGGGGGCCATCCCACTAGACAAAAATCCCAATAAACAAAGACTTTCTCTCCCGAGCAATCAACTGCAGGGTTAAATATACTGCGATAGGATTACGAAGGTCTCACTTTCGTTTGAGTGTCTTCTCTGATGGTGAAACTCTCCCATCAGCCTCGCCAGCCATCGAATTTGCGTACAAATTGGAAAATGTGTGGATTACGACAATTTTGATGGAAACGAGGTCTCGTTCTATTTGGGAACTCTTCTGTTGTCGTACTGCTGGAGAAGAGATGATGGTCTACGATGCGAACGACTTGCAATCCCATCACCATTAGCGAGAACACCGGTTTGAAGTCAGAAATGGTCTGGGTTCTAAGGTAGTTTTGCAAGGATAATATTTTGCATCCACACCTCCTCTCCACTTCGTTCTCACTTCAGTGCTGTCTAGCCAGATTCTATCCGGCCAGTAAAGGAGTGCAAGCCGGACTGCATGTTTGCCCAACTGATAGTTCCATACAAGTTTCGCAGACAATCTTGAGACTGAATATTAAGAAGCCAAATTCTTCGGCAGTGTCGATTCAGTTGTTAATGGTGTTCCTGCAGACTACGGGATCGCTTGTGGCTGCCAGAAATGTAACAGGGTAAAGTTTTCTAAGATTGTAAGAAGCTATGCTGGTATGACATGCAGGAGAGCTATGAGTACTGCTATGATCCTAATGTCAAACCGTCGGACCGAATTACAAACCGCGCAGACCTACTTATCCACACAATCCGACGCAGAGTCCAACAAACCATCAAAGCATTGCCATATTGCTCGTGGCTTCCACTCGGTTGCTAGCGATCATGATCTGATATAAGTATCCCTTTCGAATGAATAGTATCTAAATGCATTGAACTTTTATCAACCCGAAATGAACTTATGGTATTGGAAGAATTTAATAAACAGATCTCAGAACTATTACAAATCAGAAACATTTTGAAGTCATCCTGGTCAACTCATAGAAACTCGCTTCCCTAATCAAAACATGGAAAGGTGGTATCAATAAATTGGTACCCAACTGCTGCGCTTCAAAACCCCAGCTTCACCCGGTTCGGACATAAATAGTCTACTTATAATTGGCAGTAAGGAGCATTTGTATGCCTCAACTGACTTTCTACCATTGCTGCAGCATTAAAGTGAGCACGACGTTTTAATAAACTTTTGCTGCCAGTATAATCCTGCTACACGATCTGTCGGATCAGTAGGCGAAGATGAGATTTAAGTGGGAGCGGGAGCATGATGATGCGATTGAAAAGCAGTAGCGAGTGCCGAACCAAACACAAAAGCAAGCCGGAAAAGTGCAACTCAAGGCGAAACTATTTGACGTCTTTATGTGCACCAGACAAATCAGACCTTGCCTGATGCAGATAAAGACGAAAGTAACAACAATCATTAGGAACTGTCATAACCTGGCTAAAACCATGATGGAGGTAAACCATTTAGTTACAGGTTGCAGCCGCAGCAGTCTGATTTCACAGTTCCATGGTAATGTAGTCGCTCCGTCTTCCACACCAATTTTGGCTGCCGCAGATGATATTGCATTCAGTGGCGTATTTCTGAGGACGCCAACCAACCATTTTAGATGAAGTAGATTGCACACTAATCTCTGCTAGGCTGGGGAGTACTTTACTGCACACAACGAAGGAGGTGACCTCGACGCCAAGGCAATTGTGGTTTAATACCGCCTTAGTAGATAAGGTTTCATTATACAAATGTGGTAATGAGGCTCTCAAGTAACCAGTGCTCCATAGCTTATTAAAAAACAGGTGTTCACAATTTACTTTTAGGTCAACTCTGATGTATTGAGTTCTGCAACACTTGCGCAACTGGCAGCAGTTTTAAAAGGCTCTATCTCATAACGATGGCACCACTTCAGTCCATGTCTACAGTGTCATTAAGGGAAGGAGGAGGCATTGGCACTATAAACCTTTTGCCTCATACCAAGGGAAAATTGCTGTATTTCCTCATTGGGGCTCACTGCCTCACTTGCATGGTCAAGACACAATCCATTAGGACACAAGGCGCTGACACGACTGCTTCTGTTTTGTTAGCACTCCAAGTTGTCAACGTGGAGTGCCCGGAACCAAGGATAAAGATCATGGACGCTAATTGTAAATGCCGATCTCTTATTGGTCTGTGAGACTTTTATAATTTTAAGACACGTAGGGCACTTTGATATCCGCAAGGACAGTAATAGGTGGAATGAGGGGATGGTAATCTGCTTGGACGTTTGGGCTGTGCCTTCCCTCACACACGGACAGAATCCTTTTCTGTTCGTGGAAGAAAGTTAAGTCCATCCATGTCATTTGCGACCAATGTGGATCTGCCATTGCTCGCAAGCTCGAC
Source organism: Taenia hydatigena (assembly GCA_036345935.2). Classification (NCBI taxonomy): domain Eukaryota; kingdom Metazoa; phylum Platyhelminthes; class Cestoda; order Cyclophyllidea; family Taeniidae; genus Taenia; species Taenia hydatigena. The sequence continues at coordinate 11,870,050 of JADWOT020000009.1, forward strand.
AACAGTACATGACATTGACAGTAGTACAGACGTGAGGCGCATAAATGTGGTGGATTCTGTGCGTGATTCAACCGCAATGCCAATTCTTATTGCGCGTCAATGCCTTATGAATGTGAAGACTTGGCTGATGAATCATGGCCTGTGAGTCATCCGAGGGTTCTGCCTCATCAGCTTGTCTCTTCGTGATCCAAAACCAATTAGTCCAGCTGCAAAATCTAGTACAAATTGCATTTCGCTAAAGTCGGTGAGCTAATTAGGCAACACAGATGATTTCTGGGTATACAGTGTAGTCGCACCCACCCCTTGATGCACCAAAAATGCTTTGGAAGTAAATGGTGAAACCATAGATCGATAAAGTAGAGCCTTCGGGTCACCAAAACGTTCCACCTTATCTGCTGACCTGAACGCGATTCTCAACCCATCAGCACAGCTTCGACGCCTCGATCCAGTAGGGTAGACGATGTGAGGATATGCATTATGTGAGTATAATCACCCCATTCAACTCGTCACGTTCCACATCGGAGTTGCGATGTCCCATGGTTGCCCCTACTTTGACAAACATTCCGTAGTGGTTATGGTACGAAGAGTCAATGAACAAAGCACCGTACACTCTTCTCACTGGGCAAAATTCGGTCGTGTGGTATTAAAGCCTTGTATCAAAGTTCGTATTGGAACTCAGAGCAGTGTGTGATTACTGTATTTCACTTCCAGGCAGGATGAATGTGAAGTGGGAAAGTCTGAATTTCGGGGTATCCTAGTCGGTTGCAAAGTAGTGCAGTGTTCACTTAAATTACATGCGCATTTAAATATGCCTTTCTCAGTCTCATCACTGCTGTCTTTATATTTGCTTACACAATCTCTTCTCAAGACTGGGTTTGCCCACGGATCCCAAGTTTGGCACACTTCGATGAACAAGGAAGGTCTTTCTTAATTTCTTTGCTCACTTAAATTTTGGGGTTCGAATGATGCCACCAAACTGCTGCCACTTCCACGTGTCTCAAATTACTCTCCGTAATGAAACTGATGAATCGCAGAAACCAAGCCATGAGGATTGTCGCTTGTCACAAAGTATTTACCCAATTAACTTTGCTATCCACAACTACCTTCGCGTTCCTCCTCATCAAGTCATAACATCCATTTGGATTAGTCTGCCATATTAAGCCACCGTGGCTGAAGAGGTACACTTCTCAACTCAGAACTGCACAGGCTTAATCAGACAACCAAGCTGATATTTTGTCACCACCAGGGAATCCGTGGATGTCCACGGAGATGGACTTCGCAATGTCACCAGTTCAATAACGCCTCCTCAAAAATATTTGCTAAAACAATGCGTATTCCTTAACTGGATACCGTCATTAATCAATATTAAAAGGTAAAGTCAAATTATTCGCCAAATCAGCATCAATGCTTTTATGATTGCGAAACGAAAGATTCGAAGCCGAGAGATGGTCGTAACGGTTAGTATTGATATTACCTGCTTGTTTCTTTCGTTTATTCCTTTTGTGGATTTATGCTATTCAGTTCCTTGCCTAGCTATGAACGGACACTCCTACTTCCAATAATCATGCAGACCAACTTAGTAGTAAAAAAGGAATTCCACCGTCGTTTTTATACCTCTCACCCCTTATCGTCTGCAAACCGAAAATTGCCTTGTTTCTCGAGGCCAGGGATCGTCTGAGTAATGGCTTGATGGGCGTTTGTTGTGTGTCATAAACGGCCTTTTACTCAGCTGCATGATATCTGCCACATCGGATACTATTAAGACGCGACGACCCACCTAACACTGTGTTCTGGTCCTCCCATGCCTTCATGAGAATGCACCAACATGCTTTAAAATAAACGGCGAGACAATGGTTGGATAAGTCTGAGCCCACGAATCGTCAAAATGTTTCATCTCACCGGCTGACCTGAATACGATTCGAAACCCACCACCACGAAGTGAGGCCATGCATTGTGTGAGGACAATCACCACATCGAACTCGTCACGTTTCACATCGGAGTTGCGATTTCTTTGTGATTGCCTCTACTTCGAAAATCATTCCGTGGTGGTTATGGTACAAACAGCTAATGGACACGGTAATGTGATCTCCTCTCACAAAACGAAATCCGACCATGTAGCTGTTGCAATGAAGTTGTTGGTCGCTACACTCCACTTCTACGAGGACTGGATGGGAAGGAGGTAAATCTAAACATTGGCGGCACATTCGGTTGCGAAGCAACGCAGCATTTATTTAAAATTATCTGAGCAGCTAATTGTACCTACGTGGGCCTTATCAATGCCAATATTCCTCCTTTCCCAAGCGCCATCTGACTGGCTGTTCTCAACAACTGCGCACGTTCTCCTACCAGATTGCTACCTCCATTTAAACTTGTGCAACCTTCTCCTAGGACTGCGTTCGCCTACGGACTCCACGTTCTCCTCCTCTCCCTGGTCTTTCACTCAACCTGGATGGTAAAATGCTTAAGACCTTTCTTCTTTGGGCAGCAAATTGTTCCATTCAAAAGCCTGACAGGTTGCCGCCTACCGTGCTCACAGCACCCCACCTCCTCGAAGGCCAATCTTGACTTGCTTTCATGCTTAAAGAAGACATCCAGCAACCCTCTCATTCATCCAAGTCTCACGAGTAAAACAAGTCTCCCCTACAACACAACCCCAACTCCACTACTGCTCAGTCAACTTCGATATTCACTACCACTTCCCATTCCTCCTAATCGAAACATAACCTCCACTTTGAGAAGGATGCCAGTCCCGGCTACCATTCTTCACTAGTCACACTTCTCAACTCACACCCACACAAGCTTAATCAAACAGTACAACTCATCTCTCGGCACCACTGATGCATCGGTAGATGCCTTACACATATCGACATCACAGTGTAACTCATCCACCAACGCCACACATAGCAATTCACAATTGATCTCAAGGCATGATATCATCACAAGTCATGATGGAAGAGCGGAGTAGGAATCGACGACGTGGAGCAGGCCGTGGTATTACATTCACACCCAGGTGGTCATTTTACCAGGAGGAATTACAGAGGCGTACGCAGTCCTAAGTGCTCTCGTAAACACAACGTCGAGTTAAGCCAACACCTAGTGCATCACAGAACAACGCATTTAAGCCTTTGTAAGTACAGAATTCGCCGTTTTATTTGAGCATTGGCTCAACACATTTGCGATGTGTTAAACGAGGCAAATGGACATGAGAGCAGCAAATGCGATAAGCTTGCATGATACTGACGGTGGTAGGGACGTGATCAACACAGAGGTCGCGGAGCGTGTGAATGCAACGTGCTAGAGCTTAGCTGCGTGAGCTTCCGGACGATGCCCAACCCACTCTAACCTGACAGATGTGAAGAAGCACAACTGCTTACAGCTGCATAAGGATGCCGCTTTTGGCTGTGTCTTTGACTGTCTGCCTTTGCGTAATCCCACTTCCTCCCAATTGGCCTCATCTCAACTAGCATACCACCACTGATCTTTCAAGGTAGTCTGCTTCTTGACAGTGCATCCATTGAGGAGACATAAAAGAGTGGCATGGTGGCGGTGGGAAGGAGGGTAATGCCAAGACTGACGCTCGTGTGTGTGGAAGTGTTGAGGGGCCTCACAATGCATGATATCGCAGCTGAGCTGATGAGTCATGGGCCACGGTGAGATCTGATGCTGACACAGAACATCCGGATGACTCAGACCATGATTCCCCAAACAAAGCTTCAACCATTTACGCCCTCATGCCAGGACTGCTTCAATGCACGCCAATATTGACATAAACTCCTACTTAGTTTGAGGCCTTAAAAATAGTAGTCAATCCTCCTCCTATGTTGATGCTGCTGACTCACTGCACCCGTTAGCATGATTGAGGAGCTGCGATCTGAGGCTGCATCTCGCTTACACATCTGGCCTCCTTGATACTCGCTACGATCCTCCCTAGCGCATGGCATGAGTAAAATCATGACACCTGCGTGGACTGGTGCTCTGCGTTCGGCTATTAATCCAGTCAGCAGGTCGTCGATTCGCATTCGCTGCATCGTGAGTACCTATGCACGTATAAACATCTGTCGATGTTTGTCCGCCTCGGGTAGTTTTACTTCACCACATTTGGGCTCATTTCTTCAATATTTGAACTGCGCTGGTAACCAAATCCTCGCCTTTCTCCAAAAAGTGGATTGCTATGATGGTCACACCCTCTGGTTTTGACGATGCAACTTCGTGCAACGCTGTCGTCACGGCATAACCTGATTTAGTTCTTTTAAGAGGGTTCACATTACTCTGTCCATTATTTACTACTCCAATAACGCAGGCAGAGTGCCTGTCCGCGTAACGACAAGGATGAGGACATTGCCATCTAGCCGTGAAACGTTCCGACGTCAAAGTGATGGCTGACGTCAAAAAGTCCATCCCCTCACCCCGTTCTCCCCGTACGAAAGCCAGGTTTTGCAGCTGCACGGATGGGCTGCAAACGAATTCCAAGTCAGCTGGCCAGATGGAGCATTGGGATGACTCATCGTGCGCATGTCTAAGGATTCACATTACTCGCGTTCATTTCACAATCGTCAGTAAGTGCTGATCAAGCAAATCCCACTTTCACCGTGTCACGTGAGTGTCAGTCAATGAGCCAACGTGACTGAAATGCGAGTAGTGCAGCATCGTCGAGGTATCTCTCTTGGTGATAGTGTTTCATGCCATCATGCTATGAGCATACACATGTCACCTTCTGACCCTTCCTTTAGTTCTCTAGCCCACTTTCTGACCTCTACAGTGTTGTTTGGTAGGAACAAGACTGCATCCCAAACATCCCAAATTAAGCGAAATAAACTCAAGGAAAGGTGATTGGCGCAGAGGTGCTGGTCCCACGTCTCCAATGTAGAAGTGGTATCATTGGTGGTTGAGGAGGTCCCACGACAGCCATGCCTAATGCCAAACACCGAGGAGGCGAAACGACCAACAGATGCGCTGATGACCCCATGAGCATTCTCAAGTGACACTAGGTGCACCTCTCACGTCATTGTGAGGATGCGCATTAGGAAAAGCATTCGTGGCAAGAGCATAGCAAGTAATGTTAGCGAGATTGCACAGCACCTCAATAGTGAGCGAATCTGACAGTTAATTCCCCATGGATTTCATCAGTCAATGAAGCTTAATTTATTCCAATGCTGAGGGTCTTGCAAAAGACGTCATTGAGTTTGACATTGCTAAGTTACTGGTTGGCTGGCACCTCCTCAAAACTATTTGCTGCCACAATACTTATATCATAAATATCCTCCACCTTTCATGAATGGGTTTAAATGAAACAGATCCATCTGTGCGAAATTTAAATCACGTTTTTATGTTAACTATTGCTTGAAATAAGTACGAAGGCTCTGTAACATCTTTGTAGGACAATTTACTTACTCTACCGGCTATAAATTTGCATCGTATTACACGAAGTAAGCATTTATTGCAGTGATCCAAAGAGCCGCATTGATCACAAGCAAAAAAATTGCTACTCGGATTTTCCTTCTTTATCCTTTCTTCCCATAAGCGCCTTGCAATAGCATCTCTCTCACTGTTAGGATCAATTCGGTAGCACTACGCAGATTTGAGTTGATGGCTTTCAGCGTCTCTTGTCGCATATCAGTTATGATTTTCGGATAATCTGGTAGCAACTTACGCAAAACAACCACTTTTTCCGGATCTGCCCACTTCAACACCTTATCGAATAGCGGTATTTTCGATCGCACAATTTCCAATTCCTCGTTGGTAAATACGGGCGCGATAGTTTCAGCAATTGCAAGTGCATCTGCCGTAACCTCATTATTTAGCTTGGGCTTGAGCGTTGAACTTCCTAGCAGAGTAGTCGTAACTGGTTTTGGATGTGTGTGGTTCCCAAGAGAGGGTAACTTCGCTAACATAGCTTGAACTACCTCAAGATCCTTGCCCTTCAAAAATCCGTCAATGTTCGTCAGTTTCGCAAAAACTACTTTCAAAGTATTTGGATCCAAATTCGACAGAATTGTACCAAATGTAGGAACATGAGCGGCGACGTAGAGGAGAGTTTGTGCATTCATACTGGTCAGTAAACCAGGCAGATCATCATGGTGCATGATTATAAATTGTACGAAGCCTGGATCCATGCTTAGTAACACATTGGCATACTGGGGCGGAATGCTTGGCACGGTTGATAAAATGAAATGTGTAACGTTAAAATCCGTGGAATTTGGCTGATCAGGCGTCTCAGTAGGTGGCTCTGACATTGCAGTAGTTGGCTCTGTCACATCATGCTTATGACTTGTAACACTAGGCATTGTGGTTTGATTTGAGCATGAACCAACACCAAACAACATACTGTCGGTGTTTAGTACAGACGCCACGATGTATTGGAGCAGTGTTGGATCCATACTTGCCAGGATTTCTTTGATGTATGGTAGTCCTGCAACCACTGATTGCAATGCTTTTGCGTCCATGCTGGAAGCGTAACTACTCCATCCTGGCACATGCATCAAAGCAGTTTGAAGAAGAAATGGATCTGCTGCCATTATGAGTTGATGCACATTTGGCATTTGCAGCAGTGTAGACTGGAGCAAACTCGGGTCTAAAGTGTACACGGAGGTATGGAGGTATGATTGTAAAGCGTAATCATCATAAGGCATGTCATATGCCGTCGAGGGATCATAGCCATGGCCATGATACTGTCCATCACCCACCATCGGATAGGCAGGAAGATCATGGCCTTGCACACCTCCCACAAGTGTTTCAGCATCTTGGCCCCAGTAGCTGCTGTTGCCGCTGTAGCAGCCTTGTATATTGAGGGCTCCACTGCCCCACGTCTCCTTAATTCCCCTCTGAGGAAAGGCGTTGTTTGCGGCACTACGACATAGTGACTTGGAACAGACGAAGTCGCAGACGCCATCATAACAGCCGTATCCAGTGTTTACGCCAGAATGACACACAGGTGACTGACACGATGGAAAAGTTGGCAGTCGTGGATAACCGAGTCCACCGACCATGAGGCAGCCGAACACAACAATAAAAGCACCCACCGGATGCATCGCGGCGATTTGATGCGTATGGATTTCGGTGTGTGCCTTTATACACCTTCAAGGAAGGGGTTGCACGTTCTCACGCAGATTGTTGGTTCGTCGGAAAAGTAGCGCCTCACCACCCCTGAATTTTCGGTCCGTCGATCGCAGTGGCCTTATGTTTGACCGTGTTACTATCACAACATGCTGATTATGAAGGTGTTATTCTAATGCGTACTACGATATTTGCGATTCGTTGCAGCTTTCCAAATTTAGAAGTTTTGATTGCCATAATTATAGAATTCTTCGATCCAATTCTGCTACTTTTGGACATGGGAGAGTTTTGTTTCCCTACTCAATAATTTCAGACATAATATGTACGAGACCAGTAAACTCGTTTGTATGCAGGCAGTCCGTGTAGTCAGCTCCGACGCTTATCCACTGCCTTAAGACGCAAAATGCAGTATTTATGCTCCACTAACATTTAAGTTCTAATCAAATGCATATTAGGCCCCAAAGCCCTTTAAAAATCACATTTACCCCATGAGGTGTGTCTTGTGGATAAACAGTGTGCAAATTCAACGAAATAAAACGGTTTAAGGCAACTTTCCGTGATTTTACTGAGTCGCCACTGGTAATGCTCCTCTTCGATTAAACTTCTTTTGATTTGGCGCATGGCTCAAAGTCCGTTTGGACATCTGTACAATTGTCATGGTACGAAAGCAAAGAAGGGCCTGTTCTTGTACCCTCAGCCACTTCCGGGCTGCCATTAATCCTCCTTCAGAGTGCCCTACTTTACTACATTTTAGGATTAACTGTTTTTAAAGATGATAGTGGATCCAAAATGAAGTGACAGTCTCGTGACATTTGAAGAAGCCTTAGCAGTAGAGCACATTGCTCGCACTTTGTGGAGGCCACGTCTGTTTTGGATGCACTGCACCGCATATGCGCACTAATTAGGCATGAAATTTGCCTACAAGATGCAACTCAACAGTATGCGAAGGCGTTCTCTCTTTTCTCATAAGTAGCCAGGACTACTAAGCCGGTAGGATGAATGCTTTATCATCATTGCTATCCCACCAAATTCTTCGAATTTCAAATTTTATTCATTGAAAAGATTGATATTTAGGACACGAGTGGGAAATGCAACATTTTTATTCGTCTTTTCCTGCAACCCATTCACCTTGCCTGGGCAAATTCCACTGGTTGGTCTATTATCTTCGCATCTGACAGTCATATGGGTGGCAGAATAGACTACTCAAAACTAGCCGCAAGGCTGTAGTGGACGTGGCCAGGGGTAATCCACTATCACATATTTGTAGTTGTTTTAGTATGATCTCTGTTTTGTATCCCAAATAGCTTTTATTTCAGCTATCACTGACTACTCAGCTTTGCTACGCTTAGGATCACGAATTACGGTTTCCAGTTCTGTGCGACCTCATCCCACGGAATGACATTCTATCGCTTTATCGTTAATTTGAACTCAAGCTACTAACAATGCCTTCCTCACTTCTAGCTTTCCGAGTCACTTACACGCTTGTTACTGTACGCCCGCCATCACTACTTGTGCAAATTCCAGTACCGCCGCTGTCTTAAGTGCCACATTGAAGAGCAGCATTACAGTAAGCAGGAGTGATCCATTGCGGGTGATTTTGGTTATAGAACCGTTTTCTTAAATCTCGACACCTTTCATCTACTTCAAGTTTCCATCTAATATGTGCATTCTGACTGTACAATATCCTTTTGTAATTTCGTCTATCTCCAAAGCCAATTAGACCTTTTCCACACGTGTTCTTCCCTTCCTTGCCTTCGAGTAACTAGCATAACCCTCTTGTTTTAGGTAGGGGACGACGACACTTTCTGCCAAGATTCTCTGGATATACGCAAACTTAAGGAAGTGATAAAACTGAGTCTTCGAGATGAGCGATGCTGCACTCAGTGCTAGCACTCGCAGCACAAATGCAGTACTTTGCCCTCGCTTACAGAAATCGAGAAACTAGAGGATTAGGAACAGTCGCGTCGCATTCTTGTTGTAAAATCCAGTAGATTCTACACACCAATAATGCCTCTGTATGCTGCGCGTCTTTATGAGAATGCGATTGTGTCTAACTCCCATTATAGTTTAGATGACAGCAGAAGATCTTGTTTGCTATCCATGCTTTGATTTGCCTCCTAATTTGGCCCAGGTAGGCTTGGGGAGAACAGACTCACGATTTTGTGATTAGGGAAAATGTTTTTGTGGTTGTTGAAATTTTATTGGAGGGCCTGTCTGCTGTAACACGCAATCACAACTCACGATGCAGGTGGCAATGCTGCAAACACCGAAGAATAAAATGTTTATTTGGTCCCTAATAAAATCGTAGTTCGCAGCAGCTTAGCTCAGCTGCAAAAACACACTTGTTTAGGATTGTTCTTGCTTCTCATTCTCATCAATTAATCCGAACCAAACAAATGATAGGTGACACAGCATCACGATTCATTCTACATCCTCAACGAAACGCAGCAGCGTGATACAGTATGATGCAGAAGGCAATGGGAAGATAATCCATCCAACTTGTCGGACAATAAATTAAGATGTTGCTCACGTATACTCTAGATGCTGTATTGACGCTTCAGATTCAGTAAATTGTGCCTTCTCTTAAAAACATTGGCGTAGAGTCATGCGTTTGCCCATTTATTTCTCCTCAGTCCGATGAAGAAGTCGTCTTCTATGCAGGTACTGCCTTTCAAAATCTCTGAGGGGACTTGGGCTGGACGCGATTTCAGCAGAAGTCACAAACAAGCTTGGCTGATTTTATGTTTGAGCAACAATGAAGATGGTGTGTGCTAAGGACAATAGAATTTGCATTCACATGGCAGCGGTTAAACGGGAGAGGAGGAGACTTTGAATCCAGCAATGCAGGAATTGAATGACTAAACGCTAAGTTTATCAAACGCGCAGAATAGGCCCAAAGCCGAGGATTTAGGCATGGGAATCAACAGCCCTCGTTTTTAAATGCACGAATGCACCCACCAATTGCAAGTCGAATAGAACGCATTCCGTGAACAGGGCATATTAGGAAACTTAACTGTGTTGTATAAATAAGTCTTCTAAGGTGAATGTTGTGCACAGGCCCACCAACATCTTTAAAGTACAGTGACTTTGCAAATGGCATCGCAGATGCGCCTTCCTTTAAGCCCCTTTGAGCAGGAGCAGATGGCGTTATGGTGAGCATGCTATTTTTGAGCAGAGTATCGATCCTGACACGGCTCTGGTATACGAGATGCTTCTGGCATCCTCTTATGAGCCCACAGCGCAACAGATGACCTAGCCCTGCAAGATAGTTAGACAGATTTGACAAGATTGGCCGAAACTTTCCCTAGGGAATAAAGTTCTCAAATGCCAGAAGACGTTGCGTCTGCTAGGGATCCTAGTGGGCCCAAGTCCGCTTATACAACGGGTCTTTCAAGAGTTTCTCGAGCAACTGGCTCATGCGGGTGAAAAATGGATGAAAATTGCCTGAGGCAAAAAGTACTGGTGACCCTCACCAACCCGAGACGTGCTAGACCTCTGCCAAATCTGTATCCCTTGCAGCAGATTTGAGAAGCCTTGCTTCATAGCATTCGCACCCCTTCAACCAGTGTCTACGGGTTTCTCAGGCGATTGGGTGTGTGTGGACGTCATAGGCCCACTACCACCCAACAAGAAAGGAAACCAATACATTCTGGCTATGGCTGGCCACTTCACGAAAACAGTCGATTCGAAACCCATGATGTTGGAGGACGCTGAGATGGTTGCTTCAATTTTCCTCAATCGGTGAAGCTATTAGTACAGAGTGCCCAAATCGATCTATAGAGATCAAGGTTCTAATTGCAAAAGTCGACTCGTTATCCACTGCCTTCAGAATTTTAAAGACATGTACATCTCCTGGTCATCCGCAAGACGACGAATGGGTAGAAAGAAGGAATCGCACCCTCATAGGACTAGTAAAGGCTTTTACTAAAGAAGCACAGCCTAAGAGTTAGTATCTAGGCCTGAGATAGGACTACAGTCTACACAAAACTACCATATTACAGTTTAAGGTACCCACGGGCAGCATCCTACCAAATAAGGATGTGACAACCGGCAATGCTACAGAGTACATACTGCGTCTAAAAGGAGGCATAGGAAGAGGTACACTATTAAACAATATTACGAGAGGCACAGTTGAACCAACGTCTACCGCGAAGGAGACCCCGTCCAAATGCACAGGTCGATTCCTACTCGGAACTTGCCGTAAATTTTACCACCCTTGGAGGTTTTTCTCATCTACGCAGTACCTCGTTTGCATTGCAAAACTCCGTGTCCAACTGATAACTCTCTACCACAACAAGCCATGAACCTATAAAGTTGTTCTGCCAGTCGGTTATGAAGACGAAGTCTGCAAACTAGTGGAAGAAAAACGCTAACTAACGTCAGTTAAAAGTGACCCATGAGGATAGCATGGCATTGGTTCGTGCCCAAAGTCACTTTAGGACTTCATTCGTGTGTGACGCGTACGACCTTTGTAGTCTTCATAACGTTCATATCTACAATGTTATCTATGCCAAGCACGGCCCAAATTTACCACCGGTTCTGCCCTTGCTACATGTCAGGCATCTAAGGGAACTAATTCAGAGCAAATACCCTTTTTCACCTACCTGTATAGTTGACTCACTTACGTTGATGAGGAGGTGCAAAGAAGGCAAGTGTTCTTCAATCCTCTACGTTAGCCTCTTTTAAGGGCTCGTAATTAGTATTTGGAAGGTAAGTCCGTTTGACACTAACATGGCGATAACCCTGCATTGATATTTTTAGCAACCTGTACCGCTCCTAAGGCGGCAGAAGACTTAGGCTCACTGACAACGTACAGAATGAAGTAGGAGTGGCCACTGGCATTGCCCAAGGCCAAGCAGCCCAGCAGAAGTGCTTGCGTAATCAAAGCCAAATGTCGAAGCATTTCAAACATGCTTTGGAAATAAAAATGAATGGTATATGGATAGCGAATGCAAACTTTGATGCATTGAAGTAGATGGGAAAAGGAATTGGCATGCTGATATTACAAAGCAAAGGTTGTGTGAAGGCTATGGCGTTCTATGTTTGGTAATTGACATCCCACTTTGCCACTAGATTCTACCATTTAGGACCAGCATACAAAATCAAGCAAGTAGACAGCAGAGATATGATCATCTCAATGCTGAGAAATTCAAAGATGCCTCACAGTGGCAATGGTTGACCAAAGCCATTTTGAAAGCGTTTGTTTACGTCGTGTTTGCGTAACAATTATGGATTGGTATTCAAAACCGGAAATAAAGGATACCCATTTGCCATATTAGGAATAGAATTTCTTATCAATATAACGATGAGCTAAACACGCTACAATCTGCATCAAGCTACCACGCCTCCAAACCACAATTACACCGTTACACCAAATAAAGGTCAGGAGTGGATTTCGAACAGCAGTCATTTATTGCAAATGTCGAAGAAGTTAAGTTGATAGCAAGGGGCACGAGAGAGGCAAGCATCAACCCGTGAACACAAAATAAACATTATTAAGCTGCTGTGTAGCTCATGGCTTCTGTTTAGGTGAATTAATAGCTGCACCGCCAAGGTAGCCATAATCTTGCATTTGTTGGATAGGATGATCAACAAGCATCAGTTTTACCTTCTCCAGCTTGTTCGTAGCAATAAACAGATGTGATTTTATGATTTCAAGCTTTGATGGCTCTAAATCGACCAGGAATTTTACAACTTTAGGCATAGAATGGCGCAAGTTAGCCAGTTTATCCAAGCCGGCGAATACCAAAACTTTATCAATACGAGGTATTTTCGAGTGCACCAATTCAAGCTCCTCGTCTGTGATTATAGGTATCACATTTGCAACCGTTGTCTGCACCTCTTCCGTAACCTTCACTTCTCTCTGCTCCTCCTCTGCAGGATCCTCCGTTGAACTGGCCACTGGCGGTACAGTCGTCATTGCTGCCGCAGGCGCATGCTTCGCAAGCGAGGGCACTTTGGCCACAAGAGCTTTCACCACCTCATCATCCATGCCTCCCAGGTATTCGTCAATATCGGACAGCTTGTCGAACACCTCCTTCAACGTCGTGGAAGGCAGATCGGAGAGGAGTGCGCCGAATTTGGGCACATGCTCAGCAACGTAGTGAAGGGTGTGCGCATCCATATTGGTTACGAAATCTTGCAGGTTTTGATGGTTCTCGATTACGTACCGAACGAAGCGTGGGTCCATGTTCAGCATGACATTGGCGAAGGTGGGCGGAATATTTGGCACAGTTGACAAAATGACCTGTGTAGCATTGACATCCGTGCGGTTGAACGAATTGGGCGTGTGAGTAGAAGGTTCAGACGTTGTCGCAATAGTAGGTCCCGAGGATGTAAAGGTAGGCGCCGAAGTAGTAGCAACAGTCTTCAGCGTTGTAGCAGCAGCAGTAGTAATGGTGGTGGCGGCAGTAGTCATGGCAGGCTTCGATGTTGTAGCCACAGAACGTTGCTTTTCGACATTGCTGAGCGCATAAGGCATCTCGCCTCCACCCACGTGAGGCTCGACACCGAACAAGATGCTGTCGATGTTTGGCACGCTGGCGACGATGGATTGAAGAAGTACAGGATCCATGCTTGCCACCACATCATTGACGTTTGGCATCCATGCCATCATAGCTTGTAGAGCGTAAGGGTCCATACTGGCGGCGTAAGCACCGAATCCCGGCACGTACACCAAAGCAGATTGCAGCAGTGCAGGATCCACCGACATGAGGATTTGACGCAAGTTGGGCACACTGAGCAGTATTGACTGCAGAAGAGCTGGATCCACAGTGTGCACTGAAGTGGGGTAGAGTGGGAATGGGATCTGCGACTGCATGGGAGGAGGGAAAATGATATGCTTAGCATGACCAGTCACAGGGTCATACACACTGGTCCTCGAAAGGGAATACACCTGCTCACCGTTCGGCAACGTATGCATAGGAACATTACTGTCCTGCATGAGCTTTATCAGCAGCAGAGCATCATCGCCCCGTACCTCACCCACTTTTAGCCATTTAGGACCCAAATCACTGCACATCCCACTCGAAGCACAACTCCTCGTCCACCCTGATGGCTGGTAGAATTCGCCATAATTGTCAGGTAAGTGGCAAACGCCATCACGACAGACAACGGTGCACCCATAGCCCCTAAATGGCCCGCTGATGCATTCACCGGCTAGACACTGCTTAAGGTCATAGTTGTCTTTGCATTTGCCATCCTTGCATCCACTCCAGTAGCCGCAGTTGTTACCATAGTAGCCATGCTTGCCAAAGGCTCCATTGTCCCACGCTTTCTGCATTCTCTTTTGTGAAAAGACGGTGTTTCCGGCGCCACGACACAATGAATTAGAACGAACGTAGTCACACACCTTATTTTGGCAATCGTAGTCGGCATTGTCACCGAAGCGACACTCAGACGACTGGCATAATGAAAGTGTTGATCGCTTTGGATAACCGAAACCGCCAACTGTGAGGTAACCCAACACTACAATAGCAGCACTAACCAGATGCATCGTAATGCTGCGAATGCTACTCAATTTCTGCGTGTGCTTTTATAGACCTTCGCCAAAGGAAGTGCCACGATCTCACGCAGACCATTGGTTGCCCTGCCTTGTCACACCTCACTGACCCCCGATTTATATGTTCGTCGGTCGCAATACGCTAATATCTGACTACTGTCATCACAACATACGATTTAAGGTGATATCTTGCCACTGTTTATGATGTCCATGATTTGTTGCACGTGAAGGAGATAAAATTTAGGCTTCTCTATTCACTATAATCTTTGCAATGCTACGACTCATTTCTCAGGTAAATGCATTCATACGAACTGACTCTGTACCCCTCAGCATAGAGGTGAGAAGGTAAGCACAGAATGAGTGCTTTGCAAATGTAGAGCGGGCCTTATCTGTCACGAGTTAATCGCCTTTCTCTAGATATTCTGCCTCTTGGTGGGATTTCACAAACACATTCATTAGCGTCGACCAAATAAGGAGCCTATTCATAATGCCATACTTCTGGCGCATTGATGCCTCTCAGGTAGCAGCCTATCTACAATCATGCCGACTTTCTTCCATCTACACTCTAGTCATTGCTATGATGCAGAGTCTACGAATCGGCAACGCGTTGGAGTTCATTATACGAATAGTTGCGATTTGATTTTGATTTCTCCTCTTTGCCGTGACTCAAAGTTTTGCGTATGTCACACCCTGGGGAGATTAGCAGCATAAAAGTTGGTGTGATTTCCTGAGAATGCCTGTTCTACACCTCTGTTGATGTCTGCAAATATCAAAGAGCTTTTTCGGAGACGGTCACACATGGATAGGAATCAAGATGCACAAGGTGATGTAGATACCTCGCTACCTCGAGAATTACCACAGAGATCAGCCGTCTAAGCTTATATATCATGATTGAGATCATGAAGGGCGAACTGGCAGCGAATGCAAAGAACTGCATTATCGTGCATTTGGCTGTGGACAAGAATTATTTCACCACTGTACGTCACACAAGTCTCACCTACTTCCAACCAACTAACTGACATTTAAGTGGTACGACGTAAATTCTATTCACTCAGTCAACGCTTGCCGCCAAGTACAAAGGATATTCAGCGAATGTCAAATGTCTTAATTGTGTAAGATGGAGTCAGTCTTAGTAGTCACCTCCTCACCTCATGCCAGCGCCCTCATCGTGCTCTCACTAGCAACCAAGAAGGTGATTTGTTCGATATGCAGACCTCGGACATCGAAATCTCCACCAAAATTGGCATCTTATTAGATTTTATTGGGCATATTGTTTGACATCTCTGCGGTTTGACCAAGTCAGGAAGTGTTGTTCATCGCTTTGCCCTAGTTACAAGAGCGCCCAAGGATCCGCCTCTGTACTCACTCCCACCGGAATGGCCACTCGGGCGTGACAGTAAGCCTCAAGCACTTCTGTGTGTTAACGAAATTGATTTTGCAATAATATCACCACTTCGGAGCAACAGAGTCCCTTAGAATGACTTGTACAGGCCTTCAGCTTGTGAAGACAACCAGTCAGCACAAACCGACTCATATCAACGCTAAGAAACGGGACATACGTCAAGGAGTTCGGCTTCTACTTACCGTTGGTTGTGCAATGGATCATTAATTAAAAATTGATTCAAATGAAAGGCGGCCTATTTTAGCCTAGTTGTTAGTGAAAGCAGATTATGTGCACGGAGGTTTTGTTCTCAAAGTGAGCTTTAGCTTTTTATGAGTTGGGAAGCTACCGTTGCAATCAACGTAATAGAGATTTATTGCAGAAGATAACAAAGCGCGTTTAAACGCGATTCATACAGCAGAGCAAAAGTCCTATTCCAAGTAATAAACTAATGCTACGAAATTGAAGTACAGTTGTTGAAATTACAAGGATTTAGCCAAAATTGGGACAGAGACGGCAACCGAAGTTTGGCGTCTCAGAAGGCTTTTCAAGTACTCTATTCCTCAAATTATCAAACATGCTTTAGAATTTGTGCAAAGGCAACATGGCAGAAAATTCGATTCCAAAAAAAAGAATATTTTCCCCCAACCATGCATGTTTTATTGCACTTGATGTAACTTTCCATTTGAACAGATGTGATCCTTGGAACCCAGCTTCGATGAAAGCCTCTTTTAAAGATGCATTCGAGCTCACCTACCCTTCACTCCATTGGCCTGTTTATTAATTTACCAAATGTGAGTCTGCACAGTCGAATCTTATTGTACGTAAATTATCAGCACGTATGTCGATATGTACTTCTACCTGTGTTGGTATTTGTGGTGCACATTCTGCATTCGAGAAAAATTTACCTAGAGTAGCATAACCTACCCCACGATTCATGGTTCCAAACTGTTCGTTAACTTTGGGCACTTTGCCAAAAGCCACTTACAATTTGTTAAGATTCAGTTTTGACAGATTTTCAACTTTATCAACTTGCACCGTGACATGCTGTGTCTGCTAATGCATTCTAATACGAAGACTGTGAAGGTTGTGCCAGATTTTGGTTTTGCACTGAGTGGAGGCTGAATTTACAGCTAAAAAGCGATGGCATATTGAGTAGGAATGCTAAGCACAGTTGATCAAAACTATGTAAGTTTTCGGCGCAAATTTTGGTGGATCAATGGTTTAATAGTGGGTTCTGATGGTATAACATCAGCAACCTACTTTGGAAATTCAGCACATTCAGCATCGCTCTTAATGGCAACAGTTATGCGCCGAAGGAAGTCACTCGCATACCCTGGTTCCAGTTGAGCTGGTATTGTGGGTATATGGGGCTAATCGTAATTGGCAACGGAATGGCAAACGTTATCGCGGCAGATAACTTGCCAGCTACCGCCAATGGTGATAACACAGCATTCACTGGCTCGACACTGCTTGAAGTTGTAGTAGCCCTCTTAATTCCATCCTTACATCCACCCACGTAGCAGTTTGTTTACCAAGGGCCCTGCTACCATTTCACGCTCTCCGCATTACATTCTGTAAAAAATGCGACCTTCTCGGAGTCATAATACCATGGATCAAAACGAACGTAGTCATTGAGACCACCTTCACAACCGCAGCTAGTAGTTGCGCTAGAATGTTAATTGTTTTTGATAGCCGAATCCACCAACTGTGAGACAACGCAACGCGGTGGCGGATGCACTAACGGGATGTATTGCAGTGAATGCGCTCCTATTCATGAAGAAATCGGCTCAGATGATCAGATTTCCTCTGATTCCACAAGGCAACTGAAATTCCCTCTCTGCAGCATTAAATGAAACGCTACGTACCTTCGGAATCCCTTCTGTCATATGCAAGCAACATGCCTCTTTGCGGCTACAAATAGGTGGCTGAGCGGTGTTCGATATCGTTTCATTATCTTTAAGACGTTAACAGCTGTGCTGGCACAAAGCCACTACATTGCGACTAATTTTTTCTCCTTACAACTTCCGCTGCTTCACTATGAACGATACCACTACTATAGTGAGCGTTCAATGTTGACACCACACCCTGGTAGCTGTATAATTAAATTCAAGCCAATTTTTGGTTTCCTGCCATTGCACCCAGAAGGTCCCAGTTGGTTTATTCACCCCCTTGTTCAGCTACAGTAAGGGACTAAAAAGCCGTGTAAAAATGCGTTGGAAGCATTGCAGTTGGATCGGCAGAAGCATGACCAATTCCTTCCACTGCATTCTGTGGGTCGGAAATGAAGTCCTTTACCCTTCATTCAATCCTCTCTAGCACGAAGCCACGAAAGTGAGTGATGCGACTGACTAGTAGCTAGAATGTGTGCCTTCACTCAATTGAATAGTTTTGGGTGAAAAATTGTTTGGTCTCACCTTAGAATGTGCATGTAAGAATGCTGAATTGCGACCATAAAATCCTCGTATCTGAGGTTTGGCCTCAAATTACACTATATTTAATGGCAAATGTAACCACACTAATCCATTCACTGCTAGTAAATGAAGGCCAGTGGGTTGGTCTTTTCTAACAAACTTGCAGACAGTTGACGGCCATCGACTTTCACACACTTTTGAAAAATGCTTGCATTTAGCTTTTGGTGTTAATAGAAATACTTATGACAAAGCTTGCTTTTCGGATAGCGAACAGTCTTAACATATTCTCAGTGGCACGTATGAAAGACCAGGCTTTGAGGCCAGCCGTCGTGTTTTATTCGTAATTTGCGCTGAAGCGAACAGGCATGTGAGTGTCTGTTACGAAAAAATAATTTATTTTGTTTAATGCTTAAATATTTCTGAGCGTGGTTTAACTTAAAAGTGTGCTCTGCAATTTGCAAGGCTTACTGGACTCATGATTTCCGTAATGTGTGTGGCGGAATGTCCGAATTTTGCTATCTAATTTAACCAAACGCGGCTATCGGCAGCGTGTTTGGTCCAAGCGGCTTTTACACCATGTCGGCGTCTTCTGGTCCTGGCAGTCACGGGTTCATTTTCAAATCTTCACGAAAAGTTAGGGATTGGAATTTTTTCCCATATTTTGTGCATTTTATTTGCGAGCAAAAGACACCTCTCAAAATGATGAGTTTATCATTCCATGGCAGTCGAACCGTTTTTAGATTAGCCTGAAGTAACGTTTGAGGTCCTCTGGTGATTATTTTAGGAAATCAAAAACTAGGTTGATGATGACTTGAGCCCAATTTTTGCTACACGTACGGCCAAGTATGTTGGGCGAGATTGCGAGATAATCCAACAATTGCATAACGTGGCTCCTAGCGTGTTATTAATACTCTAGCGATTGAACTTGAGGACTGACTTGGGTTATAACCTCCTTTCCTTTGCCCTAGTCCATAGAAAATTGACATCTTCAATGATAATTGAGAATAAAATTTGTGTGCTGACTTCGATGGATGGATAGAGGGGTTTAGCAAATGCAGAACAATAAAGTAGCTCTGGTTTTAGGCCTTAATTCCACCCTACAACCATATTTAGGACTTTTATAGAAAGTTGATATCTCCATGGATCTCTTCCTCCAACACCTTTTGTCAACGTTAAAACAAGAAGCGGTGTTGGCTGCAGAGCTGGAGGTCTGAATTCTTCGTCCCTTAGAAAGATTTAGGAACCTCCGCTTTACAATCGCAAGGCAAAAGAGAGAGGTCTTCTCTGTACAGTGCACTCTTTCATTAAGAACTTCATCGTCCAATTCATTCGACGCTCCTTCTATGAGGCAACGAATCACAATATCATGGCAACGAGTACGCGAGCGGATGCGAATGCTTAGAGGGTTGCGGTCGGGGCAGAATTCTAGGTGTCACATGCTCGATCCCTTCATAGTCCCTTTTCTACACTGTGGATGCACCTGATGTCTTAGTGGTTCCGTCATCCAGTAGGAGCTACTGCAAGCATTCATCTCTAATATCAACGTCAAATGTATTTGGCATCCTGATTTTTGTAAATTGGGTTGATGTTACTTCTCCAACGCTTGTTTCTTAACAGTTTATTGTGTTTGGGTAATTTTGGTCTTGCAAGCACATTATTTACGGTTAAAGCAGCAAATTAGTTCAACTTTTTTGGTGTACAAATGAGCTTGTTTTAGATAAACAGGCTTTTTGATGATAGTAAATTAGTAGAGCGGCTAACCTGTTGAAATTGGGTAGAGTGGATACGTTTTGTGAGTCGGTCAGCCTTTTCCTGTAGCACGCTTTGAATCCTCTTAGCCATTGGGTGGAATTAATTAATTGGGTTCAACTCAGTTCTAAGGGCCAACTGTGAGCCAGTTTTTCAAACGTTTTTCGGTAGCATTTTAAAAGATGAAGTAGGCAGTAGTAAAACGCAATGCTTGTAATTAAATGGTTTGGACAGTTTGATTTTGGTGAAGTTCGGTCATTCGACAGGCATCATGTTTGTGGGGACTTCCTCGTTTGTATAGCAGAGAAGAGCGCATCCCTCTTGGTTCACCCCATTCGAGATTGGTGCGCCAAGAACAACCGGCAGTGATGTGTAACATGCTTGACGAAGCACCAATTGTTCGCTCATGCTCCAAAATTGAAGGAGGCCGAGAACCTGACTACCATTTATATGCTTTGGAATAGCAGGTGGCAGACAGTAGGGCCTTTTTTGCTGTCGCTTCATACCTGCCGTAATGATGATCGGCTATGAACTGGTACTGTCATAGGCGGTGGTGTTCTTCACTTTATAAAGCATATCTACATGTGAAAAAGTTCATACGCAGCTATTTTTGACAGTAAGCGGACCATTGGTTGTCTGTTTGGTCCCATTAATTGTTTTGCATTTCAGCCTTTATTTAGTGCTAATCAGTTGGGGATGTCGAAGCACCAAAGTAAGGGAGACTTTGCGCATCTAGTGGTTGTGTTGGCAGACCTTTCTGCCCCTCTTCAAGGGATAGGTTTGGCTATAACTCTTAGATTTCATCGCTTCATCACGCATTTGGCACCATTTCTACTGAGCCAATTAAAGATGAGGTAGTGGATGTACTTATTCATCGCGTCTTAGGCAAAAAACACCACCCCTCCAATAGCAAGTGGGTTATTCTGGTTACCAACTAATGGTCTCCCTCAAAAGCCAGCGAGTTGACGCGTCGTCCCTGAATCTAACGATGGTTGTAACGATGAAATGTAGTTGGTTGAACTCCTCCTCGTTTCGCAGGCGCGGTCATTGAGTGTTTCGTTGTCCATTAATAGATTCTTATGTTTGGTTACATTTATATACTTCATTTCGTCGAAGTCATGGCTGAAGTAGGCATTTTGATTGCATCTCTTTATCACGAGGAAGATAAAATATGGAAACATTTGATTTTGCGCCATTAGATAGTCTTTGCTCCAGCTCTTGCCTTATTACAACATCAACTGAAGTAGAAACGCTATTTAGTCTCGCTGTCAAGATACATTAATTAAATTCGGTTCTGGCTACTTCCATTGCAGACCGAAATCGCTACTTGTAGAATGGGTATTTCGGAACATTTTCAAAAAGTTGTTCAAGGCTGTTTGTTCCTTTCCTTTTTGAATCTCTTTTCAGAATCACCAAAGCTGTAGGATGGGCTGTGATAAATGGTCAACTCTTGAGAAACCTATTTACAAGCAAAACCCATCCCCCAGTTCATTCATCAGAATTATTCTTTCCAACCCAAATGCACTTTATGACAGCTAGGTGGGGATTTTACTCTATTCTTCCATCTAGTCATTAGTCTATTTACCTATGTTAGACATCCACATTCCTGTAGACCTTTAAGGCAAACGACTTTGGAATTAAGGTTAAAGCGGACTTAGGGTTGTTGCCAGATTGAAAGAAGTGGAATTTGTGGGAAGTTAAAAGAAGTCTGACTTTTAATGCGTGCCACTCAGGAAGGTGTCTTCACTACATCATAGCGACCAACAATAAGGACAGCTACAGTGGGGGTACAGACGCTTTTGCTGACAGCGGGAGAGCTGGAAGCTCATGAAGCCGAAGTGGCGTAGTAGGCGATACGTCGTGAGAAGCTTGTATAAACGTGTCTTCTAACGAGGCAATGCCGGCTACTTACGTTAGATGTCGGATAAGGTGGAGACGGTCAACCTCAGGCTTGCCTACTCCACTGCCACCATTCAGGCCGCCTCACAGTCATGGAGGTTGAATTGAAGGAAATTAACCAGTCTTCACTAGGTGCAGATCAACGCTGCGGAATTGAATGCGAGGATGGCTGAGTCGTGGATAGAGATTGCCGTCTCCTGCTCTTCTTCTTCTTTATGCCAAATGCTCTGTTTTCCCGTACTCATCCATTCCACATCCCTACAATCATGCATCCATTTGTTCTTCCTAGTTCGATTAGCTTCCCTCACGCGTAATTTGTCCTTGCGTTAATTATAAATTCAAACATTAGCCCAGCAGTTCGTTTTTTGTATACGTGCCAATGCGCTAATCCTCTGACCCGATTTCTTGGTAGGTTGTATTTTAATATTTTAATAACACCCTTGCATTGGCTGCGGATCTTGAAGTCTCCTTTGCTAAGTTGCCTGTTGTGTGGTTATTCATTTGTGATTGAAGTCCAGAACATCCGCGTACATTAATTCTAAACGTTTCAGAACCATAGTTGACCTTTCGAGTTGTTGATGCGTTCGAGGCTAGAGTTGATCTGAGCAATTGTCTCCAGTTCTGTCGACTCTGATCTGGTGGCTTAGTCGATTAAAACCACAAATGTGTTGGTCTCATTTACAAACTTCGCTAGCTGAAAGCAATTAACACAAGTTCAGCTTGCAAGAGATGCTATGAGGGTGTGTAGGAGATCTTAGGAGATTTTATAATAAGTCCACCGCTTTGGAGACGCATTTGGGTGAGGTCGCCAAGGTGAATGTTTGCGTTGGGTAGAAGGTCAGAGGTTAGTGAGAAACTACCTTCCATTTTGGTGAACAGTGTTTCCTTCCTCTCTTTTTCCTGATAAGCGCAAACGAAATGATAACGGAAGAGGCGACACAGAAGTGCTCAACCTTTCCCAAAGTGGCTCAATTGAACTTTACAACCCTTCGAATCCTTGTGCTCATGCACCACTTGCATCAATTTCTACCGCTGGAATCAACACGTTGCCTCCGCCTTTAAAGAATACTTGCTAAAAACACAGCAGTAACGCTATTCTTCTGTAGAAACTTAGGGGCTAAAACTAGTGCCCCTACTGTTCAGTCGATGTATTTGGATGGCACGAAGTCGAGCCAAATAAAAACCTACAAGTGTTTTACATTTGGACAGGGATGCTGAATCACTCAGACTGCCAATCGGCGACCTACCGATTCGTGGCGCAATCAAAAGCGGAGCACTAATCCATGGTGGGGGGCTCAATTAATGCTCTAATTGAACGTAAGAATGTACTATTTGCAATACGGGTGCTTAAAAGAGAAGGTGGGTGCGTTCCAAATGGTCCGAGTGAAGGCCAAGAGTCGAAATCACAATTCACTTTTTAAACGACGTGATGGAAGTTAATTCAGATAGCGCCTAGTAAACATCTCAGCCCCATCCCTTGCTTTGATACAAACCACGACACTGGTTTTGACTGCATGTTTTATGGGAGACATTTATGCGAGTAACTTACGGCAAAACCAAGGACTGACGTCAGCGCACCTACCCTCCTAGAAAAAAAATGACCTAGAATTCCCCCATTTACAACTTGCGGCAATTAAAGTTTTTAAGCTGAGGTCTGTCAATTTCTCACTTGTGGTGTCTCTATGAAAAAAAGCAAACATAGGGGCCGATAGGACATATTCCTCTGAGAACCTGAGCCCTTCAACCTATAGAAAACGCCGTGAGCATTGAGTGAGTCCTTTTTATGCGTCAAGATTGTCTCATGTACCATACACCGGTCCCCTTTGAGATGGCCGTCTACCCGTTAGCTGCGATCTCATAAGCATATCCTTAAGCGTCACGCCAACACGTAATCACTTTGACTTTGGACATCATGCGTTGACTGAGGTATGGATTGACACCAAACAAGGTGCTATCGATGCTTACCACGTTTGCGATGATAATTTGGAGTGGTGTGGGGCTTATAATTAGCAAAATATCTTTAATATATGCCTGGTCTGTAAGCACTGACTGAAATGCCTTGGGTTCATACTGCAAGCCTGATCACTTATCCTCTGTGCATTTCACATGGCAGGTTGAGGAAGCAGTAGATCCTCTGTTGTTATAAGTTGATTTAGGTGGGTCCATAGCATGCACATAAACGGGAAGACTTGACATGTGGGCTGTTGTTGGATAGAACGACCATAGCGATGCATGTCACTCAGCAGCGTGGGGTCATGGCAATTGCCATAATCCATCCCACCACTCATCAGTGGATAGGCAGGAAGATCGTAGCATAGCATAACGCTCGAGTGCATTGCAGTATCAATGACACGCAACTCACCCAGTTCTTGCCACCAACTTCCATATTGGTTACGTATTCCTGTTGAGTAATCGCACATTTTCCTCTCAGAGTCCTTGCAACTTTGATGCTATAGAACTCAGTGTTGCAGAACTACACTTTGTTACCAAGTCACTGTCTTCTGCTAATCTTGAGACGCTTGCTTCACCACAGTCATCATCAAGACTGATAATGGTTTCATAAGCGTCTAGCTGTGACTCACGAGATATGGTGAAAAAATCTAGCAACCAACCTTGGACAGAATTTCTATAATTGCCTTTAAAATTGCTTATTATTGATCCGACTTACCCTCATTGATCTCATATTCGTACCCTGATCCCTGAGGTAAAAGCGGTCATGGTAGGCAGCTTGGCAGGTGTCATCAGCAATGCAGCTGCGGTCCTGGACTGGCCAAGTGAAGCATTTATCAGCCTGACACTGCTTGAAGACGTATTAGCCCCCTCGTTTACCATTCCTGCATCCACCCAAGTAGCCGCATTTTCCACCATAGCAGCTCTGTTTGCCAAGGGCTCTGCTACCAACTCACGTCTCTCGCATTCCCTTCTACGGAAAGATGGCTTTTCAGAAATCATAATACCATAAAATTGAAACGGGTGCAGTCACTGACACCACTCGACAACCGCAGCACCAGAAAGTTGATTGCTTTGTATAACCAAAGCCAACAACTGCGCAACAGAGTAATACGATGGCGAATACCCTAACGAAACGCGTTGCAACGAATGTGTTCTTTTCGCAACGCAATCACTATAACCAATTTAAGTCGGCTCAGATGATCAGGTCTCCTTCAATTACCTCAAGACAAATGAATTTTCCTCTTCGTAGCACCAAATGAACCATTACGTACCTTTGGCATACCTTTTGTCGTGTGCAAATAAAGCGCTCTCCAACGGCTACAAATCGGCCGTTTCATTTTTTTGTGAAACGTCAACAGCTGTGCTGGTACAAACTATTTCCACTCCCACCACCTTTCCGTCCTTTTCAACTTTCACTGCCTCAGTCTGGATTCTACCACCTATGGAAAGGCGTTCATATTTTCAGCTACCAAGGGGACCACTAAGTATTTGAAAAGAAAATTCTGCCTCGCTCTCTTAACGGTTGACTACCTTTCAGAGATCTACAGCGGAGGACTAAGGCACCACTACTACAGTGGTTAAAAGTAATAAATTGGATCTGTCGTCATTAATTCAAGAAATTTCTCGATTGCAAGCAATACTGTATGGTGTCCACCATGTCGCATGACTTTAGGACTTGTAAACCAATCTAATTCTGCCTTCTGGCCTCGCCATTAGTTATTGCAGTAGATACTTGTGAAGGGTGTCATCAATTGCCGTTATAGCGTACACTAACTTCATCTACTTGGAGGAAGTCTATTCAAAATCGACTAAATAGTGCCCTTAATTATTCATGGGCATTTGCTTCCACAAATCATTCGCGACATCAGAATCACTATGAACTTAACGTTACAATCACTTCAAGCATTTCATTATTCAGTAGCTGTGGAGTGTTCTGTGTAAATTCGACATGAGACCTTATTTTACCTCAAAAAGTAGAATGGAGATTCCCCTCAGCCATCTAATTATTTTAAGAAAACTCAACGATGAGAAGGTCGGTGAAAGACCACATTCTACAACGTATGTCGCTGATTTAGGCAATGCGTACTTAAATCATAGCATCGACTCCGCATTCAAAGAATGCCTACTGAAACACAGGAGTACCGATGCTCTGTAGCAGCGACTAAGAGACCGCAAACGATTGTCTTCAGTGTAAGGCCCATGCACAAGACAAAACTACGTCAAGTTGAACGGACATCTGTAAGTGTTCCCGCGTTGAGAAGCAGAGCTAGTCAAGCAGACTTCAGCATCACTGTCCACCAATCGGTGAAGCAGACGAAGGCGGAACAGCGAACCATGGTGGTTGGCTTGATTAGGGCGTCAGTTTGTAGTGGAAACGCAGTTCCAGTCCTCTGTTTATCCTGTGAGCATCAAAGCACCCACATGTACTGCAAAGTGAATGCCGTAGCATTCAAATTTACATACCTTGTGACGCTGCGAGTCAGAGCTGCTCGTACTTCTAGCACTACAGGCACTTACTCACATTTCTTTGATGCATTGCTTAAAACACTAAAGAACTTTAACCCGGAAACGATAGTTTATATGTTGAACGAATGCATTGTGTAGGTCAAGAACGTCCCACCTGTCATGCGTCAATGGCTTTTTGCAGAGTTGTCTATCTGGTAGCACGGCTTCTACAAACACATCTGTAAGGGTCAACTTGCTAACATGCATTATAATCTCGCCAACCTCTAGGAATTTCGACGCTTCCTAGGCAGCGGCCCATCTAAAATCGCACCAACTTTCCTTCATCCACTGTTCATTGGTCAGTATCACTCAACAGCAACAGCCTGCATTCTAGTATTGTGGTATGGGTCATTTAAGTGGTGGTTATTACACGCATTTGCATCCCTCCGTCGATGTGGCGTGCTATCACTAGTCATGATTTTACTAATGCCGCAAAGTGGAAGGTAGCGTAATCTAGAAACCGGTGCATACTTTTGGATTTCCCGTTCTGCGTCTCCGCAGGTGTGTTCAAATACAAAATAACTGACAACTAATTGGAGGAATTCCCTAATCCTCAGAAGTCAATAAACTCTCTGTTGCAACATAGCCGTAACCCTTACTACCATCACTTCCACGAGTCTCAAATTACTCCTAATAATACGGCGACCAAGACGTAGAAATCCAAGTCATTAGGGCTACTGTTTGCTACTTATTAATTGCTCAATTCATCCTTCTAAATCATAGCGTTAATATAGATTAAGCTACCATTTGGGACCACCATTCTTGATTAGGTGCATTCCTCGTTCAAATCCACACAGGTATCATCAAACAGCACAGCTAATTTCGTGCGAATTGCAGGGCATCGAAATCATTCCAAATAGTAAAATTTCCAGCTAATTACACACGATATCCAGCAACTATTCAATTGTCTTGTCAAATGCAAAGTAAGGAGTGTATTTCACACAGCAAACATTTGTTGTTTACATCGAAGAATGAACGGCTATCACAAGGAACAGTAGTAAGCCACTGTCGTGCCGAGAGTACCACCGCCTTCATCAATCTTCGGGAGAAAATTGCCAAGGAGAACATCAATCAACTCATTGAGTGGAATTGTGGCATTGGGAATGCGTAAATTCTTGCTTTTGCTTTGTCGGATTTAGGTTGGCTAAGGTTTTCGCAATGTCTGCTATAGCATCATGCACTCTGGTGGGTTGTTTTCGATTCGAGATCAATTAGGATTTTCGGGGCCCTACCGATTCCAGCTCCTTGCTTTCTAATGTGGGCAGTTCAGTCGCAATTATCTTCAGTACCTCTTCCGTAACATCTCCTTCCTCCTGCTCCTCCACCTCCTCGACTTCGCTGCGTAACTGATCCACCGACGCCTTCCCACTACTATCTGAAACCTCGATGCTTATGCTTTAACTGACTGGGATCGTTCAGAGCGATTGCGTTTGTACCTTTCCAAAATTGGATGTTTTGGAGACGGTATCTTTCTCACGTTCTTCTGCATGTGGCACATGCACATTCAAATGCTGCAAATTCCATTAGAAGGCGTTGCTCATAATTCAGCTGACAATTGCATTCGAGACACTTAAAGGATGGCTATTTGCTGGTTTAAATAACTTAAGGTCAGTTGTTAGCACCCTGAAAATAAGGCAAAATTTATGTTGACAAATAAGGACGCGAGTTGTTTCCCAATGCTCGGATTGTTTTAAACCCTTTATTCCCACTAGGAAAGCACTTGGGGCTCCGCTTCCGTACTTTCTCCTGACGGAATGGCCTACTGGATGTGGCAACAACTCGAAGACCTTCTATGTGCCATCAAATCCTACTCTCCCCTAGAAATGCCACTGCGCTTGCATGTAAGAAAGAGTCTTTGTGACAGAGCTCCTTAAGATGAATTGTGGCAAGCTTGTATGGAAATCTATTATTTCCATATCGAACCAACGCTCCAACCCCTACTGTTTCAATGCTGATGCTCTTGGTAAAAACCAATGCGATCATTGTTTGTCTTAGGCTATTCAGTTTTTGCTTATCTATGAACGAGCGCTCTCAATTTTAGCGATCGAGTGGACCAACTAATCATTGAGAAAAGGTTCCCCCATCGTTTTCGTACCGCTCGTCTCCTTTCCGTCTGTTAACCACCACTCGCCACATATCTCAAGGGCGCTGTTTAGGCAGTTATCTATTAAAATTCTCACTAATTCGCCTCAATCTCTGCGACAGTCGTCTGTATGACATAGAACGACCGTCTGCACGTTGATAATGTGACAAGGCTTATTCTAAAGATGATTATGACTTGCCTTTGATGCTCTGCATCGTCGTGGGTCAATACTGCTGGTTACAAATTTACTCAGGATGCATAAGACTGTAATTAGGAACTCAGTGCGTTCTCCTGGGTCCACATTCTCTACGCCTTGCAGATAACTTCGAATGCCGCAACACCCTTCGTCAGAGTCATTCACACGGAAGTTGGCAGCAAAATGCACAAGTCCACCCAAGCTTATGTGTGCCATACTATGCGAATGGTCAGAAGGATGGGCAGCTTAAGCTAAAACAACATGAATGTAGGTGTGGAGAGCAAAGTGCTGCTCTGTTACTAGTAGGAAGTATACTGCCACGTCACTTTGCATATACCTCACCTACGCCCACTCGGTGACTGACATTGGCGCGACATGGCGAAAATTGGATCCACAGGAACCACACTTGCTGGCAATTATGAAATGTCAATGAGCTTAGTTTTGCAATACGGAGGTGGTCTCAGTTTGCAGCTGCCCAAATCACTACAGCGACTATATCCTGCACGCAGTACTGACTCATGAGCGAAGCCACTTTGGGATTTGGCTTCATCCCCACCGCAGAATTCGCACCTAAATTAGGGTGCATCTTTAAGTGGCCTAGGCATGAGGATGTGGATGGCTGGACTTTCGGATGGTGGAGCATAGCCTACGAATCGTTCGAGGGTTCTACGGCATCATCTGACCTGCACTCGACTCACAACAAAATTCAGATCATTTTGTGGTGGTACTTGAACTATCAGCTAATAAGCAAGGTGGTTAAAACACTGCTCACAAAAAGTATGGTTAGTCATACGGTTGAGAACTTGCCGTGCGCTCGTTTATTTGCACATGGGAGAAGTCGCTGACGCCTTATAATCTTGGCCTAGGACAATTTATTATAATCAACTCTTACGAGAAATGGACTTAAATGAAGTAAATGTGGGTATTCCCTTCTGCAGAAAAGCGGAGCGATTAGCGTGTGGGCTTGCTCTACTTCGAAACATTTCTTCATACTCCTCTTCGGTACTGTTGTGCTATGCCTTCTCATAACGTCATTCGCCATCCTTAGTTTAGCGATTGGCGAAGTTCATCAAGCAGGGTGCTGCCTACGCCTCAGCATACAAACCCCATTCTTAAGACCAACTTCGTCCGAGCGCCCTAAGAACTTGTTCATTTGCATGTGAACACCCAAAATTTATTTATTAACTGAGGCAGCTATTTGTGTGAAATAAAACACCCTATTTCTGAGTGTTTTGAAAGGTTACCTGCCGCATTCGAAAGATCCGGTCTCTATTAAAACGGAATCGGATTTGCCTTGATAAAAAGGATTTTCGTATACTTGAATTGACAACCCATTGCTGTAACACTGCACCATTTTCAGTGCTAGTTATGCATATATGTTTCGTCTGAAGGAGAAACGGTGGCCACCTGAGGCAGCAACTCAACATTACGAGCGTAACCAACTACAATAAGGCATGTTCTGCAGCTTGCGTGCTTGGTTGATTTCGCTTCAAATTTAACGTCGATTCAGTCTATGCTACCTACCAGAGTCCCCCAACGCTCGTATTTGAGAGCACCGATTCAACACAACTGCTCCTCAATTCTCTATATTACTGTTTGAAGGGTAAGCACTTTCGGCATTAACATGACGAAAACCGTGCAATGATATCGTTGGCAAGCCATACCGCTCTTCAGATCACGAAGAACATGATACTAGTTCAGAATGTCCATCTACAACGTGTGAATTGGGCGCACAAGGGGCGCTGGCATTGTCGGGCTGAGGTGCCTGGATTACCAACACCACGAATCAGATGAACTGTCGAAGCACATCAACTAAGTGCTTGTAAAATAAATTGCAGTTGGATCGTCAATGTAAACTTGAATGCGCAGATGTAAGGAGTGCTGAAATCAAAAATAGAACTCCCACGGCAAATGACATAGAGCCATAGAGTTCGCTGCTCCTTGAAAATAAAATGCGTAGTTGACATCCCAATCCACTACTAACTCATCTGTTGGCCTCTACATCCAATTATTCCCATTTATTAAACCACCATTCTGCATTTTAGGCTTATAAGGCGTGCACTAGTCAGCAGAGTTAAGGTCGTACCAATGCTGAGAAATTCGAAGATGTCTCGCAATGGATGACTAAACGCTGGCACCAGCTATTCAGTGTCCTTATTGAAACTGTTTATCTATGCGGTGCTTGCGCAACAACTCTGGGATAGTGTTCGCAACTGGGGATAAAAGTGTAACATACCCATTCATCATAGCCAAAATGTACGCCGGAATTCGCTATAAAACTACTACATCTCCAAATCAAAATTATAACGTTGCATTACATGAAGACTGGACTCCGATTTCAACCAGTAAGCATTTATTGCGACCATTGAAGAAGCAACTTTGATCACAAGAGATATAAAAGAGGGTAACATCCTCCTATGGGCAGGAAACAAGTCCTATTAGACGGCCATGTAGCTCATGGATCCTGAACAGGCGTGCTGCTTGCTGCAGGGCCAAGGTGGCCATATTCTTGCATTTGTTTAACAGCATGATCACTAAGCATCATTTCGGCATTTTCGAGCTTGTTCGTGGCGTTGTATAAAAGAGAATTGATGACTTCCACCACTGATGGTTCCAAGTCGACTATAAATTTCACAACATCAGGCACAGTATTGTGCACATGAGTCAGTTTATCGAAGTCCGCGAGCAACAAAAACTTCTCCATAAGAGGTATTTTCGATCGCACCAATTCGAGCTCTTCGTCCGTGAAGATGGGAGCCTTGGTTACAACTGTTAATGGTACCTCTTTCGTAACCTCCGCTTCCTCCCTCTCACGCTGCAGTGTTAAATTGGTGACTGGTGGTGCAGTCGTCGTTGCTTCTGCGGGTGCATGTTGCGCAACAGAGGTCAGTGTGGCCTCAACAGCTTGAACTGCCTCATGATCTATGTGCTCCAGGTATTTGGCTATCTTGGGTAATTTGTCGAACATCATTTCCAGCGTGTCTAGATTTATCTTTGACACAACTTTGCCAAACTTGGGCACATGCGCAGTGACGTATTGAAGAGTCTGAGTATTCATATTAGCTAGAAGACCAAGAAGGTTTCGATGGTTCTTGATTATGTACTGAACGAAGCCTGGATCCTTATTTAACAAGATATTGGCATACTGCGGTGGAATATTCGGTACAGCTGATAAACTGAGTTGTGTGGCGTTGGGATTCACCAGATGTGTTGAGCCAACTAGTGCATTGGAAGACGCATCTACGTTTCCGACACCGTAACACACTGATCTGAAACAGACGTAGTCGCAGACCCCACCTCGACAACTGTAGCCAATATATGCACCAGAATAGCACACTGGTTCCTGACATGACTGGAATGTTGGATGTATCGGATAACCGGAGCCACCAACTGAGAGGCAGCCAAACACAACGACAAATGCACACACCGGATGCATTGCAACAATGTTATGCTTTCGATGGCAGTGAGCTGCCTTATATACATTTATGGACAACGATTCTGGTTCCTGCACAGAACATTGGTTCATTGTCCTGATAACCTTTTACTGACCCCTGTTTCGACTGTTCGTCGGTCGCAATGACCTCATATTTGACCAGCACCATCATGCCATGTGAGTTCGGAGAGTGATATTTCACTGTGTGCCATGACACCCGACATTCGCTAATCCTTCCGCATTTAGAACGCGAGATCGCTACATTCGATGGCACCTCTATTCCAATAGACCGATTGCAGTAGTAGTAAGTGTGTTTTTGCGATGCTACGGCTCACTATCCAAGTAAACGCTTTCGTAATAAATGCTTCATAGCATTCATGCAAAATGACGATCAACACAACCTCAAGCTCCATGACTTGATCTAATCCCGCCGTGGGGATGGGTGTCCTATTTTGGACTTTCGAAAGGTGTAGACGCCTATTAACTTTGCAATTGCTGTGAGATCCCGTAAAAAATTGCTGCGATGCAATTGCTACAAGCTCAGTCTTGAAATTGGTAGCTTAGTAAATTAATTGATGGCAGAGTCAGGGTTTCATCTTGTATCGTTTGAGAATGCTTGTGCTTTTTCTTTCCAGTGTTATACATTTTGGCATGGTTGTAAAGCAAGGGTGGTACGCGGTCTCTTCAGACCTCCATGGATCTACCTTCACACTAGTGGCGTGGAGACTGGATCTCGATAAACACCATCATTCCTTCAATTTCCTTAGTTGGCATGCATTTTGGAGGTACAAGCCTGTGTACTGGCATGGGCTTGGGTGCCGTGCCTTTAGTGCCCACGATACAAAATGAAGCATTGAAGAAACAGTTGGAGCCTTGTAGAATCACCCATTCTACTAATCACCGGCTGCAAATCCTTATTTTTAGGACTCAACATAACAACTAATTGAGTTTCGCTATGATGTGGCACGAAATTCTAATAAACATCTGGGACGCTAATTCCGGTAGAATTGGAAATAGCTTCCTGACACATGCAATTATTGAACTGCTGCCAAGAATCAGCATTCAAAATTAATCGCAAGGCATCCGAAACATCATACGTTGACTGACGTGTAAATTGACACCAACCAAACTGCTGTCGATATTAGCTGTCAAAGTGGACTGGATAAGCATTGGATTTAGTGACAATGGAAGTTAACTCAAGCCTAATGCATTCAAAAGTGTTGATTGGGGAGAATCTAGATCCGTAGTAGACACGGGTGCATACGGACTTCATTGCTATGCACACCGTTCACGATTATTGCATCGTCATGGTCCCGCCATTCGCCCAATTCTCGCTAGCCATAGCCATTTTCATTGCCCGTGTCAGTTGAGTCATCGTTCTCTCCGTATTCACTATCCAAAAATTTTGGCACTGGCACACGAATTTGAAACTGCATAAGTCTTTGCTTCGAAATTCACCTCGTCACCAGATCATTTGACCTGGGCATTCTTGAGACACCTACTTCCCTCTGCCAGTCATCAAGTTTGGTAACCATAATTTGCTGTTGACTCACGAGACATCCCTGAATCATTAAGGTGTAATTCTGCTGCAATTCTGACAGCTGCTTACTTGCTTTCCATTCATTTATTTCATCTTCGTTGTGCATAACCCTAGACTTTGGTTCCCGCAGCGTAAACATTGCAAACGAGCACAATTTGCGACGATACCTTAGCCATAGATTGGTTCACTGACGCATTTATTGGCTTCACACTGCCTGAAGTTGTAGAAGTGTCTGCACTTTCCATCCTTGCATTCACTTCAGTAGGCGCAGATTCGACTGTAGCAGCCTTGCTTGCCACGTGCATCACCATTCCACTGTTCTGCATCCATTTCTGCGGACTCACAGCGTCTTCGGCACCATGACACAATGAATTGGAACAGACATACTCGCAGACATCACCTCGACAACTGTAACCAGTATTTGCACTAGAGGGAAATACAGATCTCTGACGTGACAGGAGTGCTTGTTGTTCCTGATAGACGAAGCCACCAGCTATGGGACAACCATACACGATGGCAAAAGCACTCTTCGCCGCGAAACGTATCATGCTTTCCTGATTTCGTTGTGCCCTTTTACGAGTCACTGGCATTTTGATGTGGGACTATTTGCGCGATGGATTTAACCTCAAACAATTAATCAACTCAACGAGCAGGCGAAACATCTGCAGCCGATTGTAATGAGAAGTGTCCTACAGCATTTATCCAATCCATTGCAGCACACAAATTTTCCTGAAAATCAAATAACTTATATTCACTGCTTCCATTCACATCGTCCACTTGCATCATCCTGTTACATTCTGTGCCACTTTCAGTGGTGCATAGTGCCATCGTGTGCGTCCCTACAACAGCTGTCCTACCATTCATTCTGGCTACGCCACTGGCTGAAATGTCCGAAAATACCCTACTAATGCATCTGACAGGTACGTAATACATTGTTTCAACGCTCACGCACTTGACCGATCCTTGCGTGCACACTATTAATGCGAAGCGGAAAATTAAAGCTTTGTAATCGGCTGTAACCTAGACTCTGCCTGTTTGTCGGGCACAAACACATCCATTCAGTCCTCCTCTTCTACTCTCTTATGTTCGCTAAATAAATGTGTCGTGCACGATGTCTAAATCAGTGAACCATGTGGTTGGAAGCTTGATGGCATTCACCATAACATGCGGTTGCTCAGACTACAACGAGGGAAATATTTCAGTCTAAAATGCGACAATTATCACTGGAAACAAGTTCAAGTCTGTGTGAAGCATAGCAAATAGGTAGGAATTTCGGCCTTAGGCATTAGTGAATAAGTTCGATGGAATGGTTTTCCTAAATTTTGTGTCTAATGGGAAATGAGGCATGGCAAAATCATTTTTACTGTCACCGCTTCCAAATAGTGTCAAATAACCACAAGATCTGCAAAGGTTCCGATAGGTGATTACGACTCGAAATGTCCGAACATAGTTTAAGCTTAAAGTAGTTGCTATAACAAGTCGATGTCGACTTAGGTGATCTGATCGCCTTCAATTTTACAGGGCAAATGAAATTTCCTCTTCACAGCGCTATCTGGAAGGTCGCGTACCTTCTGCAGCTCTTCGGTCTTATGCAAACAACACGCTCTCCAACGACTAAAAATAGATGACTGATCGAATGCCAATTTAAGTTTATCTTATAAAAGGCGACACCTGTGCTGGCAGAAGGACGTTTCAATCCCATCGTCCTTCTACGCATTCCAACATCCGCCGCTTCAGTCTGGATGCCACCACTACTCTGCTGAGTGATCAACGTTGATCTGTAGCACCTTTATTTCTTCCCCAACTATAAAAAGGCTTCTCTGGTTTCTTCTTTTTCACTTTCTTCTGACTTTTACGTACTGAAAGGTGCTCACATTGTCAGCTGCCATGGGCGCCTATTGATCAATAAATAGGGATTTCTGTCTTCTATCATTTCTCCTTCACGTCTTTTCGGATCTAGTAAGTCTCCTTTTACTCTCATCTTAAGCATCGAAAAATGGTAACTAACTGATTATGCAGCCATTTGCTGCCTTACAAAGAATCCCTGTGAGAAATTAAGGCGATTTCGGTCACAATCTAATACCCACATCTAGCGTACCAATTCAGCGGCTTCATAGATGGTAGACATTCTGCTCAGTTGCATGATACCCACCATGTCGCATAATGCCGGAATGTGTAAACTTGCCTGCTGCGTTCTCCTGGTCACTTCCTTCGTTATAGCCATGACTTTGGTAAAGCAGCGACGACCGACTACGTGATTTCGTGCAATGGCTTTAATTGCGTAAAATATTCATTTAATGTTAAATGTCAAATTTTCTTGAGAAATTTTCCCGCGAGTTGCAGAAAAAGATTGACTCAATCGTCACGGCATACCATCTGAGCGCTTTAGTGCGGACAGCTTCTCCAAGGTAACTAAATGTTGTTTTCGGTTGTCCGTGTCAATTCGGTTTCATACTTCAATTGCCACCATCACAATGTGCCACATTCTTCAGCAATGGAAACCCCGCGTCTACTAGTCATGAGGCGTTATTTTTCTCTTCAACCCTAATAGTTTCCGACTGTATAGCCGTGATAGAAAAAACTAATAACGAGTGCATGAATTGCTTGCTTTATTCCCTGATAACCTCTAGTTCGCATGGTGCTTACTCGAATCAACACAGTGGCTCCACGATTCAAAAATGTCCACTAAAAGACGGGAGTAACAACGGTTTATGTAGTGACACAAGGAACAAAAATAAGTGGCTTTAGTGTTTAGGTGATATTCCTGATAAAATAACATCGTGCAGGTGTTTCCACTTCCACAAGTACAGTCAATCAATCAAATCCGCCAGTTGGTCACCTACTGACCGATGAACCAGCCGAAAACGAAGCACTAAACCATGCCGAATTGCTTCAATGCGGTGATTAATTGACCGTGCAAATGCACAACTATTCCCATGTGCATCCACTCATTAATGCAGCACTCACATGCACGGTAACATGAGTGCCTCAAGGAGTGAGTAGGGCAAAGCACGGTGACCTTCAACTTTTCAGCTGATGTGACAAGAAGAAAGCATAGAAGTCCCACATTAGCTGTTCCTACATTCCATATTTTAAATACTGTCGGATGAATTAATTCAAGGTAATCCTGTGATTCTCGCCCGAACACTAATTTTTTCGATCAATCCGTGGCATTATGTACACGCAGTGCGTTAGGCATGAGTCAATCCTGTCAACCTACCGCAATATCGATGAAACATTGAGAATTGGTTGTCTTTACTAAAAATTAGGTGTGTTCGTGAGGTTTTCGGGCTAAAATCAGTTAAACTCTTCGTTTTCGGTGCAATGCTAGAACAAGAGAGAAGTTAGATCACCAGGAGGTAGATCTTGGGAATTCTAGATCCCTCAGACTTGCAGACGACAACTTGGGCATCGAATGAAGGCTTTGTAAACGTCATGATCAACCGTCTATTAGCAGAAATTTTACGAACCCGAAGTTGAAAAGTAGACGCCATGGGGCAGTATTCATCACGCCACCCTCTCCTCTCTGTACCGTTTCATCGCCACCCACCTCTTCAACGTGTTACTCACTACCTCCCATCCATCCATGACTTATCATTCTCACACATCAACAATGGTCTGTGTATCAGTGTTGTGATGCAGTTCATTCTAGGTAAACGTCTCTGATTTTCCCGTATCGTCTTGGCTAGCTGTCGCTATTCACATCTTCGCTCAGGATGCGAGGATTGTAGTCGGGGATTCGGTGTAGTATCTTAGGTCAGATTATTCGGCGCCTTCACAGATGCCTATTGATGCCGCAACATCATTCGTCAGTTTTAGTTAAACGTAAGCTGGTACTGAGCTGCACGATTTGAAGTAGACATGGTTTATATCACACTGACAACTCCAACGATGTGCAACTTAAGCTCAAAGCATGTGAATGAAAGCACAAGGACAGATTATGTGCCACAAATAAGATCTGCATAATCTCAACTCTATCCCAGATCAGCACCACTGATTGAATGGTTCGCATCCCCTCCTCAAGACTGATCTCGCTTATGGGCTTCGATTACTCCCGTCTATTTACCCAGACTGGATAACACATTGATTAGCATTACTCAATGCCAAGGTACTCAAAGCATCGCTCAAGTGGAGAACAAGTAATTTCATATAAGAGACGACTACAGTTACCGCTTGTCATATTTGGCATCTCCGACCGCCAATGAAGCATCGTGTTGCTTTGTCATAAAAACATGGTTTCTTCAACACCTCTATCTATACCAGCGTCAGCTTTGACAGCACCATCCTTCGCAATGCCACCATGTCACTACTTCACACCTATCCAAGGAGTGCGCTGTCAGATAACGTGTCTATTCTAAAGAATCAGTTATTATTTGGAGATTATGATGAAACTAATGTTGCCTACGAGCTCGAGGTACCAGTTCTTGTTCTGGTGACCACTCGTACTCTAAACAATCTGCATATTACAATGCTTACATCATTGTTTTGTTGTGTCAATGTGCCAAATGCCACATTTACAATATCCGACCTCCACTAAGGCAATGTTTGATTTGCCTTAATGAAGAGGGCGTGTTTGTCCAAGCCTTTGCTCATACAATCGTTAGTCTTCAACTTACTCTTCACCGAACTGCAACCGCATTCCTTATTTCGGCCAGTTCCACGAAGTAATACAAGCCTCTTCAGAAGGTGCATTAACATCGTGGTTGAGTAGGTGAGGCTAAATGCAGGATGGAGTGACGCTTAAGCAGACAATCAAAGTTGGCGTCCATAATTAATTTTAAAAAGATTTGTTCCAGCACATGCTAGAAGACGTGTCCAAAATGTCGGTTAAACAATTTTTCTGTGGGTCACGTTTACAAACCACGAACATTTCGTCGGTGGTGTCTATGACACTGCCCCAGTCACGCAGACTGTGGCCTATTTTATCGACAATTTTGTCTATGCTACTGACGTAGACCATCCCGATCCACTACGCTTAGACGCCATGTGAAATTACATGCTTATAGAATCCAGGTTTCTAGTCTCCTCATATATTGAATAGGACTGTGGTGCTTAGCTGCTTTTATTCTTCATCGAATA
This sequence comes from Taenia hydatigena, assembly GCA_036345935.2. Taxonomy (NCBI): domain Eukaryota; kingdom Metazoa; phylum Platyhelminthes; class Cestoda; order Cyclophyllidea; family Taeniidae; genus Taenia; species Taenia hydatigena. Next base: position 11,908,836 of record JADWOT020000009.1, read on the forward strand.
CGTAATGGAAACAATGAATTGAAACATCTGCGATCCGCACCGACCCAGACGCTGGCTCGCTCCATGCCCATCCGCCAGGCTTCCCCACTTCCACTCGCGTATGTCGTCCATGAGACCTAGATCATAGCATTTGGAGTCACTGGCTATAACAAGAGACCTACTTCGGTTTGAGTGTGCCACATCACACCAGTAATGCGTCCATTCCGCCGTAAAATAGCTGCACGTGGATGCTACATTCTACATCAACCACTGCGGACTAAATCGAGTAGAATCGTATTCCCAAGGCCAATGCGTAAATGGAAGTGGTGTGTACAAAAGGCATCTATAACAAACAGCGTCAAATGACCAAAGGACTTGCGGAGGTTCTCATAGGTGCGCTGGTATCGGAATGTTCCAATATGGCTTGAGTGTGAAGTAATTGCGACAGCTAGCCAAAGCCCACAAGGCAACTGGAGCTTGCTCTTTGCAGCACCAATTAAAGATTGCAGAGCTGTGCTACGCTCACATTGCACAGTCTTGTTCATCCAAATTTTAAAGGCATCGCTAGATATAGAGTGTGATCAAGTCAGAATGAGCTGCTCAGCCCCAGTTGGTAGGAGGGATTCAGGACACAATGGGTTGCCAGCCAACACTTCCCACCATTGACAGAAAAATTCGTCAGATATGGACGATCTTACCGATCATTTCTTCCCACCGCGTTTGCATGCGTTGCTGTGAGTCAACCTATGCAAGGCAATCACTTACACTTCCTTCTATGCTTTGCGGGAGTTGGAAGCTTAAGTGTATGAAAGCCTTCGGACTGACGATGAGACATGTAGGTCCAATGCAGACTATTAGAGTTTGAGTTTTAATTAAAAGAAATGCCTATTTCATTTCGACGTTTGCACGCCTTACTGGGTTTGTTTTTGATGGTTGGCAAGATCAAGCTAGGAGAACGCTGGCGGGGGCACCCTGCTATTCACCGCCGACTTTCAGCTTTCAATGAATTAAATTTGCCTCAGCATTATTGCTCACAATAAAGAACAGTGAGCATCTCGTACATTTCCGTTCTGTGTTTTGCAACTGAGTAACTTGAAGGGGTGTTGCGGTTTTACGGTTCACTCATTGTTGCTCTGGGTTACCTCAACAGGTTGCATCCCCATATCTACTGGTAAGTTTCCACTAGTCGTTGTCAGGTGGAGATGTGAATCAGTTAATTCCTTCAACCCATGTATTTAGTTGCAGGAATAATAATTAGCATTCAAAGAGCGATGTAGCTTCGATATTAACATGGCGTTGATCGTCCATGTTTGGACATGTAGCACACAGCCACTACCATGGAAACGAAGGAGGGCAAAGCACGTATCATCCATTGTCAGCCGTTGGAACACTGGCTTAAAAGCGGTCACCTAATGCATAATAGGGTTCGCCATAGCTCCATAGGGATGGATGCTTACGTCTGCACCTCCTTAACACTTGTCCTCAATTATCTGCCACCCAACAGTACATGTGTGGGCTCTGCTTGGTCAGTAGAAAAGTGCCTATCAAATTGACATTTGCACATGAGCGTCGTAGGCAGCGCCGTAATGAACCTTTCTATTTGGTGCACGGATAGTGCCACTTCAGATGCTAGCAGCATTCCTGGAGAACAAGGGACTGGGGCAGTTGTCCAAGGCAGATGTCATTTGCACCCCTCCTTTGGGCGTCATCACATACTCACCCATGCACGGAATAAGCCCTCAATCCACCACATGAAGGTCAGGTATTCCATAAGAGAAATGACAGCACCTGTTGCTTTTTCGATCAGTTTCGCTTTTCGATGTCACTAACGTAGCACACAGAAACTGCTACAGAGACGAAGGAGGACCTAACACTAAAACATAATATGAATAATCGAGGTAGAAAAGGGCTTGAGGGCCGCTAGCGTGGCCCAAAGTCCATAGAGCCACTAAAAGTACATACTCAAGTTCTCAAAAGCTGAGTCAACAAGGCGAAAATTCAAACAAATTTTAGAGGTACTACAGAGCAACGCGGCAGTGCATAGTCTTAAAATGAGACAAAGACAAAAAATCAACATCCCAACAGATGTTTCGCACAAACAGTCGTGAAAGTAAAGTAGCGCTTAAGGCGTGAAATTTGACGCTTATTACAGAGGCGATACACAGTCGTCACCACCATTCATTTCCACCTTTTGATTCTTGTCTATACTACGAAATCCGCCATCATTTTTGGCCAAGTACCTTTCTCATTTCTAGTCCATATGGGATTCACAAGTCAACACTGCGCAAATCGCGCTGATGCCTGGAGGTCAGTAGACGCCTCACGAAGGTCGACTTCACAGTGCTGCCGGTTACCTAATGCTTCTTCGGAACTGTCTGTTTGCGCAACGGCAATGTTGCACCCACTGCTCAACTACTACAAACAAATGTTTATCATACTCACTGTTCGATAGTAACCGTTACCATTAGTGAATCCACTAGACAAGCACGCGAGATATCCTATTCACCTACCACGTCCTCGGGCAACAACTCAACTGTTCCATTAAATGCGAAGTAGGGAGTGAATTACAAAAGGCAGACATTTATTCCAACCATCTAAGAAGCTACATTTACTTAGAGAAGGAATAAGCGCTAGTGGACTACCACAATGCCCTCGTAATCTAGAGGAGCACACCAGCAATTGCACCGACAACATCATCACTTTCTTTCAACTTCGAAATAGACGTTCCAAACAGTTCGTCCTTCACTTCATCAATCATGCTGGTAATGTTAGATAGATGTGAATTGATTAATTCCAGCTTCGATGGCTCCAAATTGACCACGAACTTTGGATAGTCAGGCACCAAATCGCGCATTGCAACCAGTTTCTTCGTATCCGTCAACTTCAAAAACTTGTCAATGAGGGGTATTTTCGACCGAACCATTTCAAGCTCTTTGTCTGTGAATACAGGTGCCTCCGTCGAAACTGTTGTCGTTACCACTTCCGCAACCTCCGCTCCCGCATCAGACTCGGGTGTTGAACTCTCCGTGGTCTGTTCTGGAGGCGCATGTTTCGCGAGAGAAGGCACTTTAGCTGCGAGAGCTTGCACTACCTCGGTAGTAAGGGTACTCAAGTACTTAGTAATGCTGGGTAGTTTGTCGAAAACCATCTCCAATGTGTCAGAATTCATTTTTGACAATATTTCACCAAATTTAGGAACGTGTTCAGCCACGTACAGCAGCGTCTGCGTGTTCATATTGAGTAGAAGGCCATGAAGGTTTTGATGCTTTTCGACTACGTATTGAACAAAGGCCGGGTTCGTGTTCAACAAGGTATTGGCGTATTGAAGCGGAATGCTCGGCACGGTTGATAGAATTTCTTGGGCAGCCTTGGGGTCAACGTTACCTATCGGACCGGACATCTCAGTGGAAGGTTTCGACATCGTAGCACTAGGCTCCTCGGTCTCCTCGTCAGGCACTTTGGCTTCACCAATTGCTGGATTGATTTCATGTAATATGGCGTCGATGTTGGGCGTACTTGAGATGATCCACTGAAGAAGTATCGGATTCATACTTGCCACAAAGTCCTTGATGTTCGGTAACCCTGCAATAACTGATTGTAGCGTGAGTGGGTCCATGCTAGAAGCAAAACTACTAAGTTCAGGTACGAACTTCAAAGCGGACTGCAGTAGTGCTGGATCTATTGACATCACAAATTGATGCAAGTTTGAAGCATTCAAGAGCATTGACTTGATCGCATTTGTATCCATAGTAGGCATCCAAGTGGGGGGACTTAGCATCCGGATATGCGGTTGCATAGGATAATGCTGACCTGGCACACCATGGATCACTATGGGGTCAGACCTATAATCATAGCCACCACCCATCAGCATAGGGTCATAGGCCGGCCCTCCGGGCAGCATCATGTGGTTGAAGGCATAGATCTGTGCACCACTCGGCGATGTATACATAGGAACATTATTGCGTTGCATGTAGTTCATGAGACTCAGAGCAGCGTAGCCCTCTATTCCACCCACATTCACCCAGCCAGGACCCGATTCACTGCACGTATCACATGAAGCATTCTTTTTCCTCTCTTTAGGCTCATAGGAGCTTTGTGATTCGCCATGCAATTTCGAAATGACATACTGACTTGTTTCGGGCTTCAACTTCTTCATCAATTCATTTGCGTTTGGCAGTTTCTTGAAAATGCTTCTAATAATTTCGCCATCAAGGCCGGTAATCGCTTCATCGATGTTTGGCACTGACTCGATGAGCCTTTCCAAATCCTTCGGATGCACATTGGTCAAAAATTCTACGACCGCCTTCGTGCTTGCCTTCGATTTGCTTGACGTGTCTCCATCGATCGCATTTCCATACCCTGATCTCTGCTGCATGGCTATTGGGGGTTGGTTGAATGTGCCATAATTGTCAGCTAAGTGACAAACGTCCTCGCGGCAGACGATGTCGCATTTAGCACTGGTGGCGCATCCATAGCCCTTGAATAGCCCGCTGACGCACTCACCAGTCTGACACTGCTTGAAATCATAGAAATCCTTGCAGTTGTCGTCCTCGCATCCGCTCCAGTAGCCGCAGTTGCCACCGTAGCAGCCATGCTTACCAAAGGCTCCACCACCCCACGCCTCCTGCATTCCCTTCTGTGAAAAGACGGTGTTTTCGGCACCGTGGCACAGGGAGTCGGAGCAGACGTAGTCGCACATCCCATCATGACATTTGTAGCCAGTGTTAGCACCATAATGGCATACTGGCGAGTGGCAAAACGGGAATGTCGGTTGTTTTGGGTAGCCGAAACCACCAACCGTGAGGTAGCCCAACACAGCAATCACGACACTAACCAGACGCATCACGAAGATGTGATGCTCCTCAATTTCAGTGTGTGCTTTTATAGACCTATGTGAAATGGGCACCACGGTCACGCACAGATCACTGGTTCGTTTGTATTTTTGCGTCCCACTGACCTCGAATTTATCCGTCCATAGGCCACAATGTCCTCACGTTCGACTCTGTCACCATCATGCTATGTTGGTTGTGAGGGTGACCGCTTCTGCGCGCCATCGCATTCGTTATTTAGATTGCGTGGTGATAAAAATGGTGCAGTTCTTTTTTCTTGTAAACTATTTGCATGACCTGCAAATGCGTATTTGCGATGCTATGGTTCATTTAAATTAAGCACTTTGTAACTGCTGACAATAGATTTCAGCTTGGATAATGATTTCTTATTAGCGTAATATTTACTCATTGTAGTCTCTGCCGCTTCAATCTTGTTGCGGCTACTACTTTGTGGAGTGATCAATGTTGATTTATAGCACTTTTATTTCTTAACCGTGAAATAGCGTCTACATTTTTGACGACTGATGTAACTGTCAAGCTCTTGGAAGAACTTTTATAGTTTATTCTTTTCACGCACTTTTATTTATACTAAGAAGACCAATCAATTATTGGGAAAGGACTTCTGCCTCCTTACATTTCCCCTTCACGTCCTTTGAGCTTTATTGACTTTCCTTTTGCTTGCACATATGGTACCAAATAAGGTACAAATTTGATGTCTTGCAAAGCATCGTCGTGGAAAATTAAGATGATATTGGTGTAGTGGCCAGAAATGATAACCTTGTACCTCCGTCTGAGTTGAGTAATTAGTCCTATCAATGCAACGGCTCCATGGATAGTAGATATTCTACTCAGCTGCATGATGTCCGTCATGTTGCGCAACATCAACAGCAATCTTGTTGCAGTTATTGTACAAGCAGTTAATAAATAAGGCTATGAAACCTCCTCCCAAACAAGCAAAGTCTGTGCTTATGGTTGAGAGCGTCACGCTAGCATCTCTTTTCCAAATCGGAGGAGCTAGTGATCACTTTGTTACACTTTGAACAAAGAGAATTAAAAGAAGGAAAATTGGAAATAAGTACGAGTGTTTTGTTCTGCTGGAAAGCAGTACACCTCCAAATCAATTTACTCTACACTTGAAAATGCCATATCAAGTCTTTTCATTGCTCCTGCGCTGTTCCAATCTACAGTCGCATTTAACGCACTTATCTTTTTGGCCACTGAGATTCGGCAACCTCATTAATACCTCTGTATTTCTATACCTTTTTTATAGGGCTAGAATCGCTCATCAGCTGCAAAGAAGTTGGGTGTTATTCATTTGGAGAACTAGTGATTTCATCTGAGAGACTATCACAGCCTTTGCTTGCCCCGTTCCCCATTTTAGCAAGGCACTGCGTTAATATGTCACGAAAAAGAGGACTCCTTCAACGATTTTACATATATCAGCCTCACTTTGACGACACTTGCCTTTGCAATGCCACCATTTTATCCTAAGCCAAGTCTATGAGTGCATAGTTTGGTAACGTGCTTTTTTTGAAAATGTCATTAATTATTTTAGGGTATCGGTGAGGCAAAATGCAAGGCCTGTTCGCGCTGAACCATGCGACCTAAACCAACACCAAAAGTGGCATCTGTATTTGATTGTAAGCAGGCCTGTTCTTTGGCATCTATTCGGTTTGACTAGGTCACGCAACCGAGTTTTGCTGATTACAATCTCACGTTGCCTTTGGTGTCATGATAGTTTATTGTATTTGCCACACCTATGCCCAATTTACTCCCAAATCTGTCTACGCTACCAACTAAGAGCATCCAAAGTCACCACGCTTTTATTTTCTGGATGGTGCTTTTTGCAGGTTTTCTAGCATTTGGCATACCTGTAGCACTTAGATTGGGTATCAACACCAGCAAACAATTTAATAGCGGAATAATTAGGCGAACCTTTGAGATTCAATTTAATACAATGTTCTTACTTTACATAACCGGACTAAATTTCACTAAAAATGTTACCCTGACCTCTGCTGGCAGATGCATTTGAGATATAAGGAAAATAGCTATCATTATTTAAAGAAACGAAGCAAATTTATTGTTAATAAGTGATAAACAATGCGCCCTATAGTGGTTTATTTGTTTGTTTCTAGTATAACCTCTGGTTACGGGAGCAATTAAGTCTTCAAAACTGTGTCCCCCTTGGCAAAATGGCCTCTTGGGCATGGCAGTAGCCCTCAAGACCTCCCGTGTGTCAGCAGAACCTATTCTGCCCCAGTATTATGGCTTCACTCGTGTTTAGGGTAGTTTCGGGATAATAATTTGCCTTGGAATGAATTGTAACGGACTTCCGAATGGATTAATGATGTGTGATTTCTACCACTGTATTAACCAGAAGTGCTCAAAAAATAAATGCTAGTGCTTAAAGCCCATCGGCAAAGGCAACCTTAAGAATGGCGTGCACAAATTGGGCGAAGGCAGCAATCTGCTTGCCAAGAAGAGGGCGTTAAACGAGAATATAGGATAAAAGAGAACATTAGCATCGACGATGTGTAGAAAGGAGTCATGATGTGTAAAGCGAAACGGGAATCGCACTAGTTACCCATAAAAAACTAACTCCCGTAACGCCCAAATTGATCTCTTAACAAGTAATTCTTATAGGAGTATGATCAAGAAAGCCGGAGCAGTCTCGTATTAATAGCTGTTGACAACTTCTCCCCGTTGAAGAAGACGCTTATGCAAAGCTGACATTTCGCTCTCGCGTGCTGATAGGTATGTTAGCACCTAGACGAATAAAAGGCGTATCACATGGGTTAAATAATAACGTAAAACATCTGGATTATTCATAGGCTATTATCGATCTACCGCATTTCCACAATTTACTTTTTCCTATTATAGATTGATTAGATACAAAGGTAAAGGCAATTAGAAAGGCTGTTAAAATGACAAAGCTGTTTTTCAAAGTGCTCTCCCTGTGAAGCGATACTGGATGCAAAATATAGTTACTGGCATGCTATGAGAAGCTGCGAACTGCGTCTACATCTGCTTTACAAAGCTGGACTTATCTATGGTTAGCATTTGTCTCACGTCTGTGGTGTCGATCTCAATCTTCTAACGCTGCGGAGACTCATTGTAAATAGTCTAATGGCTTTATTGTGTAGGCGGTGGGACGATGAGAGAACTAGACCATACTTTCTACGAGTTAACACTATAAGACACACCTCCGTCCCATAAAAAAACACATTAAACAGAGTTCTAGACCTAAGTCACCATTACAGAGACTGGCATTTTGGAGATTGAAAAGACTGACAAATCACTTTTTCACTACAACCAAACTAAATGCCAAAACGCCGACAAAAGAAAATGATCTATAGACGAAGTAGCAAACGCATCGGCACACATAAGGGGCATTAAACGAACTTCTAATTGGCTCGCCAAGTACCTTACTAAAGCGCCTTTTTATAGGTTGCCCTCGTGGCTGCCATCTAACATCACTTATTTACGAGTGAGAAAACAACTGAAAGGCAAGCAGGACTTTGCATTCTCCCAAAGGGCTCCGAATAACCCTTCCACATTCAAAGTAGAATTAGAGCATCGAATATGAGATTGAGGTGGTCGTCAGTTAAAAACGTATGCCATAAACAATTTACCTTAAGAATGAGCGGCAAATGCGCATTTGCAGGTCATGCAAATAGTTTACAAGAAAAAAGAACTGCACCATTTTTATCACCACGCAATCTAAATAACGAATGCGATGGCGCGCAGAAGCGGTCACCCTCACAACCAACATAGCATGATGGTGACAGAGTCGAACGTGAGGACATTGTGGCCTATGGACGGATAAATTCGAGGTCAGTGGGACGCAAAAATACAAACGAACCAGTGATCTGTGCGTGACCGTGGTGCCCATTTCACATAGGTCTATAAAAGCACACACTGAAATTGAGGAGCATCACATCTTCGTGATGCGTCTGGTTAGTGTCGTGATTGCTGTGTTGGGCTACCTCACGGTTGGTGGTTTCGGCTACCCAAAACAACCGACATTCCCGTTTTGCCACTCGCCAGTATGCCATTATGGTGCTAACACTGGCTACAAATGTCATGATGGGATGTGCGACTACGTCTGCTCCGACTCCCTGTGCCACGGTGCCGAAAACACCGTCTTTTCACAGAAGGGAATGCAGGAGGCGTGGGGTGGTGGAGCCTTTGGTAAGCATGGCTGCTACGGTGGCAACTGCGGCTACTGGAGCGGATGCGAGGACGACAACTGCAAGGATTTCTATGATTTCAAGCAGTGTCAGACTGGTGAGTGCGTCAGCGGGCTATTCAAGGGCTATGGATGCGCCACCAGTGCTAAATGCGACATCGTCTGCCGCGAGGACGTTTGTCACTTAGCTGACAATTATGGCACATTCAACCAACCCCCAATAGCCATACAGCAGAGATCAGGGTATGGAAATGCGATCGATGGAGACACGTCAAGCAAATCGAAGGCAAGCACGAAGGCGGTCGTAGAATTTTTGACCAATGTGCATCCGAAGGATTTGGAAAGGCTCATCGAGTCAGTGCCAAACATCGATGAAGCGATTACCGGCCTTGATGGCGAAATTATTAGAAGCATTTTCAAGAAACTGCCAAACGCAAATGAATTGATGAAGAAGTTGAAGCCCGAAACAAGTCAGTATGTCATTTCGAAATTGCATGGCGAATCACAAAGCTCCTATGAGCCTAAAGAGAGGAAAAAGAATGCTTCATGTGATACGTGCAGTGAATCGGGTCCTGGCTGGGTGAATGTGGGTGGAATAGAGGGCTACGCTGCTCTGAGTCTCATGAACTACATGCAACGCAATAATGTTCCTATGTATACATCGCCGAGTGGTGCACAGATCTATGCCTTCAACCACATGATGCTGCCCGGAGGGCCGGCCTATGACCCTATGCTGATGGGTGGTGGCTATGATTATAGGTCTGACCCCATAGTGATCCATGGTGTGCCAGGTCAGCATTATCCTATGCAACCGCATATCCGGATGCTAAGTCCCCCCACTTGGATGCCTACTATGGATACAAATGCGATCAAGTCAATGCTCTTGAATGCTTCAAACTTGCATCAATTTGTGATGTCAATAGATCCAGCACTACTGCAGTCCGCTTTGAAGTTCGTACCTGAACTTAGTAGTTTTGCTTCTAGCATGGACCCACTCACGCTACAATCAGTTATTGCAGGGTTACCGAACATCAAGGACTTTGTGGCAAGTATGAATCCGATACTTCTTCAGTGGATCATCTCAAGTACGCCCAACATCGACGCCATATTACATGAAATCAATCCAGCAATTGGTGAAGCCAAAGTGCCTGACGAGGAGACCGAGGAGCCTAGTGCTACGATGTCGAAACCTTCCACTGAGATGTCCGGTCCGATAGGTAACGTTGACCCCAAGGCTGCCCAAGAAATTCTATCAACCGTGCCGAGCATTCCGCTTCAATACGCCAATACCTTGTTGAACACGAACCCGGCCTTTGTTCAATACGTAGTCGAAAAGCATCAAAACCTTCATGGCCTTCTACTCAATATGAACACGCAGACGCTGCTGTACGTGGCTGAACACGTTCCTAAATTTGGTGAAATATTGTCAAAAATGAATTCTGACACATTGGAGATGGTTTTCGACAAACTACCCAGCATTACTAAGTACTTGAGTACCCTTACTACCGAGGTAGTGCAAGCTCTCGCAGCTAAAGTGCCTTCTCTCGCGAAACATGCGCCTCCAGAACAGACCACGGAGAGTTCAACACCCGAGTCTGATGCGGGAGCGGAGGTTGCGGAAGTGGTAACGACAACAGTTTCGACGGAGGCACCTGTATTCACAGACAAAGAGCTTGAAATGGTTCGGTCGAAAATACCCCTCATTGACAAGTTTTTGAAGTTGACGGATACGAAGAAACTGGTTGCAATGCGCGATTTGGTGCCTGACTATCCAAAGTTCGTGGTCAATTTGGAGCCATCGAAGCTGGAATTAATCAATTCACATCTATCTAACATTACCAGCATGATTGATGAAGTGAAGGACGAACTGTTTGGAACGTCTATTTCGAAGTTGAAAGAAAGTGATGATGTTGTCGGTGCAATTGCTGGTGTGCTCCTCTAGATTACGAGGGCATTGTGGTAGTCCACTAGCGCTTATTCCTTCTCTAAGTAAATGTAGCTTCTTAGATGGTTGGAATAAATGTCTGCCTTTTGTAATTCACTCCCTACTTCGCATTTAATGGAACAGTTGAGTTGTTGCCCGAGGACGTGGTAGGTGAATAGGATATCTCGCGTGCTTGTCTAGTGGATTCACTAATGGTAACGGTTACTATCGAACAGTGAGTATGATAAACATTTGTTTGTAGTAGTTGAGCAGTGGGTGCAACATTGCCGTTGCGCAAACAGACAGTTCCGAAGAAGCATTAGGTAACCGGCAGCACTGTGAAGTCGACCTTCGTGAGGCGTCTACTGACCTCCAGGCATCAGCGCGATTTGCGCAGTGTTGACTTGTGAATCCCATATGGACTAGAAATGAGAAAGGTACTTGGCCAAAAATGATGGCGGATTTCGTAGTATAGACAAGAATCAAAAGGTGGAAATGAATGGTGGTGACGACTGTGTATCGCCTCTGTAATAAGCGTCAAATTTCACGCCTTAAGCGCTACTTTACTTTCACGACTGTTTGTGCGAAACATCTGTTGGGATGTTGATTTTTTGTCTTTGTCTCATTTTAAGACTATGCACTGCCGCGTTGCTCTGTAGTACCTCTAAAATTTGTTTGAATTTTCGCCTTGTTGACTCAGCTTTTGAGAACTTGAGTATGTACTTTTAGTGGCTCTATGGACTTTGGGCCACGCTAGCGGCCCTCAAGCCCTTTTCTACCTCGATTATTCATATTATGTTTTAGTGTTAGGTCCTCCTTCGTCTCTGTAGCAGTTTCTGTGTGCTACGTTAGTGACATCGAAAAGCGAAACTGATCGAAAAAGCAACAGGTGCTGTCATTTCTCTTATGGAATACCTGACCTTCATGTGGTGGATTGAGGGCTTATTCCGTGCATGGGTGAGTATGTGATGACGCCCAAAGGAGGGGTGCAAATGACATCTGCCTTGGACAACTGCCCCAGTCCCTTGTTCTCCAGGAATGCTGCTAGCATCTGAAGTGGCACTATCCGTGCACCAAATAGAAAGGTTCATTACGGCGCTGCCTACGACGCTCATGTGCAAATGTCAATTTGATAGGCACTTTTCTACTGACCAAGCAGAGCCCACACATGTACTGTTGGGTGGCAGATAATTGAGGACAAGTGTTAAGGAGGTGCAGACGTAAGCATCCATCCCTATGGAGCTATGGCGAACCCTATTATGCATTAGGTGACCGCTTTTAAGCCAGTGTTCCAACGGCTGACAATGGATGATACGTGCTTTGCCCTCCTTCGTTTCCATGGTAGTGGCTGTGTGCTACATGTCCAAACATGGACGATCAACGCCATGTTAATATCGAAGCTACATCGCTCTTTGAATGCTAATTATTATTCCTGCAACTAAATACATGGGTTGAAGGAATTAACTGATTCACATCTCCACCTGACAACGACTAGTGGAAACTTACCAGTAGATATGGGGATGCAACCTGTTGAGGTAACCCAGAGCAACAATGAGTGAACCGTAAAACCGCAACACCCCTTCAAGTTACTCAGTTGCAAAACACAGAACGGAAATGTACGAGATGCTCACTGTTCTTTATTGTGAGCAATAATGCTGAGGCAAATTTAATTCATTGAAAGCTGAAAGTCGGCGGTGAATAGCAGGGTGCCCCCGCCAGCGTTCTCCTAGCTTGATCTTGCCAACCATCAAAAACAAACCCAGTAAGGCGTGCAAACGTCGAAATGAAATAGGCATTTCTTTTAATTAAAACTCAAACTCTAATAGTCTGCATTGGACCTACATGTCTCATCGTCAGTCCGAAGGCTTTCATACACTTAAGCTTCCAACTCCCGCAAAGCATAGAAGGAAGTGTAAGTGATTGCCTTGCATAGGTTGACTCACAGCAACGCATGCAAACGCGGTGGGAAGAAATGATCGGTAAGATCGTCCATATCTGACGAATTTTTCTGTCAATGGTGGGAAGTGTTGGCTGGCAACCCATTGTGTCCTGAATCCCTCCTACCAACTGGGGCTGAGCAGCTCATTCTGACTTGATCACACTCTATATCTAGCGATGCCTTTAAAATTTGGATGAACAAGACTGTGCAATGTGAGCGTAGCACAGCTCTGCAATCTTTAATTGGTGCTGCAAAGAGCAAGCTCCAGTTGCCTTGTGGGCTTTGGCTAGCTGTCGCAATTACTTCACACTCAAGCCATATTGGAACATTCCGATACCAGCGCACCTATGAGAACCTCCGCAAGTCCTTTGGTCATTTGACGCTGTTTGTTATAGATGCCTTTTGTACACACCACTTCCATTTACGCATTGGCCTTGGGAATACGATTCTACTCGATTTAGTCCGCAGTGGTTGATGTAGAATGTAGCATCCACGTGCAGCTATTTTACGGCGGAATGGACGCATTACTGGTGTGATGTGGCACACTCAAACCGAAGTAGGTCTCTTGTTATAGCCAGTGACTCCAAATGCTATGATCTAGGTCTCATGGACGACATACGCGAGTGGAAGTGGGGAAGCCTGGCGGATGGGCATGGAGCGAGCCAGCGTCTGGGTCGGTGCGGATCGCAGATGTTTCAATTCATTGTTTCCATTACGTATTCGATGAAGAATAAAAGCAGCTAAGCACCACAGTCCTATTCAATATATGAGGAGACTAGAAACCTGGATTCTATAAGCATGTAATTTCACATGGCGTCTAAGCGTAGTGGATCGGGATGGTCTACGTCAGTAGCATAGACAAAATTGTCGATAAAATAGGCCACAGTCTGCGTGACTGGGGCAGTGTCATAGACACCACCGACGAAATGTTCGTGGTTTGTAAACGTGACCCACAGAAAAATTGTTTAACCGACATTTTGGACACGTCTTCTAGCATGTGCTGGAACAAATCTTTTTAAAATTAATTATGGACGCCAACTTTGATTGTCTGCTTAAGCGTCACTCCATCCTGCATTTAGCCTCACCTACTCAACCACGATGTTAATGCACCTTCTGAAGAGGCTTGTATTACTTCGTGGAACTGGCCGAAATAAGGAATGCGGTTGCAGTTCGGTGAAGAGTAAGTTGAAGACTAACGATTGTATGAGCAAAGGCTTGGACAAACACGCCCTCTTCATTAAGGCAAATCAAACATTGCCTTAGTGGAGGTCGGATATTGTAAATGTGGCATTTGGCACATTGACACAACAAAACAATGATGTAAGCATTGTAATATGCAGATTGTTTAGAGTACGAGTGGTCACCAGAACAAGAACTGGTACCTCGAGCTCGTAGGCAACATTAGTTTCATCATAATCTCCAAATAATAACTGATTCTTTAGAATAGACACGTTATCTGACAGCGCACTCCTTGGATAGGTGTGAAGTAGTGACATGGTGGCATTGCGAAGGATGGTGCTGTCAAAGCTGACGCTGGTATAGATAGAGGTGTTGAAGAAACCATGTTTTTATGACAAAGCAACACGATGCTTCATTGGCGGTCGGAGATGCCAAATATGACAAGCGGTAACTGTAGTCGTCTCTTATATGAAATTACTTGTTCTCCACTTGAGCGATGCTTTGAGTACCTTGGCATTGAGTAATGCTAATCAATGTGTTATCCAGTCTGGGTAAATAGACGGGAGTAATCGAAGCCCATAAGCGAGATCAGTCTTGAGGAGGGGATGCGAACCATTCAATCAGTGGTGCTGATCTGGGATAGAGTTGAGATTATGCAGATCTTATTTGTGGCACATAATCTGTCCTTGTGCTTTCATTCACATGCTTTGAGCTTAAGTTGCACATCGTTGGAGTTGTCAGTGTGATATAAACCATGTCTACTTCAAATCGTGCAGCTCAGTACCAGCTTACGTTTAACTAAAACTGACGAATGATGTTGCGGCATCAATAGGCATCTGTGAAGGCGCCGAATAATCTGACCTAAGATACTACACCGAATCCCCGACTACAATCCTCGCATCCTGAGCGAAGATGTGAATAGCGACAGCTAGCCAAGACGATACGGGAAAATCAGAGACGTTTACCTAGAATGAACTGCATCACAACACTGATACACAGACCATTGTTGATGTGTGAGAATGATAAGTCATGGATGGATGGGAGGTAGTGAGTAACACGTTGAAGAGGTGGGTGGCGATGAAACGGTACAGAGAGGAGAGGGTGGCGTGATGAATACTGCCCCATGGCGTCTACTTTTCAACTTCGGGTTCGTAAAATTTCTGCTAATAGACGGTTGATCATGACGTTTACAAAGCCTTCATTCGATGCCCAAGTTGTCGTCTGCAAGTCTGAGGGATCTAGAATTCCCAAGATCTACCTCCTGGTGATCTAACTTCTCTCTTGTTCTAGCATTGCACCGAAAACGAAGAGTTTAACTGATTTTAGCCCGAAAACCTCACGAACACACCTAATTTTTAGTAAAGACAACCAATTCTCAATGTTTCATCGATATTGCGGTAGGTTGACAGGATTGACTCATGCCTAACGCACTGCGTGTACATAATGCCACGGATTGATCGAAAAAATTAGTGTTCGGGCGAGAATCACAGGATTACCTTGAATTAATTCATCCGACAGTATTTAAAATATGGAATGTAGGAACAGCTAATGTGGGACTTCTATGCTTTCTTCTTGTCACATCAGCTGAAAAGTTGAAGGTCACCGTGCTTTGCCCTACTCACTCCTTGAGGCACTCATGTTACCGTGCATGTGAGTGCTGCATTAATGAGTGGATGCACATGGGAATAGTTGTGCATTTGCACGGTCAATTAATCACCGCATTGAAGCAATTCGGCATGGTTTAGTGCTTCGTTTTCGGCTGGTTCATCGGTCAGTAGGTGACCAACTGGCGGATTTGATTGATTGACTGTACTTGTGGAAGTGGAAACACCTGCACGATGTTATTTTATCAGGAATATCACCTAAACACTAAAGCCACTTATTTTTGTTCCTTGTGTCACTACATAAACCGTTGTTACTCCCGTCTTTTAGTGGACATTTTTGAATCGTGGAGCCACTGTGTTGATTCGAGTAAGCACCATGCGAACTAGAGGTTATCAGGGAATAAAGCAAGCAATTCATGCACTCGTTATTAGTTTTTTCTATCACGGCTATACAGTCGGAAACTATTAGGGTTGAAGAGAAAAATAACGCCTCATGACTAGTAGACGCGGGGTTTCCATTGCTGAAGAATGTGGCACATTGTGATGGTGGCAATTGAAGTATGAAACCGAATTGACACGGACAACCGAAAACAACATTTAGTTACCTTGGAGAAGCTGTCCGCACTAAAGCGCTCAGATGGTATGCCGTGACGATTGAGTCAATCTTTTTCTGCAACTCGCGGGAAAATTTCTCAAGAAAATTTGACATTTAACATTAAATGAATATTTTACGCAATTAAAGCCATTGCACGAAATCACGTAGTCGGTCGTCGCTGCTTTACCAAAGTCATGGCTATAACGAAGGGAGTGACCAGGAGAACGCAGCAGGCAAGTTTACACATTCCGGCATTATGCGACATGGTGGGTATCATGCAACTGAGCAGAATGTCTACCATCTATGAAGCCGCTGAATTGGTACGCTAGATGTGGGTATTAGATTGTGACCGAAATCGCCTTAATTTCTCACAGGGATTCTTTGTAAGGCAGCAAATGGCTGCATAATCAGTTAGTTACCATTTTTCGATGCTTAAGATGAGAGTAAAAGGAGACTTACTAGATCCGAAAAGACGTGAAGGAGAAATGCTAGAAGACAGAAATCCCTATTTATTGATCAATAGGCGCCCATGGCAGCTGACAATGTGAGCACCTTTCAGTACGTAAAAGTCAGAAGAAAGTGAAAAAGAAGAAACCAGAGAAGCCTTTTTTACAGGCTATTTATTTTTACTAACTGTTGAGTATGTGAACGCTAATTTATAGTTGGGGAAGAAATAAAGGTGCTACAGATCAACGTTGATCACTCAGCAGAGTAGTGGTGGCATCCAGACTGAAGCAGCGGATGTTGGAATGCGTAGAAGGACGATGGGATTGAAACGTCCTTCTGCCAGCACAGGTGTCGCCTTTTATAAGATAAACTTAAATTGGCATTCGATCAGTCATCTATTTTTAGTCGTTGGAGAGCGTGTTGTTTGCATAAGACCGAAGAGCTGCAGAAGGTACGCGACGTTCCAGATAGCGCTGTGAAGAGGAAATTTCATTTGCCCTGTAAAATTGAAGGCGATCAGATCACCTAAGTCGACATCGACTTGTTATAGCAATTACTTTAAGCTTAAACTATGTTCGGACATTTCGAGTCGTAATCACCTATCGGAACCTTTGCAGATCTTGTGGTTATTTGACACTATTTGGAAGCGGTGACAGTAAAAATGATTTTGCCATGCCTCATTTCCCATTAGACACAAAATTTAGGAAAACCATTCCATCGAACTTATTCACTAATGCCTAATGCCGAAATTCCTACCTATTTGCTATGCTTCACACAGACTTGAACTTGTTTCCAGTGATAATTGTCGCATTTTAGACTGAAATATTTCCCTCGTTGTAGTCTGAGCAACCGCATGTTATGGTGAATGCCATCAAGCTTCCAACCACATGGTTCACTGATTTAGACATCGTGCACGACACATTTATTTAGCGAACATAAGAGAGTAGAAGAGGAGGACTGAATGGATGTGTTTGTGCCCGACAAACAGGCAGAGTCTAGGTTACAGCCGATTACAAAGCTTTAATTTTCCGCTTCGCATTAATAGTGTGCACGCAAGGATCGGTCAAGTGCGTGAGCGTTGAAACAATGTATTACGTACCTGTCAGATGCATTAGTAGGGTATTTTCGGACATTTCAGCCAGTGGCGTAGCCAGAATGAATGGTAGGACAGCTGTTGTAGGGACGCACACGATGGCACTATGCACCACTGAAAGTGGCACAGAATGCAACAGGATGATGCAAGTGGACGATGTGAATGGAAGCAGTGAATATAAGTTATTTGATTTTCAGGAAAATTTGTGTGCTGCAATGGATTGGATAAATGCTGTAGGACACTTCTCATTACAATCGGCTGCAGATGTTTCGCCTGCTCGTTGAGTTGATTAATTGTTTGAGGTTAAATCCATCGCGCAAATAGTCCCACATCAAAATGCCAGTGACTCGTAAAAGGGCACAACGAAATCAGGAAAGCATGATACGTTTCGCGGCGAAGAGTGCTTTTGCCATCGTGTATGGTTGTCCCATAGCTGGTGGCTTCGTCTATCAGGAACAACAAGCACTCCTGTCACGTCAGAGATCTGTATTTCCCTCTAGTGCAAATACTGGTTACAGTTGTCGAGGTGATGTCTGCGAGTATGTCTGTTCCAATTCATTGTGTCATGGTGCCGAAGACGCTGTGAGTCCGCAGAAATGGATGCAGAACAGTGGAATGGTGATGCACGTGGCAAGCAAGGCTGCTACAGTCGAATCTGCGCCTACTGAAGTGAATGCAAGGATGGAAAGTGCAGACACTTCTACAACTTCAGGCAGTGTGAAGCCAATAAATGCGTCAGTGAACCAATCTATGGCTAAGGTATCGTCGCAAATTGTGCTCGTTTGCAATGTTTACGCTGCGGGAACCAAAGTCTAGGGTTATGCACAACGAAGATGAAATAAATGAATGGAAAGCAAGTAAGCAGCTGTCAGAATTGCAGCAGAATTACACCTTAATGATTCAGGGATGTCTCGTGAGTCAACAGCAAATTATGGTTACCAAACTTGATGACTGGCAGAGGGAAGTAGGTGTCTCAAGAATGCCCAGGTCAAATGATCTGGTGACGAGGTGAATTTCGAAGCAAAGACTTATGCAGTTTCAAATTCGTGTGCCAGTGCCAAAATTTTTGGATAGTGAATACGGAGAGAACGATGACTCAACTGACACGGGCAATGAAAATGGCTATGGCTAGCGAGAATTGGGCGAATGGCGGGACCATGACGATGCAATAATCGTGAACGGTGTGCATAGCAATGAAGTCCGTATGCACCCGTGTCTACTACGGATCTAGATTCTCCCCAATCAACACTTTTGAATGCATTAGGCTTGAGTTAACTTCCATTGTCACTAAATCCAATGCTTATCCAGTCCACTTTGACAGCTAATATCGACAGCAGTTTGGTTGGTGTCAATTTACACGTCAGTCAACGTATGATGTTTCGGATGCCTTGCGATTAATTTTGAATGCTGATTCTTGGCAGCAGTTCAATAATTGCATGTGTCAGGAAGCTATTTCCAATTCTACCGGAATTAGCGTCCCAGATGTTTATTAGAATTTCGTGCCACATCATAGCGAAACTCAATTAGTTGTTATGTTGAGTCCTAAAAATAAGGATTTGCAGCCGGTGATTAGTAGAATGGGTGATTCTACAAGGCTCCAACTGTTTCTTCAATGCTTCATTTTGTATCGTGGGCACTAAAGGCACGGCACTCAAGCCCATGCCAGTACACAGGCTTGTACCTCCAAAATGCATGCCAACTAAGGAAATTGAAGGAATGATGGTGTTTATCGAGATCCAGTCTCCACGCCACTAGTGTGAAGGTAGATCCATGGAGGTCTGAAGAGACCGCGTACCACCCTTGCTTTACAACCATGCCAAAATGTATAACACTGGAAAGGAAAAGCACAAGCATTCTCAAACGATACAAGATGAAACCCTGACTCTGCCATCAATTAATTTACTAAGCTACCAATTTCAAGACTGAGCTTGTAGCAATTGCATCGCAGCAATTTTTTACGGGATCTCACAGCAAATGCAAAGTTAATAGGCGTCTACACCTTTCGAAAGTCCAAAATAGGACACCCATCCCCACGGCGGGATTAGATCAAGTCATGGAGCTTGAGGTTGTGTTGATCGTCATTTTGCATGAATGCTATGAAGCATTTATTACGAAAGCGTTTACTTGGATAGTGAGCCGTAGCATCGCAAAAACACACTTACTACTACTGCAATCGGTCTATTGGAATAGAGGTGCCATCGAATGTAGCGATCTCGCGTTCTAAATGCGGAAGGATTAGCGAATGTCGGGTGTCATGGCACACAGTGAAATATCACTCTCCGAACTCACATGGCATGATGGTGCTGGTCAAATATGAGGTCATTGCGACCGACGAACAGTCGAAACAGGGGTCAGTAAAAGGTTATCAGGACAATGAACCAATGTTCTGTACAGGAACCAGAATCGTTGTCCATAAATGTATATAAGGCAGCTCACTGCCATCGAAAGCATAACATTGTTGCAATGCATCCGGTGTGTGCATTTGTCGTTGTGTTTGGCTGCCTCTCAGTTGGTGGCTCCGGTTATCCGATACATCCAACATTCCAGTCATGTCAGGAACCAGTGTGCTATTCTGGTGCATATATTGGCTACAGTTGTCGAGGTGGGGTCTGCGACTACGTCTGTTTCAGATCAGTGTGTTACGGTGTCGGAAACGTAGATGCGTCTTCCAATGCACTAGTTGGCTCAACACATCTGGTGAATCCCAACGCCACACAACTCAGTTTATCAGCTGTACCGAATATTCCACCGCAGTATGCCAATATCTTGTTAAATAAGGATCCAGGCTTCGTTCAGTACATAATCAAGAACCATCGAAACCTTCTTGGTCTTCTAGCTAATATGAATACTCAGACTCTTCAATACGTCACTGCGCATGTGCCCAAGTTTGGCAAAGTTGTGTCAAAGATAAATCTAGACACGCTGGAAATGATGTTCGACAAATTACCCAAGATAGCCAAATACCTGGAGCACATAGATCATGAGGCAGTTCAAGCTGTTGAGGCCACACTGACCTCTGTTGCGCAACATGCACCCGCAGAAGCAACGACGACTGCACCACCAGTCACCAATTTAACACTGCAGCGTGAGAGGGAGGAAGCGGAGGTTACGAAAGAGGTACCATTAACAGTTGTAACCAAGGCTCCCATCTTCACGGACGAAGAGCTCGAATTGGTGCGATCGAAAATACCTCTTATGGAGAAGTTTTTGTTGCTCGCGGACTTCGATAAACTGACTCATGTGCACAATACTGTGCCTGATGTTGTGAAATTTATAGTCGACTTGGAACCATCAGTGGTGGAAGTCATCAATTCTCTTTTATACAACGCCACGAACAAGCTCGAAAATGCCGAAATGATGCTTAGTGATCGTGCTGTTAAACAAATGCAAGAATATGGCCACCTTGGCCCTGCAGCAAGCAGCACGCCTGTTCAGGATCCATGAGCTACATGGCCGTCTAATAGGACTTGTTTCCTGCCCATAGGAGGATGTTACCCTCTTTTATATCTCTTGTGATCAAAGTTGCTTCTTCAATGGTCGCAATAAATGCTTACTGGTTGAAATCGGAGTCCAGTCTTCATGTAATGCAACGTTATAATTTTGATTTGGAGATGTAGTAGTTTTATAGCGAATTCCGGCGTACATTTTGGCTATGATGAATGGGTATGTTACACTTTTATCCCCAGTTGCGAACACTATCCCAGAGTTGTTGCGCAAGCACCGCATAGATAAACAGTTTCAATAAGGACACTGAATAGCTGGTGCCAGCGTTTAGTCATCCATTGCGAGACATCTTCGAATTTCTCAGCATTGGTACGACCTTAACTCTGCTGACTAGTGCACGCCTTATAAGCCTAAAATGCAGAATGGTGGTTTAATAAATGGGAATAATTGGATGTAGAGGCCAACAGATGAGTTAGTAGTGGATTGGGATGTCAACTACGCATTTTATTTTCAAGGAGCAGCGAACTCTATGGCTCTATGTCATTTGCCGTGGGAGTTCTATTTTTGATTTCAGCACTCCTTACATCTGCGCATTCAAGTTTACATTGACGATCCAACTGCAATTTATTTTACAAGCACTTAGTTGATGTGCTTCGACAGTTCATCTGATTCGTGGTGTTGGTAATCCAGGCACCTCAGCCCGACAATGCCAGCGCCCCTTGTGCGCCCAATTCACACGTTGTAGATGGACATTCTGAACTAGTATCATGTTCTTCGTGATCTGAAGAGCGGTATGGCTTGCCAACGATATCATTGCACGGTTTTCGTCATGTTAATGCCGAAAGTGCTTACCCTTCAAACAGTAATATAGAGAATTGAGGAGCAGTTGTGTTGAATCGGTGCTCTCAAATACGAGCGTTGGGGGACTCTGGTAGGTAGCATAGACTGAATCGACGTTAAATTTGAAGCGAAATCAACCAAGCACGCAAGCTGCAGAACATGCCTTATTGTAGTTGGTTACGCTCGTAATGTTGAGTTGCTGCCTCAGGTGGCCACCGTTTCTCCTTCAGACGAAACATATATGCATAACTAGCACTGAAAATGGTGCAGTGTTACAGCAATGGGTTGTCAATTCAAGTATACGAAAATCCTTTTTATCAAGGCAAATCCGATTCCGTTTTAGTAGAGACCGGATCTTTCGAATGGGGCAGGTAACCTTTCAAAACACTCAGAAATAGGGTGTTTTATTTCACACAAATAGCTGCCTCAGTTAATAAATAAATTTTGGGTGTTCACATGCAAATGAACAAGTTCTTAGGGCGCTCGGACGAAGTTGGTCTTAAGAATGGGGTTTGTATGCTGAGGCGTAGGCAGCACCCTGCTTGATGAACTTCGCCAATCGCTAAACTAAGGATGGCGAATGACGTTATGAGAAGGCATAGCACAACAGTACCGAAGAGGAGTATGAAGAAATGTTTCGAAGTAGAGCAAGCCCACACGCTAATCGCTCCGCTTTTCTGCAGAAGGGAATACTCACATTTACTTCATTTAAGTCCATTTCTCGTAAGAGTTGATTATAATAAATTGTCCTAGGCCAAGATTATAAGGCGTCAGCGACTTCTCCCATGTGCAAATAAACGAGCGCACGGCAAGTTCTCAACCGTATGACTAACCATACTTTTTGTGAGCAGTGTTTTAACCACCTTGCTTATTAGCTGATAGTTCAAGTACCACCACAAAATGATCTGAATTTTGTTGTGAGTCGAGTGCAGGTCAGATGATGCCGTAGAACCCTCGAACGATTCGTAGGCTATGCTCCACCATCCGAAAGTCCAGCCATCCACATCCTCATGCCTAGGCCACTTAAAGATGCACCCTAATTTAGGTGCGAATTCTGCGGTGGGGATGAAGCCAAATCCCAAAGTGGCTTCGCTCATGAGTCAGTACTGCGTGCAGGATATAGTCGCTGTAGTGATTTGGGCAGCTGCAAACTGAGACCACCTCCGTATTGCAAAACTAAGCTCATTGACATTTCATAATTGCCAGCAAGTGTGGTTCCTGTGGATCCAATTTTCGCCATGTCGCGCCAATGTCAGTCACCGAGTGGGCGTAGGTGAGGTATATGCAAAGTGACGTGGCAGTATACTTCCTACTAGTAACAGAGCAGCACTTTGCTCTCCACACCTACATTCATGTTGTTTTAGCTTAAGCTGCCCATCCTTCTGACCATTCGCATAGTATGGCACACATAAGCTTGGGTGGACTTGTGCATTTTGCTGCCAACTTCCGTGTGAATGACTCTGACGAAGGGTGTTGCGGCATTCGAAGTTATCTGCAAGGCGTAGAGAATGTGGACCCAGGAGAACGCACTGAGTTCCTAATTACAGTCTTATGCATCCTGAGTAAATTTGTAACCAGCAGTATTGACCCACGACGATGCAGAGCATCAAAGGCAAGTCATAATCATCTTTAGAATAAGCCTTGTCACATTATCAACGTGCAGACGGTCGTTCTATGTCATACAGACGACTGTCGCAGAGATTGAGGCGAATTAGTGAGAATTTTAATAGATAACTGCCTAAACAGCGCCCTTGAGATATGTGGCGAGTGGTGGTTAACAGACGGAAAGGAGACGAGCGGTACGAAAACGATGGGGGAACCTTTTCTCAATGATTAGTTGGTCCACTCGATCGCTAAAATTGAGAGCGCTCGTTCATAGATAAGCAAAAACTGAATAGCCTAAGACAAACAATGATCGCATTGGTTTTTACCAAGAGCATCAGCATTGAAACAGTAGGGGTTGGAGCGTTGGTTCGATATGGAAATAATAGATTTCCATACAAGCTTGCCACAATTCATCTTAAGGAGCTCTGTCACAAAGACTCTTTCTTACATGCAAGCGCAGTGGCATTTCTAGGGGAGAGTAGGATTTGATGGCACATAGAAGGTCTTCGAGTTGTTGCCACATCCAGTAGGCCATTCCGTCAGGAGAAAGTACGGAAGCGGAGCCCCAAGTGCTTTCCTAGTGGGAATAAAGGGTTTAAAACAATCCGAGCATTGGGAAACAACTCGCGTCCTTATTTGTCAACATAAATTTTGCCTTATTTTCAGGGTGCTAACAACTGACCTTAAGTTATTTAAACCAGCAAATAGCCATCCTTTAAGTGTCTCGAATGCAATTGTCAGCTGAATTATGAGCAACGCCTTCTAATGGAATTTGCAGCATTTGAATGTGCATGTGCCACATGCAGAAGAACGTGAGAAAGATACCGTCTCCAAAACATCCAATTTTGGAAAGGTACAAACGCAATCGCTCTGAACGATCCCAGTCAGTTAAAGCATAAGCATCGAGGTTTCAGATAGTAGTGGGAAGGCGTCGGTGGATCAGTTACGCAGCGAAGTCGAGGAGGTGGAGGAGCAGGAGGAAGGAGATGTTACGGAAGAGGTACTGAAGATAATTGCGACTGAACTGCCCACATTAGAAAGCAAGGAGCTGGAATCGGTAGGGCCCCGAAAATCCTAATTGATCTCGAATCGAAAACAACCCACCAGAGTGCATGATGCTATAGCAGACATTGCGAAAACCTTAGCCAACCTAAATCCGACAAAGCAAAAGCAAGAATTTACGCATTCCCAATGCCACAATTCCACTCAATGAGTTGATTGATGTTCTCCTTGGCAATTTTCTCCCGAAGATTGATGAAGGCGGTGGTACTCTCGGCACGACAGTGGCTTACTACTGTTCCTTGTGATAGCCGTTCATTCTTCGATGTAAACAACAAATGTTTGCTGTGTGAAATACACTCCTTACTTTGCATTTGACAAGACAATTGAATAGTTGCTGGATATCGTGTGTAATTAGCTGGAAATTTTACTATTTGGAATGATTTCGATGCCCTGCAATTCGCACGAAATTAGCTGTGCTGTTTGATGATACCTGTGTGGATTTGAACGAGGAATGCACCTAATCAAGAATGGTGGTCCCAAATGGTAGCTTAATCTATATTAACGCTATGATTTAGAAGGATGAATTGAGCAATTAATAAGTAGCAAACAGTAGCCCTAATGACTTGGATTTCTACGTCTTGGTCGCCGTATTATTAGGAGTAATTTGAGACTCGTGGAAGTGATGGTAGTAAGGGTTACGGCTATGTTGCAACAGAGAGTTTATTGACTTCTGAGGATTAGGGAATTCCTCCAATTAGTTGTCAGTTATTTTGTATTTGAACACACCTGCGGAGACGCAGAACGGGAAATCCAAAAGTATGCACCGGTTTCTAGATTACGCTACCTTCCACTTTGCGGCATTAGTAAAATCATGACTAGTGATAGCACGCCACATCGACGGAGGGATGCAAATGCGTGTAATAACCACCACTTAAATGACCCATACCACAATACTAGAATGCAGGCTGTTGCTGTTGAGTGATACTGACCAATGAACAGTGGATGAAGGAAAGTTGGTGCGATTTTAGATGGGCCGCTGCCTAGGAAGCGTCGAAATTCCTAGAGGTTGGCGAGATTATAATGCATGTTAGCAAGTTGACCCTTACAGATGTGTTTGTAGAAGCCGTGCTACCAGATAGACAACTCTGCAAAAAGCCATTGACGCATGACAGGTGGGACGTTCTTGACCTACACAATGCATTCGTTCAACATATAAACTATCGTTTCCGGGTTAAAGTTCTTTAGTGTTTTAAGCAATGCATCAAAGAAATGTGAGTAAGTGCCTGTAGTGCTAGAAGTACGAGCAGCTCTGACTCGCAGCGTCACAAGGTATGTAAATTTGAATGCTACGGCATTCACTTTGCAGTACATGTGGGTGCTTTGATGCTCACAGGATAAACAGAGGACTGGAACTGCGTTTCCACTACAAACTGACGCCCTAATCAAGCCAACCACCATGGTTCGCTGTTCCGCCTTCGTCTGCTTCACCGATTGGTGGACAGTGATGCTGAAGTCTGCTTGACTAGCTCTGCTTCTCAACGCGGGAACACTTACAGATGTCCGTTCAACTTGACGTAGTTTTGTCTTGTGCATGGGCCTTACACTGAAGACAATCGTTTGCGGTCTCTTAGTCGCTGCTACAGAGCATCGGTACTCCTGTGTTTCAGTAGGCATTCTTTGAATGCGGAGTCGATGCTATGATTTAAGTACGCATTGCCTAAATCAGCGACATACGTTGTAGAATGTGGTCTTTCACCGACCTTCTCATCGTTGAGTTTTCTTAAAATAATTAGATGGCTGAGGGGAATCTCCATTCTACTTTTTGAGGTAAAATAAGGTCTCATGTCGAATTTACACAGAACACTCCACAGCTACTGAATAATGAAATGCTTGAAGTGATTGTAACGTTAAGTTCATAGTGATTCTGATGTCGCGAATGATTTGTGGAAGCAAATGCCCATGAATAATTAAGGGCACTATTTAGTCGATTTTGAATAGACTTCCTCCAAGTAGATGAAGTTAGTGTACGCTATAACGGCAATTGATGACACCCTTCACAAGTATCTACTGCAATAACTAATGGCGAGGCCAGAAGGCAGAATTAGATTGGTTTACAAGTCCTAAAGTCATGCGACATGGTGGACACCATACAGTATTGCTTGCAATCGAGAAATTTCTTGAATTAATGACGACAGATCCAATTTATTACTTTTAACCACTGTAGTAGTGGTGCCTTAGTCCTCCGCTGTAGATCTCTGAAAGGTAGTCAACCGTTAAGAGAGCGAGGCAGAATTTTCTTTTCAAATACTTAGTGGTCCCCTTGGTAGCTGAAAATATGAACGCCTTTCCATAGGTGGTAGAATCCAGACTGAGGCAGTGAAAGTTGAAAAGGACGGAAAGGTGGTGGGAGTGGAAATAGTTTGTACCAGCACAGCTGTTGACGTTTCACAAAAAAATGAAACGGCCGATTTGTAGCCGTTGGAGAGCGCTTTATTTGCACACGACAAAAGGTATGCCAAAGGTACGTAATGGTTCATTTGGTGCTACGAAGAGGAAAATTCATTTGTCTTGAGGTAATTGAAGGAGACCTGATCATCTGAGCCGACTTAAATTGGTTATAGTGATTGCGTTGCGAAAAGAACACATTCGTTGCAACGCGTTTCGTTAGGGTATTCGCCATCGTATTACTCTGTTGCGCAGTTGTTGGCTTTGGTTATACAAAGCAATCAACTTTCTGGTGCTGCGGTTGTCGAGTGGTGTCAGTGACTGCACCCGTTTCAATTTTATGGTATTATGATTTCTGAAAAGCCATCTTTCCGTAGAAGGGAATGCGAGAGACGTGAGTTGGTAGCAGAGCCCTTGGCAAACAGAGCTGCTATGGTGGAAAATGCGGCTACTTGGGTGGATGCAGGAATGGTAAACGAGGGGGCTAATACGTCTTCAAGCAGTGTCAGGCTGATAAATGCTTCACTTGGCCAGTCCAGGACCGCAGCTGCATTGCTGATGACACCTGCCAAGCTGCCTACCATGACCGCTTTTACCTCAGGGATCAGGGTACGAATATGAGATCAATGAGGGTAAGTCGGATCAATAATAAGCAATTTTAAAGGCAATTATAGTAATTCTGTCCAAGGTTGGTTGCTAGATTTTTTCACCATATCTCGTGAGTCACAGCTAGACGCTTATGAAACCATTATCAGTCTTGATGATGACTGTGGTGAAGCAAGCGTCTCAAGATTAGCAGAAGACAGTGACTTGGTAACAAAGTGTAGTTCTGCAACACTGAGTTCTATAGCATCAAAGTTGCAAGGACTCTGAGAGGAAAATGTGCGATTACTCAACAGGAATACGTAACCAATATGGAAGTTGGTGGCAAGAACTGGGTGAGTTGCGTGTCATTGATACTGCAATGCACTCGAGCGTTATGCTATGCTACGATCTTCCTGCCTATCCACTGATGAGTGGTGGGATGGATTATGGCAATTGCCATGACCCCACGCTGCTGAGTGACATGCATCGCTATGGTCGTTCTATCCAACAACAGCCCACATGTCAAGTCTTCCCGTTTATGTGCATGCTATGGACCCACCTAAATCAACTTATAACAACAGAGGATCTACTGCTTCCTCAACCTGCCATGTGAAATGCACAGAGGATAAGTGATCAGGCTTGCAGTATGAACCCAAGGCATTTCAGTCAGTGCTTACAGACCAGGCATATATTAAAGATATTTTGCTAATTATAAGCCCCACACCACTCCAAATTATCATCGCAAACGTGGTAAGCATCGATAGCACCTTGTTTGGTGTCAATCCATACCTCAGTCAACGCATGATGTCCAAAGTCAAAGTGATTACGTGTTGGCGTGACGCTTAAGGATATGCTTATGAGATCGCAGCTAACGGGTAGACGGCCATCTCAAAGGGGACCGGTGTATGGTACATGAGACAATCTTGACGCATAAAAAGGACTCACTCAATGCTCACGGCGTTTTCTATAGGTTGAA